>CM060961.1:197012408-197612408 GCA_030765045.1 Tenodera sinensis
TGCTACAAAACTGCATAACCTTTGCTTCCAAGTGCTTCCACATCTAACAAATTCATTGCATTTGACTTTTAGTTCCCGAACATGAAGAAATAACTGGGGGACAAAGATTCACATAAAATGATGAGGTTAAAGCTGAGACAAGTGCTTACTTTGAACAAATCTTATGGCTGTTAAAATGTTGGAGTCTTTGAACTAAATTTATTGATTTATAGAGTAACATGTTGAAAAAAATTGTTCATAAATTTTGTATTTTCTGATTTGGTCAAAAAATGTTAGAATGCCTATTGTATATATATTGTGAATAGCAACCACAAGGTACCCAAGCTGAGCAGAACATTACTTCCACTTACAGGTGTTTTGCTCCTCACTGTAACTTTTCTATCTGACCTTACCTTGGTCATCTCTTGTTCTCTTCCGACCCCGATGCTATTAGTGTTCCCGAGGGCTATGGAGTTTTTATTTTTCCAACCTCTCCATTTCTCTAATTTCTCTATAAAATCTTAACCCCTAACATGCTGACCTGTCATGGCATGTAATACGTCCTCTGATTGGTAATCAGAGGATATGGTCGGTGAATTTATTTTGATAACTCTCCTGGTCAGGTTGGTGAGACCCGTAAACCAACGACAGGTGTGGTCCTCCAGACATTCTGGGGGTTGTGAGAGAGCGATGTAACCACCAAAACATAAAAATGTGGTGCTCTCTAAAAAGCCGTTACTATTACTGCTATTGCTCTCTTGAATATCATCAGTGAAAAATATTGGAGAGCAAGAGGATTAATCACTTCCTTGTCAGAAATCCAGCATTAGCTAACAACAACATATCTGGAACTTTCTATCAAGTTCTTAGGCACTCCATTTCAATGAATTAAAGTTCCTAATTGGTAAATAACTTTAATAATAACAGATAATATACTAAATAAACATGACTTACCCCTAAAGTAAGAACAAATTATAAACTAAAAAGTTCACTTATCTTAGTAATGTTGCAAGTTCTTGGTGCAAAACTGACTAAAGCTTTGAGAACGAGTGGAGTCAACTCGAAACGTTAGTCAGCTTTGCACCAAAAACTTGCAACATTACTAAGATAAGTGAAGTTTTTAGTTTCTAATTTGTTCTTACTTTAGAATCTTGTTGCTTCACTGTTAATATCTTTAAATGACTTACCCCTTTGACATCACTATAGTATTAATGTTTTGAATCTAATTCACGTGTACTATGTTTATTAGTATTTATAAGCAAACAGAATAATAAAAGAAAAGTAAAATATTTTGTACTTACTGTAACATCATCTTGAGAAATGTATCCTTTAACACTTCCAGACCCATAAGAAATAAAAAATGGTTCGCCATTTGGTTTATATGTGCTTGACGCAGAGTGATTGTACTGATTATGCCTTGCTGTAAGTACACAAAACATATCCAACGTTAGGTAGGATTTTCAGTTACATCTTTTCTTTTTGCTACCACTTACCGACAAAGTAGTTTTCCACTAAAAAATTAGATATTAAGGGTTCACTGTAAATAAATATTCTGGGGTCTCCTGAACCAATAAGGAAAGAAGATATTGGTGTGATAGATAAAATGTATATCTTGTATTTTCTGTGAGTTGACTGTGAAGTTCTCTTCATTCCAAATGAATTTTGTATAATAATGGTGAATCATAAGGAACCATCAGAAACTTGTACAAGAAATGTAGATCCCTTTAAAACATGCCATTTATATTAAATAATTTTTTAGGGCATGAACAACTTCCAGTTGCTATTGTTTTGAAGTTTATATTATTCTGTTTTTTTCTTGTAATATTGTGCAAAGAGTGCGGAATTTCAAAGCTAGGATATGGCGACACATTTTAAATGATCGGATACCATTTCAGTTTCTCACATACCTACCTACAACAAAATATGTAATGAAATCATTTCTGCAAATATTTGCCTCCGTTAACACAAAAAAGATAGAAAAATAAGCTTTTGTAAGAATAGTTTGTAAAATACATAAAAATGTTAGTGCAAATAGAATTCATTGAATGTAATATATCAACTTTTTTTGGCATTATTTATATCATTACTAGCTTAAACTCGCATGTATTTAGTTGATTAGGAGCTCCTTTGCATATGACCACTTTTAATAGCAGAACTGTACATTTATAAGAACAGGTATGTAAACCAGTGCTCTGTTTTCTGGCAGTTCCTCTGTTTTTCAGTAATTTCTGTCCACAGTTATCCAACAGAATTATGCTTTTCAGACACACACATATGAATAAACACAGACCATTATCTAAAACTGCCTTTTTTTCATTTAGGTGGCTTCAAAATATGTATTTCTAGTAAAATCTCTAAATCGAATGTTTGGATATGATGCCATACTTATAGCTATTAGATAAATGTTAGGAAAACTAAAAATAAGAGAGTGAATTTTAATTTATTTACAGGTTACTCAAGTCTCGAACAAGAGAGTGTACTGTACTGAGTGATTGTTTTATGTCCTGATCACATGTATGCATGCTCCATGTGCTGTCTCTACACCTGGAGGTTTTTCATTCTAAATCTCCCATGCACATATTTAGGAGTAACAGCAACATGCATTATAATGAATACTAAGCTTGTTATAAGTTGTGTTGAAAGTGTATTCATCTACATTGAGACATTCCTGGCATTCCTTTGTAGTTTATGAATCGGTAGGTCACCTTTGTAGGGTTTTAATTTTCAAAGTTTAGCAGCTTATGAACAGGTGTTTTTGAAACACCCACTTGCTGTGTAACGCATCTTAAGAGACTTCTTTGGAGAGCATTCAATTGATGCACCAGTTTCGTCAACTTTTTCTTCTGTTAGAACATATCTTTTTTGCTTCTTAGGCTTTTGTTTCTTATGGGTTTGCAATCACAATGTCTTAAATGTATTAACCAGACATCTATTCGGAACTGGAATACTAAGAAATATATCCTAAAATTGTTTACACATCTGTCTACATAATTCAATTTTTACATATCATATGTATCATATACTGGGTGAAGGGGAAGTCATTACATTAATTTAAACCAGTGATAGATCTGTGTATTTGGAACACATTTTGTATCTTACATTTTTGTCTCTGACCATTTCCTATGGAGATATTTTGGTTTTGTCAAAAACAAGAGACAGACAACCTGGCAATACTGCAGGTTGTGTGGGTGTCACTTTCTCTAGGTCAGTACATACACAAACAAACTTCACTGCTACTACATGAGCATAAACAAATACCATGCCATTTTTACTGTGTGAGTGTAGGCCTATCAGAATGGCAGTTGCACTCATTTCCCAAAACATTACACCACCATGCATCATGTGTGCAAGCAACCGACATGTTTACACACAGAAGCTGGTTCAGATCCCTGACCAACCTCAGTGCAATGTTGCTGAGTCACTTTATGTCTGAAAAAGCTGCTAGAATATTCCTTTAATTCTTTTAAGTGATAAATTATTTTGAAACCCTGTGCGATGTCCCATAATTACTCCTATTACTACTATTCCCCTTTAATGTCAATATATTTTTTGCATTCAATAAGACCAGTCCTTAAAACAATAATGTCACTCTTTATGAGTAGGCACTTCGGAAACCAGGTTTTTATAATGTTTCACTGCTTCATCTGATGATGAAATAATGATTCCACATATTTCATCTTTAATTTTTGGAAACAAAAAGAAATCACAAATTGCTAGGTCAGGGTTATATGGTGGAAGGGTCATGGTGCTGACCTTTCAGATTCTCAGTTGTTGGTTTTGTTCTATGAGATAATGCATGGTCATGATGTAAAATTATCTTTTCTTTTGAGCATTTCTCATGAGCTTTGTATGGCAGACAGACCTTTTGTACAATTATCAGTAATGGTACATCTATCTTCTAATGCTTAAGTGGCAATATTTCCATTTTAGAAAAGGAACTGGCAGCTGTTCTATTAACAGCACTGTGAATTCATTTGACTTTTGTAAGCTTAGGTTCTGTTCGAAATACTGACTGAGCCAATTGACTGTTCTTTTCAGGATCATAACAATAAGTCCAAGATTTATCACCAGTAATAATATTCCAAACCAAACTTGAAGTGCTGCCTTGGAATTTTTCCAGAGCTTTAGTGCACCAATCAATGCATTGTTATTTTTAATCAGGAGTCAGTTTATGTAGAACCCGTCGAACACAGAGTTTTCTTGTGTTTAACTGTTGATTTAAAATGCTTTGAGTTTGATTCATACCCAAGCCCAATTTTGCCTAAATAAATTCTTAAAATATCCATCAATCCTCTTCAAGCATTGCTCAAACAACAGCAATATTTTCATCAGTAACAGCAGTTCATGGGCATCCTTCTCAAAATTCATCACTAAGAAAAAACTGATCTATTTTGAATTGATTTACCAGTTACAAATTGTTGCCTTAGATGGGGCTTCTTCATAAAATGCATAAGCCAATCTTCAGATTGTTTATCACAATTTGAAATCATGAAAAATCATAGCCTGGAAAAGTCTAGTCAAATTCATTTTTGGGTGAACATGAAATCTTTGAATGGTGATTGATAATCAACAGATTACTAGGGCAAATCCAACAAACTGTACAGTGATCAACTTGAAAAAACATTAGAAAATAGCTATCAAATATAAACAAATTTAATTTGTTTTTAGAGACATTGCATTCTACAAATGTTCAGTCTCACCCTCATAACATTAGAATATTTCATTCCATTAATAGCATAAAAACATCCTATAGCTAAATGGCTAAATTTACTTCTTTTCTGTAGGACTAACCACATCAGAAAAAAGTATCTCTTCAAAAATATGTGTTTGTCTTTGGAATTTTAATGAACCTGTGTATAAACAGAATGAGTTGTACTTACTGCAAGCAATACTGAAACATTCTACTGAAGGAATCCACAAATCTGAAGAGCCAGTATCAAAAACAACTTCAAAGCTTTGTGGAGGATTTCCAATCAGGATTTCACCAAAGTACTGAGCCTGGAAATAGGTTCAAACATATAAAAAGCATTACATTTGTTTCCAGAATGCTGCTATCTAAAGTGAAGCTTTCAAGACACTGAACTGCACAATATAATTGCATTGTGTTCCCTTACATCAAAGTAGTTCTTGAGGGTTACTCCCCCCTTGGAAGCAAGGTTCATGCTACGCATGCATCCACCTGATGAATGTCTTTGTGTTTCACGTGCAGATTCATGTCTCTTCAGGGGAATCCTGTAAATTAATTCATACTGATGCTTAAAGTCATGCAATGAAGATGCATTAAGAAGAAAAACTTAATGATACACTCACATTAACTTTTTTCACTTTTTAACATTGACTTTTTAAATCTCTTTTGCAAACTATTCTTACTAAACTTTATTACTTTCTCTACCATTTGCATATAGTGAGTAGAGGAAATCTACATTCCATTCAAAAAGTTGATATTGAGATTGCACCAGAAACATTGAGGTTACCTGAAATAATCTGATGTGATACATTCACATGACTATCTACTCATTCTTCAACAAACTATTCTTCAAAAGCGTATTCTTCCATCTACTTCATGTTAATCTAGATAAACATATGTAGGAAGGCTTTTATTATATATTTCCTTGTAGATTCAGTGTGAATAGATGAATACAGTAGACTTAAGTGATAGTCGAATGTTTTAAGTGGAGGTTCTTTGTAATGCAACATAATTTTATATTGAAGTTAATTTTGTTAAAGAAATACCATTAATGATGTAACCTTTAACAAAATGTGGTAACTACTGCTGGGATAATGGTATCTTTCCCAAAAGTTTGAAAACTGCTAGAAACTTCTGGTGTACAAAAAGAGCAATCATATTGATTTTAATAACGACAGGCTTGTTCCCACTTTTTCAAAGAATATTGGATCACTTATGAACATCCACTTATCTTCTATATGTAATAAAATTCCATTTTGTCTCAGTCACTGTTTGGATTCAGAAGAGGGTTGTCTACAACAGACACCACTGAAGAATTAGTTTTGGGTATTCTTAGTAGATTTGAAAACCATAAAAGCACCATGTTTACCTATCCTGACCTGTCTAAGGCATTTGATTGTGCATCTCATAACATACTAATTGAATTATAAATTGGAGTATTACATTATAACTGGTGTTGAATTGAATCTGTGTAAGTCTATTTGTCCAATCATTTTAAAGAATCTATTACAATAGTGCTCTGTAATATATCATTCCTGTTAAATGTGTTCCACAAGGCTATGTTTTGGGTCCTCTTTTATTTCTCTTAGCCATGAATGATTTGCTAAGTAGCTTTGTACTGAACACATCCTGTTTGTCAAGGATATATCTTTGTAGTACTCTGATAATGATCTGTCATTGTTAAATAGATTAATGACCATATCCCTAAATAATGCCACCACATGGTTTCAGGCTAAAGGTTGTAGTCTCAGTTGTAATCCAAAACAGTCCCTCAAGAAATATAGAACTTTTCAGTAAAAGATGCTACGAGTGTTCAGTTGCAAGCAAATGTTAAACTTTACTGCCTAATATTAGATTCTAAAGACCTTTGTATAATATTTGAATAAGCTGGTAACAGTGATGTGAATTTAAATTTATGGAAATCTTGTAACAGAAGAGTAATTGCTAACTGGCCATGATTAAAAGCTATAGCTGAATGTTTGTCCTGCTCAAATTAAATATCCTTTCTACTCCAGATTATTTACTTTGTTGATAGAAAATTCTACAATGAACTTGATTTTCTACAGAAGAGTCAAAATCTAACAGCTGCACATCTCTCTGTGTGCTACTGGAAGCAAGAAGGCATATGAAAGAACTCAAACATGCTGACCATTAGCAACCAATCACCATTTCTATAAATGCTTATCTCGATTAAGATAAGTGGATAGAAAAATAAGCTTCCGGTTTTAGAGGCCATAGTCAAACAATAACATGGTTAAAAATTTGACCATTTTTATTAGTATCATGAGCCATGGAAGCCTACAATCATATTTTGTAAAGATAGTTATGTAATTGTGAATGTAACTTATCAGATTATTTTTTTCGGTAAACTTCATGTGAAGTTAACTGTGAGCAAGGTTGCTCTGTGCTGCCTTTGAAATTCCATACTCTACATAACAATAAAATAAAAGAATGATGATTTAGTACTTCCAGAAATGTGTTATAAGGTATTGAAAATTGAAATCAGCAATGAATGTCTCAGAGATAGATAATGCCACAAGAAAGTTTATTTTATATAAATTGTGTGTTTTAATGAGATCTACATTTTTGTGTAGTAGTTTTTGTCTATCACTGGTTTACCTCTTATACAAAAAGTATGCGTAATGAAGTGGGCTTCAAGGCAATTCAAAGAAAATTCAAAATATACATTTTATTAGTCAGGTAAATATGTTAAGCATATAGTATTTTAATCTAAACTCTTAAAGCTGTTTTTGAATAAATTAAAATAACACAGAAGTTATCCCTTTGAATGCTTGAGTACCCTTCCAACAGTCTTACTAGCAGTATTCCATGTAAAAGCTAGTTTGGAAAGATGCCAAACATAAATACAAAGATGGATATTTAGGAAATTTTCATTGTTGAGTTCTTCTGTTCTCTCTGACTCTCTTTCTCTCACACTCGCACCCACACCATAGACCTTTTCTAAAAGGACATACTTTGTGTTTGGGGGCTTCAAAATATGCTGAAATTTGGATGTTGAGCTTTGGGTGGAATTTAGTACATATTTACTTATGATATGTAACGGCAGAGAATATAAAAAGCAGCACTTAAATATCTATGTTAAATTTAATGCCTGACACAAATAAAATATTTTAGAGCAAAATTTATTGAAGAAAGGGGACCTAACACAAGCAAATGTAAATGAAACAAAATAGTGGATGCAAATGACTTAAAACTGAGAGGCTGAAGCGAAACTTACTTGATCCTTGCTAAGACAGCTGTTGAAGCTAACAACAGAAACAAGAGATTCACTCTCAACATGGCTCTTACTGCTCCTGGCTTTAGACGAGAAGTAAAAGTGCATGCATCAAACAGGGGGTTCAATATATAGCAAAAGTTTCAATATATGGCCTTGGTGTCTGTAAATCTGTAACAACTTTTGTGTGAAATCAAGAAACAGCAATCATGCCATAAGACATCTGTATCCTGTATGAACAAAGAAACATCTGCCGTACGTCATACACCAGATATGTGTTGAGCAGTGTTTTGTGACCTTCTGATTGCCCTGAAGAAAGGTAATCTTTACAATATTATTGCATGAGAGCAATTATAATCTATATATATATATAGAATGTTATATATAAAAATGAATGTTTATTTGTTTGTCCCTTATGGACGGCTGTACCATTCATTCAAATGCACTGAAAATTGCCAAAACTAAATGTTTTTTCATAGAGATGGTTTTTATGCTATCCATTTTACTATGCAACAAGTTACATTCACATGATTTTCTCTACTTGCTTTTCTTTTACATAACACATTCACATGTCCTTCTCTACTTGTCCTTCAAAAACAGTTCATACAATTTTCTATGACTGAAATAGAAATACATCGTATTACATTCACACAGTTTTATCCACTCACTTTTCTTTTATGAAACATCATTTCTTTCTATTCTCACACTTTTACGTACAATTCATATAATTTTTGTATGTTTGAAATAGAAATACAACCTATTACATTCACACAGTTTTCTCTAGTAATTTTTCTTTTACATAGTACATTCACATGGTTTTCTCTACTCACTTTTCTTCCTGTGGTATTTGTGGTTGTTCAAGAGTGCTTTAGCATAGTGTCTATAGTTCCCGCAAAAGTCATCTTTTCAGTTCCTTACAAAGTGACCTTTTTCTTCCCCTAATGTGAAGGTTTTACAACTTCCCCAGCAATTTCTGCAAGCCTCAAAACCACATGCTAATGTACAAGACTCCCCCATGTTGCCAATAAGTTGTCCTGCTCCTCTTTGGATTAGTTGAAGAAAAACCCTAGTGCTGAGTGGTTGTTTGAATTCTGCATAAAGTTTATAGTTTCTAGCGATTCAAGTTTTAAATTTAATGTAAGGGAATATTGACTCATAACATCATGTGGAGACCGTGGCAAGATGTTTCATCTTCTGCACCAAACGAACGCATGGATCTAAGTGAATTCCATCCATGAAATACCCTGTTCTTCAGTGAAATGCCTTGTTGTTCTGTACAAAGTAAGTGTAAGAAATCCACTACACGACAACAATAACAACAATAATAATAACAATAATAATCATCATCATGTTTAATTTTATGCACTGGAAGTTGCTCATTATTCATGTAAGCATTGTCATTAGACAAGTATTACCAAAATTAAATAAAATTAAATGAAAGAACTGTCATGACTGAAACCTTTGCTAAAAATCTGATGTGTTGCACTCATATGACTTTCTCTACTTATGTACTAACCATTCTTACACACTCTTATTCCTATATCTTCATCGTGTTAGTTGAGATAAACATTTGCAGAAATTATCTTATTGTTTATCTTCTGTAGGTACAAGGGGAATATGGGAATACAGTAGACTTTGAGCGATAGTGAAATATTTTAAAGCTTTCAAATTCCATTCTCTTTGCACAGCTAGCATATAAAATATGAATAATGATGTTCCATTTGACGAAAGCTTCTTCTCAAAAACTCACACAAATAAGGAAAATCTCCCAAATGGTTCACTGTACAAAAAACTTTATTTGGGCATAAATTATGTGTTTAGCAAGATTTACATTTTTTGGTATAGTAAGATTTGATCTATCTCTTACAGTTTACCAGTTATACAAAAGTCATCAAGAGTAAACAGGACTACGTGGGCTATGGCCAGAAAATTCAAGATATATAATTCATTTTTTATAAAAATATCTTAAACATATGGCATGTTAATAAACATTGTTAGTTACTTTTGATAAAATCAAAATTTTCTAAAAGTTTTCCATGTAAAGGATAGTTTAGGGAGGAGCAATTTTCTTCAAAATCTTCATGTACATCCTTAAATGACATTAAACTTAAATACCAACTTTGGGTTTTAACCGACTTTTCTGTTTTGAGTTGTGTTGTTCACAGACAACAGACACAGATCTTTTTTCTAAAAGTTTTCTTTTATACAGAGGGCCTTAAAATATGTATTTCTGGTGAAATCTCGACATCAAATTTTTGGGTGAAATACAATACTTCCTCTACTTGCTCTATGTAGTAGAGAAAGTAACAATATGTGTATAGCTTTTGAAGTTTCATCCAATTGCAATTTCATTAATGATATATATATCTTGGATATTTTGAGGTATGTTTCAGTTTTATACTGTTGATCGATTATACCCCATGTCCCGGATAAAGCATTAGGATTTATATATATATATTTATTAACTTTGTCTTTAGTTCCATTAGGAAGTTCCTCCTACATTTACTTCCTTATGTATAGACAGACAGACAAAAAATATTTTCTCTCTAATCGCTCATAGAATGTGGTGCATCCGACTGTCAACGTAAAATGTGGCTTAGCTTTCAACATCTTCAATCTTACTTATATGCTAGAAGTGTAGAACTATAAGAACTAAATAATTACTTGCATGAAAATACTTCCGAGATTTAGACAGCTGGGCTATTTTTATCATCATTATCGTCACCGTCATCGTCATGATTATTATTATTATTATTATTATTATTATTATTATTATTATTATTATTATTATTATTATTATTATTATTATCATCATCATCATCATCATCATCATCATCATCATCATTATTATTATTATTATCATTATTATTATCATTATGATTATCATTATTAGTAGTAGTATTATTAGTATTATCATCATTATCATCTTCATCATTATTATTGGTGTTGGCAATGGTGGTATTACAAAGAAAAGGAGAAAGAGAACTTCTTGCCATTCATAGAACCGCAAAAAGCGACAATGTTGCTGTGCCATGTCTTGTGGGATTCTCACTTCCCCACCCCTGAAGTGTGAACATGACTCAAAACTGTGCAGTCACAAGTGTCATAAATTTGTCAAGCTACCCCACAGCTAGAATCAAAGAAACCGAAGTGGAAAAGCAAAGAGCGGGCCAACTATACCTGACATTTTTATTTATTGATAGTTTATTTTTTATTCCTTATAGTATTCTAAGAGTTTTAAGTAAATATTTGTTTAAATGTGTTGAGTGATTTTTATGGTATACAGAGTATTCAAAAGTAATTCAGAATGAAGTGAATTTCACAGAAAATCTTAGAAATGCATTTTATTTGTCTCATAAGTATTGTGACAATTATATTTTAGTATGTTTTTGATAAGTATAGAGTTGAGATATTCGGGATATAATTTGTTGAAGTCTAGACATACAACTTCCTTTTATCATAACTGCAAATCACATCCCGGAAGACAACATTGCAAAAACAGATCCTATGATCATTGGTAATCATTCTCTCCCATTGTGCACATGGAGTCAGTTTAGCAGACATGTGCTGACAAAAGCTGCAGCCACTTGCATTTGTCATCATGAATTTCACATTTAACCCCCCCCCCTCCCTCCCCAATTTTTTACTTAGCGGAGACAATTACACACGTGCTAGCAGGAATCTGTATCATACTGTGCTTTTAAAGTGTCTTTGACTTTCTTCCAAGATGAAACTTAGAGTGCCAGGAATCTTGGTAAAGGTACTAGCAACAGCTGCCTATCACTGTCCACCCCTTTCCTCTTCTCTCGTTGCTATGTAAATTAGTAACTTTATTTATGTAGATTAAAGCTTCTATAGACCAAAGTTACATGTCTGCTTCTGTTGGGTTCACCCTTCACCACTCTTCCAGCTGTCCTTAAAAGGTACTCCATGAGCTACCTCCTTGCTCTTCCCTTCCAATCACAATAGGTGACGCCTTTGGTGCAGATGATTTGGTGTTACAGTTTTATTGAGACGTCTGGCTATGGCACTGTTGTGCAAAGTGATGCCCAGCATCCATTTGAAGGAATGATTTATCTTCTCTAAACTTAATGTACAATTTACACAATATGTTAATTCCTCTTGGAGTTGCTTATTTAATAATTCCGCTTTTATTTATATACATGTATATATAATGGGGAAGTATCATATATCCATGATTTACTCTTTTATACCTTATTATCCTTTTTCCATATTTTCCATATTTTGCATTGCTTTTAACCATTTTAGCTTATTTTTCCTAAATGTTTTCCTGCTTTTTTTGTATATTCATTTGATTTTGAGTTAAACTAACTCGCAACTCTAATGCAAAACTTTTGTATTTCTCTAGTATTAAATTCTCTCTTCCTTTTACCATATCATTGCATTCCAGAATATAAAGCCAGTTATAACACAATCTACTACATTTAGTGCATCCTTACCCCTTCTTCTCCTTCTTAGGTACCTTAAATTCATGACACCTATATTTGCCCATGCATACTCCTTTTTTGCTTCTTTGTTGCATGTCTTTTTTTTCTCTTCCCCATTCCATTTTTAAATATTTGTTTTCTATTAATTACCTTGAAAATGCTTGTAATTTCTTGTTTTCCAACATCCGCTATTCGTCTAATTTCTTTCCAGAAACACTTATTTCTGTTGTAATCAAAAAGCACAACCAACATCACCTTGATCTTTGATCGACTCATGCATCCTGTTTTTGGATGAGGTGACCCTTTGCCCACCCACTGCAACTGCATCTTTGTTTCAGCATCATAGTCATACACCCATGTCTCATTGCCTGTTATGATGTTCTTAAGAAAGTTTTGATTGTCATTAGCAGTGGCAAGGAGTTCTTTGCACATTTCAACACAGGTCTGTTTCTGATTTTCAGTGAACAACAATTTTGCACTGACACTACACATCTCAAGTTTTTCACTCAAACTTTGATGGCATGATCCTACGCTGATGCGCACCTCATAAGTAACTTCCCGAACAGTTAAACGACGATTTTTGTAAATCACAGAAAGAACTCTATCCACATGGCCATCATCTGTTGATGTGGAAGGATGTCCAGACTTGGAATCATCACAAACCAACATTCTGCCCTGTTGAAAACGTTTAAACCACTTAAAGCACTGCGTGCGACTCATACAGTCTTCCCCGTATGTTTGGCTAATTACTTGCAATGTCTCTGTGAAAGTTTTGCCGAGTTTGTAGCAAAATTTCACACACACGTTCTTCAAGTTCCTTCATTGCTAATTGTCTGAGCGAAATGTGGTAAATGGCAGTTTGTTGTTTAAACTTGCCACTAGGTGTGCTCAGTAGCCGCAGTATGCGCTCTCTGCTGGTTGGCACACTATTTGAAAAGTTTGGTTTCTTTTTGAACACATCTCATACGTTAAGTAGTTGAGAAAATAAAAAATTACACAATATGCAGAGACTTGGATGCAAGCAGATATAAACAATTATAATCACATTAAAAGAGAAAATGTAGACTTGTTTCCGCAGCATTTTTTCCAGAGGGAAATGAAACACAAAGGGGACCTTTTAATAGTGCTGAAAGTATGCTAAGGTGTTTTCATCTTGCTTATGTATGATAACGCTAAACAGAATGTGAATGAGGTAATAGTGATATGCTCTCATTGCCAACTAATAATGTAATCAAAGCAATATGTAGAGCAGAATATTGTGCAAATCAAAACCTGGTAATAACTGAAGATTTTCCTATAAAAGCGACCCTAAATTTAAATTTCCATGAAATGAAACTCCTTCGTCTGTTACAGCTTTAATTCATGATAGAGACTTATAGAATATTGAAATTATGGTAGCCACAAAATTTAATGATGACTGATACTATTCTTTTTCCTGTTGTGCAAATAAATTTTGTTGGTGCAAGTGATATTTATATAATTGGCTTTACAGCATGATTTCACTGCATGTTTAACTATACAACAGCAAGGCATAGCAAGCCTGTGATTGAGTCTAGTATTGAGCCATCCGCCATCAAATTTTGTGGCAGCTATATTTGTTGATATTTTATATGGATTTAAAGGATATCAGCATAATGGTGCAAATACACAAGTAAAAATTATCTACTTTAAATGTATCAGTTGATAGCAAGTTCTCAATACTATAAAATTAAGAAAGTCACGGATTGAATTTAGAAAGTGTATGAACGTTATCGGTAGAATGTCAGGTGAATCTCAGTTTCTATTTCATTTGCCAAATCATTACTTACATTTCCATTCTTTAAAATCAGTATCTCTATTAGGTTTATTAAACGAGATACATTTAACAAGAATAAGTATATGAATATGTATGTGCAGCAGATATTTAAATTGCCTCCAGATAGAAAAAAAGGCATGGTTGTTTACGTGGCATGGTGAAGGTCACCCAGCTAAAGTTTTGTGTTGATAGCAAGAGCTGTTTGATGACGGGAAGTTTTTTATTTATACCAAATCACGACTTTTGCTTGATTCTCAACTTGTTTACCAGCTTCAGCTCACAAGCACTAGCTAATTTTTTTTATTTGTACCCCCAATGCTTGTATCTGTACAAGTGGATGAAACCAGCGATATCTACAGTAAAACACAGTTAGTATGGTTCTTTGTTTTATTCAGGGAAACAAGTAGTGGAACATTGTCATTGTTTCATACATCTTACTGAAAGATCCACACTAGGGATAGCCCAAAGCATATTAGAAGCATTGGAACTATACAGTGTGAAAGATAAACTTGTGTTTTAAACATATGATGGCAGATCTGCATTCTGAGGAGCATGTCATGGAATCCAGAAACTTATAAGGGATGCGTATCTACTGGGTGGCGGGAAGTAACTAGGCATTATTAAATGTCTGTTAGGCTTTTATTATCTTTCTTGTTCCTCTTTCTCTTCTGCATTTACAGCATAGAGATGGTCCTGTCAATCCATCTTCTCCATTCCTTTGTATTCCTCATCATTTTCCTCATTTACCCTGCCATCTTATTCCTACGTTTCCCAATCTTTTTCATTCTATCTTCCCACATTATCCGGGGTCTTCCTTTCTCTCTCCCTCTTTGTATCTTTACTTCTAATATCTGTTTAACTTTTCAATCCTCTACCATTCAGGACACATGTCCCCCCCACTTCAATTGCTTTTGTTCGGTTATCTTCTTTGTTATCCAAATTACACCAAGAAAACATTTACAGACAGTACTTTATGCAGATGATCAGGTTATTTTAGCAGCCTCAGAAAATGAACTGCAAATTGGCACCCATGAATTAAATAAAATTGCTGAAAATTTTGAAATGAAAATTTTCCCATCTAAAACTAAAGCAATAGCTTTTTGTGGTAAAAATATACAAAGTCTAGATTGTCATAGAAAACCAGATAACTGAACAAGTATCGAACTTTAATTATTTAGAGAACTTAATATCCACAGAAGGAATAGATATTAATGCAAAAATACAAAAGTATAACAAGTTAAACAGTATTATAAAAGAAAATTTTGGGAAACATGTGCCAATAGATATGAAATTGAGACTACATAATATCACTTCAAAAGCAACTCTAGCCTATGGCAGTGAAATCTGGATTTTAAATTTAAAAAATAGGCAAAAATTAGAAGCAGCACAAATGAGGTGACCATTATATTAGGCTTAACAAGACTCGATCAGCAAAGAAATGTGAATATAAGAAACAAACTAAAGGTAAATAATATCACAGAAGGCATACAAAACCATTAGAAAAATTGGTTCAGTCATCTACAACATATGACTCACCAACTCCCATGTTTAGCCTACAACTATCAACTGCATGGCAGAAGGAACCCTGGAAGACCAAGGCAGAGATGGTATGACTAGGAACATTTACAGAGCTCCTGAGGAACAGGCGTTAATGACCTAATCCTCTCATTATGTAACCTATCTTTCCTAGTTTTATTTACTGCTTTTCTTAAATATTTCATCCCACTGGATTGAATTTTACTTATTTGCTTATTGTTTACTTTCCATTTCATATATAAGTGTCGGTACCAGAACCAATTAATATAATTGCATCTTTGTTTTCAAGAATAGTTTTGTTAAATTGATAATACATTTTATTTGCTTTTCCTATTTGGTATTTCTTTGTTTCATCTTCCATCACTTGTTATAATTGTTCCTAGATATTCATACATATCTACTTGTTCTATTTTTTTTTTTTTTTTCTTCATTCTTATTTGTGATGGATATTTCCTGTCCATGTTATTTTGAAATACTTCACTTTTGTTATCATTTATTTCCATTCCCTTTCTTCCAAGCTCTTCCCTCCATTCTATCACACACCTCTAGTTTTTCTTCGTTTTCTGCTATCAATATTATGTTGTCTTCATATACCAGCACCTGCAGTTGAATTGGTCTCATCACAGCTCTTTTTCTCTCATTTAGTTTCTGTGTATAGTTTATCCTATCCCCTTCTGCTTTCGTTCTTAAATATTTTTTCCAACCTTATTTTCACTCTTTCACTTTTGCTTTTACCTCAACTGTCCACCAGTTTGTTCTTTTCCTTTTGAAATTTATTGTCGTTTTTCCACACACCTCTATTGCTGTTTCTATGATTCCTTCCTTAACCTTCTGCCATAACTCATTTATATCCATCTCTTCCCCTATTTTATATCTACTCATCCTTTACTCAATTCGTTCCTTATATTGTTTCTTCTTTTCTGCATCCGATAGCTCCTTTACTTGTATCTTTTCATATCTTTTAAATTTCTCTTTTCTAGGCTTCTGCATCCTTGTTATTGCCACCAATTTCTGCGCCTCCTATGATCTTTACATCCATGAAGGCATACTGTAATGTACATGGATATGTAAAGAAATCTATTATGCTTTTAGCCCCCTACCTTCAGCTTCATATGCAATTTTATGAATTGTTTTATGCTGAAAAATTGAATTTCCTGTCATCATATGGCTCTCTATACAGAATTCAATTAGTCTCTGTCCATTTTCATTTATAGTCTTATCTCCTTTATATGGTCCCATACATCCATGTGACCTTATCCTATTATCCCCTGTCCATCCGTTAAAGTCTCCCATTACTCTTACTTGTCTACCTTCATCATTTTCTTTATCTTTGTAATTGACTATAAAGTGCTTCTTTGTCCAGATTCTTTTTTTTTTTTAGTTAACGTCATCCAACATTGTGTCATATCGGACGAATTAATGAAATGAAATGGGTGAAATGATGCTCAAATGAGCCCGAGGTCCATGGATCTTTAAGTTATCCGACATTCGTCCTCTCAGGGTAGGGAAAACCTTGAAAAAAAACCTTACCCGGATAACTTACCCTAAGCGAGATTCGAACTCGCGACCTCTTGAACGTGAGGCAGACACGCTAACCATCATGCTACCAAGGCGGGCGCTTCTTTGTCCAGAATATCACTGTCGTCCGTAGGCACACACACTTGTACCATTGTAAGTTTTTCTTCCAAATTCATTCTTACACTAATTAGCCTAGAATTTACTGCTTCCCATGATACTACTCTTTTTTCCATCTCTTCTGATAACACTATTCTCACTCCTTTAGCTCTTCTTCCTGTACTAACTCCTGTATATCTTAATACATGTCCTTTCTCTAGTTGTACTATTCCACTTCCCTTCTTTCTGACTTCACTTAGACCCAATATTTCCAATCAGTACCTTTCCATTTTCTCTATTAGTTCTACTTCTTTTCCATTTATAGTTTTAGTATTCCATTCGCATTTTCTTTAACCTTGCCAGTTGTCTTATGTTTGATCCATCCTGTCCGAGGCCACTATTTTTTCTTTGAATTACTCAATTAAGCACAATGTGTGTGATTAGCCCAATTGTGCTGTTTTTCTATTGGGGTTTTCTCCCTTAGCCTTTGAAGATCCCTCTTCACCATAAGTAATTTAATAATAATTTTAAAAATATTTTTAATTGCCATTAGGTGGTACAGGCCTAGGCCACAGCACACAACAAAGGATGGTCAGTGCCAAGCTACTTCACACCACATACCAGATGTGGCCCATATCAAATGCAATCACAATCATGCTTACCCATACCACTGATGCAAGCAAACACATTATTAACAAGAATCATGCAGCAAGACAAAGGGTTTCCAGAGCATTTGAGAAGTGTCTGGCAGCCGGCTTGTTTGTTGACATTTGGCACATTGCTGGTATAAAAACTTGCAGAGCGCATGAAGACAGGCAGTTTTGAGTCCGTCAGTGTGTCAGTGAGTGTGAGACAGCTGTGTGTGTGTGGGTGTGTGGTACTGTTGTGAAAGATACATTGCATCGAAGTGAAGAAGTTTTAACAAGTGTTGAATGATTATTTCACTGGCATTAGTGTTTGAGAGACAAAGAAAGTAAAGAGAGACATTGAAATGATTGAGTCAAGGCTACAAGAAAAAAACGGTTGTGAGTTGTAATATCATGAGACTGTAGATTGTGTTAACATCAGTAGAAGAGAACTGTGTATTTGTGCAAACATTTTGGAAGAAAATAAAGTGAGAAAAAAAGTAATTGGACTGTTTTGTCATTTTTGTTACAACATAAAATGGATTAGATCCATATTTCAACTTTATTCAGATATTTGAATATCTCCTTGGTTAAAACCATGTAAATTCAGAGTTTCTTGAAACAAAATATATAAATGTGTATTGAAAGTTTATCTCCATTAACAAAAAGTAAATAGAGGAATAAGCCTTTGTAAGAATAGTTTGTAGAAGAGTGAATAGGAAAAGTGAAGATGTTAGAAATAAATACTAAGGTTGACATTCACCCTTTTTGTTTTTGAGTAATACTGCTCACACATACACACACACATATGCATGATGCACACACTTTCATTCACATTCATGCAGACTTTCTTTTCTGACAGCTTGTTTATGGATTCAGGAAACCTTAGGGTGTGTATTTCTAGTGAAACCTTGATATGAATATTTGGGTGGAATACAGTACTTCCACCATCTACAGTGAGTAAGCAGTAGAAAAAATAAACATGCAAGATAAATTTTCCTTTATTTTTAATGGTTTGAGGTAGAATAATGATGCAGAATATGTGAGGCATTATAGGAAACATCATAGGCTTCTTTTATAACTTCTTATTCATTAAGGATTCTTTTAATATCAGGGAAATCAAATTTCATTTTGCGTTAATAATTAAGACTTTATTGTTTGAATGTCCAGCTACATAAGATCAGTTATAATGCCATTCAGGAATAGTGATGCAGACTTCACTTAGACTCTGCAAAGCCAACTTGGTTGTTGCCCAGGTCAAAGACAGTGTAGTAGCGCCTCAGGAAGACATCTCCCAAAATCCACATAGGGCTGTTCATGGTCATGAATCCAGAGACACAGGTTTGCTGACCTCCATTGTTTTCCTGTGAAACAAAAGCTGTGTTTACTACATCTGAGTTACACACAGATAAGATTAAATGCACTTTCAGCTTTTGCTCCTCACTGGAACATTATAATAAAAATTTGTGGAGTGGGACTTGAAATTTGCTACGGAGTACAAGAATTTGCAACAAGGAAAAACTTGCGCTTTCTCATATATTAATGTATAAATATGAATAGGGCAAAAAGAAATGAGATGCATGTAATGCAGTTATTAAGCTTTTTTATCTGAAGTGTACAAACAATATAAAAAGTATATGTAAACTTTTAGCCTATTTCATTTTAATATGTCTGAGGTGCTTGCGACCATTTTTATAAGATCTATACATATAATATGGTAATAATTGTGTGGTTATTTTATTTATTTTGGATGAATAATTGATAAAAACTGGAACTTTTAAAATTAAGATTATTATAAAGTGGTAAGAAAAAATATTTGCTACAACAAAACATCCAATAAAACAGCAAGACAAATATAAGTATAGCCACTTAAATATAATTAAAATATGAAAAATTGTAAATCTTATTACAATGCACATTATATAATATACCTAAATAATATTCATAAAGATAAGTAAACAGAAGATAACAATACCTGAATAACAACATAAAATAGTATGAAAAGAACTACCAACATCTAGCAGGATACATTTAACTCTGTTTACATTCCCTTTCTAATTGTCAGGCTTCTCGGACCTCACCTGTTTAGCAATAAGCTCCATTCCTCGTTTTCTCTGACTTTTTCTTGAAATATGTCCAGGAAATTATATGTTTACCCTATGTAAATTAGTGAAGTTGTGCGTGCTTCTTGATTAAGTTATGAATTAATTTCATTGTGCTTCCCAAAAAGTTATTTATAGGATACTGACATTAAATGAAGGTAGCATCTTAAAAGAATATTTGAAATACAAGGAAGTATGCTAAGCAAGACTGGGTTGGTACATTTAGTGCAGAGCCATTTACAATGTAATGGCTGTGAAGAATGAGCGGAAATGTTTCTGAAAATAATCAAGAAAAAGATTTGAAGATATTGAAATACAAATCATTCGGTATGATAGAGGTAAAGAGATCATTAGTATTTTATATAAAAATGAAAAATACATGGAAAAAGGCTTAGCGATGTATAAAACTTGAAAGCACAGTTAAAAGATTTTTTGCAAAGTCAGTGTCCATTGTTTGGAGGAAGAGAAGACACGTATAATATTTGAATGTGATGGTATTAAAGAATGGAGAAATATACGCACTAGATATACTCGTAAATGGCTTAAAAGTGAATGGAAAAATTGCAGTAACAGAAGTGCTTAGCAAAAATTGTATAAAATTGGGACATTACTTGCACAAGGTGAGAAATAAATGGACATGGGTTGTGAACAGGTATACAGATTAACACAGCAGCAATTAAATAAGGAAATTGAAGCTATTAACAGTGAAGCAACAAGATTCTAAAGTAAGAACAAATTAGCTTTGAGAATGAGTTGGAGACAACTTGAAACCCTGGGTCAGTTTGTGCAAAAAGAACGTGCAACATTACTAAGATAAGTGAGGTTTTTAGTTTCTAATTTGTTCTTACTTTAGACTGCAGCAATTGTTTGCTAAGAAATATACAACTGATAAAATATGTATAGCAATTAATGTAAATTATGATAATATATATACAGGGCTTTCGAATTGGTTCTTCACCGCCTCACGGCCTTTTGCCTGTGCGAGTTTGAAGCTGCCGCGGCCGGGTTTGCCACTACTAACAAGCCGCACATAAAACATCAAAATCTTACGTTATAGAAAATGCTGGAAATGTCATGAACGATGGTTTAATCGATCCACAGCTTCTGTTCTTTTCAGATGAGGCGTGGTTTCATCTAAATGGTCGCGTGAACACTCATAACAGTCGGTATTGGGCATCTCAAAATTCACATCGAGTTCAACAAATCCCTCATTATGATCGGAGATTTGGAGTTTGGTGTGCTGTTAGTGCGACGCATAATTAGTCCAATATTTTATGACCAGACTGTAAATAAAGAGAGGTACTGAAATGACAGTTTGACCCCATTTTTTCAGTCACGATCTGTACTTGCAGTAGCAGAATCTTGTTGAAACCACCCATATGATTTCTCTTCTTCTGTCAGTTCACAAAAAAATGGGGTCAAAATGTCATTTTGGTACCTCTCTTTATTTACAGTCTGGTCGTAAAATATTGGATCATTTATGCATCTAGCGCTAACAGCACACCCAACTCCAAATCTCCGATCATAATGAGGGATTTGTTGAACTCGATGTGAATTTTGAGATGCCCAATACCGACTGTTATGAGTGTTCACGCGACCATTTAGATGAAACCACGCCTTGTCTGAAAAGAACCAGAAGCTGTGGATCAATTAAACCATTGTTCATGACATTTCCAGCATTTTCTATAAGGTAAGATTTTTATACATGTTTTACGTGCAGCTTGTTAGTAGTGGCAAACCCAGCCGCGGTAGCTTCAAACTCGCACAGGCAAAAGGCCATGCAGTGGTGAAGAACCAGTTCGAAAGCTCTGTATACATGTATATATATGAAAAATTAATATTTTCCTTCTTTCTTACATGAAGCATTTTCCTATACTTTTTAAAGTTATGCGTATCAAAACTAGCATTTTCAATAGTTCAAATTATAAAAAGACATGTATAAATAGTTTGTAGAAGTTCATTAATAAAACCATGCACATTTTACTTACAACTGAGGAGTTTAAAAAATTAATTATTGAAAGAAAGCTGGGGAATAAGTCAAATATTTTTTTTTTTGTTTCAGTGAAACATTTGCTACATTACAGATTTGTGGTTTGGTTATTAGTCATCTCCTGTTATGATATATTGTTGGATTAAGAGGCTACGTACCACCATGATGTAATCCTTGGCTTCCAGAGTAAACTTGTGGTTGTTAATGTAGAAGTATATAGGTGGGAGTCTGTCCATTGTCTTGCAGTTAACCTGAAAAAAATGCAACAAACCAGAGATCAAACTGTGAGCAGAATGGGGTAAACCTTCAAAATCTACATGTTTGAAGACTAAAATTAAAACTCTACATAGGTATATTGTTGATGTTGAAATGATTGGCCTCTTTTGAAGCCTGCATGTAGCTCTGAGAGCCCTTCGTCTTTTAAACTGGTCTTCGAATCGTGCAAATAGGCTGGAATTTCAAGTATATCACATAGTCGTCTGTTTTTTAAATATCTGACTATTGTTTTACCCACTGTATACTTTTATACCTTCAACAAAATATGTAAATGTTTAATGAAAATTTATCTCAATTAACAAAAAGTAGGTAATAGAGCAAGATTTTGTAAACATAGGATGAAGAATATTGAGTGTTGCACATCAAATGTTGTTGTTAGCTAATGCTGGATTTCTGACAATGAAGTCATTAATCCTCTTGCTCTCCAATATTTTTCACAATGATATTGAAGAGAGCAAATGTAGGTGGGTGGAAATCATTTACAACACATCTGTAATAAATGTCATCTACTCTGACATAGTAACTTTCCCCCATGATCTTCCCATAATTCTGTCAAACTTTCTTATGGGAAATATCATCAGAGGCACTATTTTATATTCAACAGTAACATATAGAAGTATGACTTACCAGATGTTGTCCATACTGATCTTGAACTGCACCAATGAAGTTGTGGATCATTGCAATGTCGTATGCAGGTCCAACAATGAGACTGGTGCCAGTATCAGCAATGGCTTCACATCCAAACAAGCAGAGTGGGTAACCATTAACTTCAACCCTGGTAAAAAAGAGGCATACATTAGCTGTGAAGAGTTATTTTTTTAAGATTTGCTCATGCTAAAAAGACAAATACCAAAAATGCTGTTTTCGTGTGCTCATTCTATAAATATCCATTCAATTTCTTAATAGTGAATAAAAGGGGGAAAAAATATGTGCCAGATATGAATATGCTAAAGATTTGGAGTTGTATGCCATGTAACATGCAAGCCTCTCATTCCTGAGCATGTGAGTTCAAACCTGGTAGAGGGTGATGGATTTTTTTCGGCCTAAAAGTCTTTGGCATGGCTTCCTTCAGAAGAAAAGTAAATCAGGTGGTCCTGCATTACAGATTTACAACACATAATAAAGTGTGCAATTTTCCTAATGTACAATGATTCATTCCTACTAAAAATAACGGGGGAAATATTCATGTAATAGAACATTCATGTTTTAATTTTAAAAATGTGATGGCTGAAAGGATCCAGAAATCACAATCATACATCTTCAGTGAATTTTGAATATTGCCGAAAATGAAAATGTACTGAAAATTTCTCCAACAAATAAACAAAAAAGCAGTTTTAACATCAAATTGATTCTACACACCGATACAAGTAGAAGTGAAAAATCTCTGAGAAATGTCTATGAATCTGAACTATTAGTTTTTTATTTTTAAAGATAGTTAACAGAAATGACTCAAAATAATTGAATGATTATTTGTACAAAGATAAAAGCAGCAAAATGTCCTTAAAGAGAGGATTTTTGTCGAATTATTGGGCTTTAAGAAAGAGAGATTACCTCAAAAAGTCATATTGCTGGCCAGTTGAAAAGAGAAGTGTTATAATTAAGGAAATGAATTTAGTATTCTTTTAATGCGTTACTGTGATATGAGGTGTATTACTGCCAGGGTTGTATTCCCTCTTCTATTGCTTTGGAATACTTACTTATTCATTCTGAACTGCCAATAGCCTTTCCTGTCAACAGGAACATAGATCATTGGTGGAACATAGTGGTTCTCATCTATATCACCAAGCAACATTTCACTGCTAGTTGTGCCATCAGCCTCCCTGGGAACAAAATAGGGCCAAGGTTGTTAGGTTTTAGTTTTTAATTTATATACTATTAAGCTTATTACTGTACAAATCATGTATATTTTAGATTCTGACTATGCCTAAAACTTGTACCACAAAGTCTAGAGGTAACAAAGTAAAGTTAAAGTTAAAGCATTGTTTTACAATTATTTCTTATAGAGCATAAAAATGACTAGAGAAACTCGTATGCTCCAAAATGCTCTAAATCAATGTTTTACTGCAAAATCTTCTAAGTTTTACTTTTTTAAAGTAGGTAGAGGAAGCATTGCACTCTCTTAAAAAATGTGGTATTGAGATTTTACCAGTTTTGAAGTTCCCAGCTAACTTGAGCATCTTCTAAGAAGCAACACTAAACTTAAAAAAAAATTCCCTCACTCTAACCTACCCTTTAAATGCAAGCTTTTTTTTTTTTTTTTTTTTTTTTTCTCTCTGTTATAATGATTTTCAGTAAAATAATGTATATTTAAGATATTTACAATATTTACATAATGGATAACAAACTTCATTCTGAATGTAGTTTGTAAAGCATTGTATATTAACTTGTAAACTGTAAAAGATACACAAAATTTTAGTTTTGTCTTTTAAAGTTTTATCTTTTCCCAGGTTGAGCTTTCATATGATATCTATGAAGCATCTTAGATTATTCTCTTTTTTCCTGCATGGACTCATTAGTAAAACAAAAAATAGACTTTTGGAAAGGGTTATGTTTCATTTTATGCACTGAGCATACAATCAAGTGAATACTGCTTACTTCAAGATTATTACTTGAGTATTTTCTCTAATGAATTTCTGTAAAGGACTTCAGGCATGTTTTTTCAATGATAGTGAATAATAGATATATTTGCATGAAAATAAAATGAATCACTATCAGCTGTTCAAAACTACAAGGTCACACCACTTTGAATGTGAACTGGTGATCCCTCTGGTAGTGTTGATCAAGCCACTGAACAACTAAAGGTGAGATGGCTGCTTGTGCCAAAAGATTATATTTAAATGTTCCATGAATTAAATCATAAGTAAATGTTAAAAAATAAGGGGAAGTAAAGGCAATGGTAAAATTCAACTGTGAAATATTATATTGTATGTATGCAATATTAAATATACATATCAATAGTTGGAGGATTAAATAAATTTTATTAACTGCTGTGATAAAAGTGAGAAATGTATGAAGTGTATGTAGGAATTTCAACTTCCCATGCATGATAGCATGAGTGGGAAGTGGATAAAAAAGCACTATCCTCAAAAACATTATGTATTGCTGTGATTGTGATATTTATGGTGATAACACAGAGTACATTTAGCTACAAGAGTATTGGTATTGCATATTCTTTGTATTAGGATCTTGCATCACTTACCTATTGAGATAAAAGGAGAAAACAGGCTTGTCAATCAGTCCATTCTCCCACATTGCATAGAATGGAGGGGTGATACCATTCTGGGCGAGCTCCTTGTATCCCATGCCCATTATACCATCAAACTTTCCATAAACAAAAGCTGTGCCAGGTTCTTCTGTTGCTTCAGCAAATGTTTGGTTAGGCAGTTTCATTCCAGCAATCTAAATGCAAATAATAGTGATCCAACATAATATATTTATACAAAATGTACATGATACATTAGCTGTAAATATTGATTGGAAATTTGAATTCAAAAGTTTAAGAGTAAAGAATAAAGGAGGGATTAATAATAATTGGAATTATATAAATTTGCATTCATAGTCAAAATAATCAAGTTTTGACAAGCCATACTGTCACTCCTACTTCAATTTTGTTGTACCTTATTAGGTTACATTTTACAAGCTTTACATCTTTCAGCTCCATTGTGATTGGCATCAAATCTGTATTTGGTGGTTGGATATCCTATTCCCATCTGATGGACTCTGATGGTCAAATTCTCTTCTTGTTGTATATTCAAATTCATTACAACATTTTTATTTTCTCTATTGTTTACATAGTAGTTAGACAAGTGTTGCATTTCACTTAAAAGTTTGATGTTGAGATTTTACTAGGAATACACATTATTTAGGTCCTCTGAATTTAAACAAATTTTTGATAGAAACTTTAAAAGAGTATGAAAGACATTTTCTCTTGCTTTATCAAACTGGCATAAATGTAGAAACCAACATAAAATAAAATTAATGAAACAACTTTAAAGGAACTTGAACAAGATGGTACTTACTGTGATCAAGTCATTTGACAAGAAGCCATTCATGCTGCCAGATCCGTAGGCAATGTGAAAGGTCTTGCCATTGGGTGTGTAGGTGCTGGACTTATCATGGTCGTACTTCTGATGTCTCTCTGCAGGAGTACATAAGAAGTATTTGTTAACACAAAGCACTATACATTGTTCTTTCTCCTTAAGAGGAGGCTAAATGCCAAACATAATTATTTTTAATTTTTTGTGCAGACCTATTAATGAAATTTTCTCTTTAATTTTATGTATATTTAATCATTTTGTTACAGTACCTTTATTTATAAGTATATTTTTAAAACTGCTACTGCTTATTATTTATTTATGCCAACAAACTTACTGTTGGTGTTTTTAAACACACAAGCCGTGTGTGGGCAAAGTTTAAGAGGTAGAACTAGAACTTAAAAATTCAATGCCACAACTGGGATATGAACCACAGACCTTCCGCTTGCCGGGCGGACGCTCTAACCACTGAGCTATTGTGACAAACTGCCAGAATGGCATTAAATTCTCAAGCCAGTTCTACCTCTTAAACTGCTACTGCTTCATCATTTTGTACTCTTGAGTTCTGCATTACTTATAAAAAAGATTATATAACTCTTACCCATTTTGGAGTAGAGAGGTAAACTCAAGCCAGGGTAGTTTCAACCTACAAATTGGTACTATTGTTAAGCATGGCAGCTTCTATGTGCTCAAGCTATCTTTCCAGAAATTTACAAGTTTGGTTTCTCCATTCTTGCTTAGAAAAGACTTTACTGTGAATGAGATTTCTTTTGGACAAATGATCCATTTTCTTTGGAAAGTCTTGAAGATAGCTATATTAAACTTTAGGAAAATAAAAGGAGCCTCCAAGTACCATGGTGAACCCATTTTGGTGTTAATATATTTGGCTATATTTTTAAAAAGATTGTCAATAAATTTTATCCAAATGGTGGTTTTATTAACAAAATAATCCTGATGCATAAAGGTTAATCAGTGAACTTAGAAGGCAATCATTCTGTGCACAGTTTCAGTCTGATATCTTAAATAGCTTCTGAGATAATGTGTATTGAATTCAGCAGATTTAACATAGAAAGGATATGACACTTAATCTCCCCTGAAATGAACATTTACTCATACATTTTATTAGTTCAGAAGCACTGCTTGTTCAAGTCTCATTATACAAATTATGTTTAAATGTATGGAACTGTAACCTTCTTCAGAATTAAAGGGTCATTATATTATATGGTAATCCTCTTGTGGCCTTTCTCTCCTCCACTCTTCCCTTGCTATCTCTTCTGTCACTACACTAAACATGGTGTATCACTTAAATGTGGAAGAATGCATGTTTATTTGCAAAGTTTACTTTAAACATGAGTCTTCTCCCCATGTTTGCAAGGAGTTTGTTAAAAGGCACAAAAAACTATGCATGTGATTTTGAATCAATTCAAAGTTTCAGGTTTGATGTTAGAAAAGAAACATTCTAAGAGAAGATCAGTTTCAACAGAAAATAAACTAAATGAATTCAGTACCAGTTTTAAGCAATCACCTCGAAAATTGCTGAAGACATTAGAATGAGCACTCACAAAAATCATTATTGGGCTGCAGAAGAAAATCCTATACTATTGCAAGAAATGCTTCACTATGTATGACCTAATGGAGTGTGGTGCATGATAAGTGCTAGAAAATTTTAAATGAAACAATGCAGAGTGATCGGAAACTAATTCTAGAAGCATCATTCAATTGCTTGACAGAAGTAGAAACATGAAGATTCTGCAACAGCACATACAGTTACCAAATCTTTAAAAGAAATAAGAGAGGGTTTCATGACAGATTTGTAAGTGTTGACCCCCTCGTTCCCCCGACCTAGCCATTGCAATTTTTATTTATGGGCTTCTTTGAAAGACAGTGTGTATCATTCTAATCCTCATACACTACAGGAACTTAATGTCATGCAAGAAATTGCTTCTGAGCTTAGGCAAGTGAGCAAGACTATTTGTATTAGATACACTATCTGTTTGCATGCAGAAGGTCAACATCACCAGCTTCTATATGGTAAGGATTTTAGTGCATCTCTGCCGGTACCCTTTACCCAGCAATGCTCGGTTCTCTTGCATGGTGGGGAACCCGCAAATGAGTTAGGTACCATATTATGTTATAATGATTCTATACAACTGCATAGGCTTTGAAGGTATAAAATAGAGCAAACATAAATCAGATGGTGAAGGTGTATTAACTGTGATTTCTGATTCTACTACGTGCAATATTGATATCTAAAAGCAATTTTATTTTCTCTATTGCTTACCTGTGGTAGGAGAGAAATTATATTTCACCCAAAAATTTGGTTTCAAAATTTTACTGGAAATTCACATTATGAGTTGCACTGAATCCCAAAAAATGTATTTATAGAAAAAGATCTATGTATGTGCATGCACTAAAAGTGATAAATACAAAATGTTATACTTGAGGCAGACATTACACCATATATTTTAAGACTTGGTTTAATATTCTTGAATTTTCTGTAGAAAGGCTGAATGAACTTTTGTAACTCGTAAACCACAAGAAATAGATTAAACCTTACCACACATACAATGTCATTCAACTCTACAGCTTATCTCAATGACTTTTTGGATAGCCATTTTCCAAAAATGAATATTATGCCTTTACGTTTTACCAAGCTGAAATTTCATGTATAAAACATTGTCTTTTTGTGTGCAGAGCCCCATTAACAACAAAAACTGACTCACAACATGTGAACAGTTTTGTATAGTTTTTCATGCATCATGCACATACCAAGTATATATTGTTTCTCTTAAGGGGAGGCATCAGTGAAATTTGGACAAAAATGATGAAAAATGCAATTTTTCGTTTTTTGCCTTAAAATTATGTCTGTACCTTGTACTTTCAGAATCTGCCATCGTTTACTCATCACCATTTAAAAGGCCATTATGCCATGATTTAAATGCCCATGTGCGGTTGGGCGTGGCAGCTAAAATGCATTCATTACCCCATTGCAGCAAAGTTACATATAATTTTGAAGTTTAAATTGGGCAGTCTGATCCAATTCTGATGGATGTAAGCAGAGACATCTTGTGGGATTTTCTGCAAACATTCATGCCGGTGAAACAAACGAATGTTTCCTGTTTTAACATGTGTGTACCACGTGGTTGTATTTCTCTGAATTTTATTCAAAATTACACAGCTTGAAGAAGAGAGAAGTCATCTTTATTGTGGTGTACATTTAGATAAGTAGAGTTTAGAATAATAATAAGTATAATATAGAATAAGATAAGGAAGGGAATACTAAATAAGTGTCTTCTTGCTGTACCTAAGTAAAAATCTAAATTCTTTATTTAGCTGTTTGTAAACACACAAGCAGCTAATACTCTTCTCACTATTATAATTCATTGTAAAGTTGTAAAGATTGTGCATTAAGTGGACCAGATTTTTATTAAATTATTATTAACTGGTATAAAAATATTGTAAAGTGGGTAAGCAAAAGCAAACAAAGAAATCTCTTGCAGCAAGAAAAAATATAATGCCTAGATGGCAAACTGGCAAATCTCAAGGGGAAACAAGCATAACTAGATCTACAGTAGATCATGAAGGAGCAGGTTCAAGTAGTAAAGAATTGCAGTGACTTCAGCTATCAGTGAATTTAATATGAGTTGTGAGGCTACTCTCTATGTAAAGGAAAGAGTCACAGCTAGTAATATAAGTCCAATAAGCAAAAGAATTAGTAATGTTAGGGATGAGGGAAGATTAAAGCAGAGTGCACTGAGTACATTAAATACATTGAAATCAGCAAAAAAAAAAAAAAAAAAAGTTAAGAGTTGTTGTTGTTAGCTAATGCTGGATTTCTGACAATGAAGTCATTAATCCTCTTGCTCTCCAATATTTTTCACTGATGGATGGGGCATTAGAAGTGGTCGGGCATATTTGAAGGTGGTCTCGATCAATTTCCTCTTGCAGATCACATAGAGGACAGAGTGGTGAAGAATATATCCCAATTCTGTTTAAATGTTTTGCCAGACAATCATGTCCTGTAATCAACCTGAAGGTTGCAGCTGCTGTTTTTCGAGGATACTCAGGAATTACTGTTTGAATGTTTGGTAATTCCCATCTTTTATTCTTTGATTTTTCATAGTAATATTTTTCAATAATTTTTTTGAATTCAGAGTTGACTAATCTTTTAGCTGCATAAAATGGTAAATTAACTATTGATTTCTGCACATTGCCGGTACCCTTTTTGGCAAGAAAATTAGCTTTCTCATTACCACTCAGTCCACAGTGAGCTGGTATCCATTGGAAGACTAGGTGTTTTTGAAGTGCTGTTAGATGGGTAAGGATTTTCCAACATTCTATAATTGTTTGGTTTTTTGGTGACAACTTGGAAGTAATTGCTATAATTGCTGCCCTGGAATCTGAGAGAATAACTGCTTGCTGAAAATGTGAAATTCTGTACAAAAGATTTTGTAGGGCTAAACAGTTAAGAGTAGCAAAACTTAAAGAAGAAGAAGCCAAACAGTTAGCTGAAGGGCCTTCATATGGTCCAGGGGAATTCTAAAGCAGTAAATGTATGTTGTCATACACTTAAAACTTTGAAGTCATTTTTCTCTGCTTTCTATTTTTCACATTTTTCAATCTTCAAAATGCATCTTCTAATACAGTTCTTTATAGATTTCTTTTAAATTTTGCACACATGTTCTTAGATAGTTGCTTCATGAAACTTGGTATTTTACATGCTGTAGATAGAGTAGTTTAATTGTTATTGAATTTTTATTTTGAAAATTATTAATAATTTGAAAAAAAAAATGGACATTGAGGTATTCAATATTTTTTTTTCTCCAAAACTGTTTGATATAGCAAAATAAAAATAGCAGGTTTTGTAGACATAATCTAGGGAAACATATGGCCAGAGTTTAGTTTACTTAGAACAAATATATTTTATGAGAAGCATTTGCTATACTACCCTAAAATTGCAGCAAAAAAACCAATTAAATTTTTTTTTTGCAAAAACTATGTTGCATAGAAAAGTGAAACTTGGTAAACCTTCTAGTTATGCTTTGGCACACATACATACAAATTTTCACATCATTGTGACAAAAATTGTGGATTTTTGTCATTTTCACAGATGCCTCCCCTTAATGAGATAGGTTACTGAATGAAACAAGTGAAATGATTCTCAAATAAATTTTCACTCCTTAGAGCTTAGAATTACCCGATATTAATCTTCTGAGGGTTTCAGGTAATTAAAAAAAAAGTTCAGTTTTATGAATATAAAATTGGTAAAAATGCATTAAGGGCTGCACGTGGAAATGTGAAAAAGTGTGTGATCTTTGCTGAATTTTACCCAAAACAAGCACTCATGTAAAGGTAGTGGTAGTTGTCCTCCAAGGTAGCACACAGGGGTAGCACACCCTGTTGCCTTTGGTTTCCAAGACTGTGGGCTCAAACCCAGCGGAAGGTGATGGACTTGTTTGGCTGTAAAAATCCTTAGCATAGCTTCTTTCAGGAGTGAAGTAAAGCTAATGGTCTTTAATCAGATTTAAGGCACATAAAAGAATCTCAAAGCTGATAAAGAGGGTTCTGAGTAAAATTAGGTGGTCTTTCATGACCAATATAGAATGGGATGCTCAGAACCATAGCCATTAGAGAGCATCCATAAATAACAACTATTTATGGAAAAGTAGAATCAGACTAAAATATTTAGTATGTTAAACACCTGTTCTTACTACATATGGCACCACAGACAGTGGACAGGGGTGATATATGAAATGAAATGGTAATTGGGAGCACAACCCCAGATTGAGGACTGAGGAAAATCTGGAAAAAATCACAGTCAGGGGTCTCGTTACCAGTGGAATTTGGACCACAGACCTCCAGTTCATTAGCCTATGTCATAACCTCAGCTATCCATGCTGCTATCAGACTCAAAAGTTCAATTCCATAGCTGGGATTTAAACCACAAGTATTTGACTTTCTGGCCCACTGCTCTAACCACAGAGCTACCATGGCAACATGCTGGTATGACATTAAATTCCCAAATGACTCACTGAATCTCCAGCCTTAGCCTGTACATGGCATATGTGAAAGAACAATTACTTAACATTTTTTATCTAATAGTGGTTAACTGTAAAACCTGGAACTTGGAGTGTTTACAGAATTGTAAGTCACCAATGGGGTATATTATTTCAAAATGAAATTGAGAATGCCTTATGGTTTACTGGGAAAATGTGAATCAGTTGTATCCTGAGAGACAATCGTCAAGGGGCAATAAGCTTCCTTGTATAACCCAACCATCCAAAACTTTAAACAAGCTGCCCTTAAAAACCTTTTCCATAAATATTCCTATTGGTTGTTAAACCTTAGGGATGCAACTATGCAGCAAAATCATCCAGGCTGAACCTCAGCCTGCCAGCAGCTTCATGTTCATGTGAATCCGTTAAGGAATGTAATATTGTACTGGCATCATGGCATGGCAGCACAGTGGTCAGAGCAGCAGTACAGAAAGCTGAAGATCCATAGTTCAAATCCTAGCTATGGCACTGAATTTATGGAGTACTCAAACCTTAATAGTGTTTCCTGTAAAAGTAACTTTGCTTGATATTGCCCTTTCTATCACTACATACTTTTTATACAATTAATTATTAATCATATACTTACGGCAAGCAAGACTCTTGCACTGTAATGAAGGTACCCATAGGTTTGAGGAGCCAGTGTCAAAGATGACTTGGAATTTTTGAGGAGGCGTTCCGATTTCAATTTCTCCATAATATTGTGCCTAAAAGAGGTCAACTTATGTTACTTAATAATCTTATATAATGCAAAGTCATTATTAGGAGAGCAGATAAAAATATCATTAGTGTCTTATATTTGTTACTCAATGTAACTGATTTTGTACATTAACACACTCACATCATAGTAGTTCTTGAGTTCTACACCATGTGCTTCGTTGGCGGCCAGGTGCGCACCTCGAAGACATTCTGAAGATTCCCTATGTGCTTTACGGGCAGAATCAGTCCTCTTCAGAGGTATCCTGAAAAGTAAACAGACACGAAATATAATTCACTTCAATTAAAATTGTTGGATTTGTATTTCAGGCTTATAAATGCACATTTATTGCTGAGATAAAAGACACACACACACACACACACACACACACACACACACACACACACACACACATATATATATATATATATATATTACACAGTTGAATTATCTATCCTTCAGTCACCAAGCTTTCACACTGCATATGATTTTAGCTTCAAATATAATTACTTTCATACATAATATTTAGCTACGTGTGCTAGTATCTTCCATAGCAATACATGTTTTAAGGTCTCTTACTATTCAGTTGTTTTTAACAATGCCATGAGAAGAATATTTAGTGACTAGCTTTTAAAAATATCACTATCAATTCAGTTTCTTCTATATCCCTTGTGGCTTCAACAAAATTGGTAATGAAACTATTTATGTAAATATTTATTTAACTTGTGATGGAAAAATAAGCTTTGATAAGAGTAGCTTTTAGAAGCTATATATAAATAAACTAGGTAAACAAAGTCATGTGAATGTAAAATGCTCAATACTTTTTAGCATCTTTTTTTCTTTCTTACAAGAATAATTTTGAATTTATGTTTCTTAATTTTAAGACCTCTTGGAGCATGCTAATCTGACACTAAATCCATTAGGTATAGAAAAAATGTATGAAACTTACTTCACGCCTTTTCCTAGCACAGTTGCTAGAAGCAACAAGACACAGAAGCCAGTCTTCAACATTGCCTTTACTGTTCCTGCAGAGGACTAGTAGAAGTGCCTACCTACAGCATCGCTGCCCTACTTATAGTAAGATTGGCTTTTGTTAAACCAAATCAAAAACATGTTTCCGTCTTTTGAATGCTGCAGAAATCAAAAAGAAAATGAAACATTTGTCTAATTGATCAATACCATGTTTCAAGGTCTTTTGAAATCTGTTACAACAAAAGAAACACTTGCTTCTGATCAGGAAGTCATGCAAGCATGCTGCTGGCTTGTAGCAGGTGTAAAACATTCAGAATACAATGAAATCTAGTGCTTAACTAATTGGTGACATCAAAGAGCTTCTCTGGTGCACGTTTTCTCAAATTGTATAATTGTTGCAAAATATGCATAAGAGTTCTGGTGAAGTTTCACTTGTTTGAAGCCATGTAAGTACAAAGAATAAAAAGATGAATTATATTTGTTTTTAAAATCCAATATGGTACATTCAGAAGAAATATTCTAACCAGACAAATTCTCATATACCTCTTATACAATATTAAACACTTAAAATAAAGTAGCATAACAGCCAAAAATTGTGACTGCCAGTCTCATGCACACATGTGCACACCAGATATGGGCAGTCATCCAGCTAGTATGTGGAAATGATGTAGTCAACATCATGCTTTAGCCTGGTGGTATATTTGGTTTATTAGCTGCATAGATTATTATTTACTACATCTCACTAATCCAATAATGGACCAGAAGATGTTCATAAACACACTGTGGTAGGCCTAAAAGGAGACCTTTTATACACTTCATATCTTTTATAAAATATTTTCTTCAAAATGATTTCAAATGGAACAATATTTGCTTAGCTACAACAAATGGAAACAACATTCAGTTGCTAATAATTGATTCTCAGGTGATCAGCCCTGTCAAATTTAAATCTTATATTATTTATTTATGCCAACAAACTTACTGTTGGAGTTTTTAAACACACAAGCCGTGTGTGGGCAAAGTTTGTGAGGTAGAACTGGAACTTAAAAATTCAATGCCACAACTGGGATTTGAACCACAGACCTTCCGCTTATCATCTGAAGGTTATTTAATCCTGGGATATAAAGTACTTACAATAGTAAGTCACCATTGGGGTAATTTGTCTCTGATGTGAGACTGCCTTTGTGGTTTACCAGGAGAAATACGAACTGATTTGAGAATTTAATGCCATTCTGGCAGTTTGTCACAATAGCTCAGTGGTAGAGCAGCCGCCCGGTAAGCGGAAGGTCTGAGGTTCAAATCCCAGTTGTGGCATTGAATTTTTAAGTTCCAGTTCTACCTCACAAACTTAAATCTTATATTTTAAATCGTATATAACATTCAGTTACTTATATCAGAAGCTGCAGTAATGGGCTAATATAGAAGAAAAGAAGATGATAATAAAGTATTTATTATAACCTTTTGTTTTCTGTTCGATAAGTATGATGCAATCCATTGATGACTTGCCCTTAATGCCATAGTGTGATAATTTCAATTAAAATATTTTATGATTAATGCAGTCAAAAGCCTTAGATAGATCACAGGAAATTCCTAGATATTTTATCATTGAGGGATTTAGTATTTCATTAGTTAATTTGAAAGTGGCATCATTGGCTAACACACACTTTCTGAATCCAAACCGCATATTTTGAGATCCCTCCAAAATAAAAGTCATTTTGGAGAAAGATCTATATGTGTGGGTGGGAGGAAGGGGAGGGGAGGTTGTGTGCATAAACAGCATGACTCAAAAACAAAGGTTTGTTAAATACCAAATTTGGCATTTAAATTCAGTAAATTCCAAGGTTGTGACAAAACAGAATCCCCCAACTGAAACTAACCTTTACATGAAAAATGTTTCTTTATTTTTGATTTTCCAAAGTATGGCTCTAACAATTTTGATTAAAGTATCATTTGTTTAAAATCATTTCATGGCATATAAAATATACATCTTGAATTTTCTGAGAATAGCCTGAAAGTTCTCTTCATTCTGAATGACTTTTGTGTAATGGGAGACAGTATGCTACAACGGGGCAAATCAGTGAGAAAAGTGCAATCAAAATTTAAACGTGTTATGCATGGCGTACCACAAGGATCAGTGTTGGGACCACTATTATTTATTTTATATGTAAATGACATACCAATTTCAAAAAATACAAATATAATAGCTTATGCAGATGATACAACTGCTGTATGTCAAGGGGCAAATGTCGATATATTAAAGGAGAACTTACTGCAATCCATTGACTCAGTTATTAACTACTTTAAACAAAATCACCTCACATGCAACATGACAAAAACAACCTTAATTCATTTCTCACAGAGTAACATAAACACCACAAATTTCTCCTTACCGGTAAATAATAGCAATATTCATGATGTAAGCGAACATAAATTTTTAGGAATAATTCTTGATAGAAAATTAACATGGGCTGGGCATATAAATCATATTTGTGACAAAATTAGTAAATCTGTGTATCTGCTACGTCATTTTCAAAATATCTTAGATGAGAAGGGGCTCAAAATGATTTATTATGGAGTTATATACCCATATTTACTGTATGCGATAGAAATTTGGGGATGTGCTGCTGCAACCCATATGGAAAGGTTATTTAGATTACAAAAACGGGCAGTCAGATTGATTTTCAATATGAGCTCTCGTGAATCATGTAGGGGAATATTTAAAGATAATCAGATATTAACATTGTATTCTCTGTATGTCTATAAAGTTGTAACCTATGCAGTTCAGAAACAAAACCTAAAAAATAGCAATATCCATAGTCATTACACCCGACACAATGATGATTATTTTCGGCAGGGGTTTAACAAAAATATTTCAAAAAAGGATCCAAATGTCATGGGTTTATTGCTTCATGCAAAACTACCTGCATATTTAAAAAGTTCTAAAGGTAAACAATTTGAGAGTGCTCTGAAGAAGTATTTGATCACAAAGACATTGTATAGTATCAATGAACTATAATAATGTCCATATTGAAATTACAGAGTGTAAATTACAACTGATATGTAGTTATAGTAATATGTGTAACCATGTAAGTCATTCATCTTTGTAATGTTTATTAACTAATACATATTTTAAGTGTAGACTACTCTAGACAAATGTAACATTGTAAATACAAATTGTAAATATGATTTTTGTGACAATGTCAGAAACTGTATTGCAGTCTATTGACAATAAAGGTATTATTATTATTATTATTATTATTATTATTATTATTATTATTATTATTATTATTATTATTATTATTATTACAACAAATGTACTTTTTGTTAAAACAAGCAATTCGTGTTAAATAAAATTTGTTGTGACCTCAACCAATTTTCAAAGTCCCTATTCATTTTTTTTCTCATAGTCATACAAGGAGCATGGGCCCAAAGGACCTAGTTGTCGACGAGCCATTAAACCCTTCTCACTCACTCACTACAAGGAGCATAAATATTCAAAGATATAGTAGTGACCTGCTTTTTAAACATCAGGCTATTGGTTTAGCATACTCTATCTTTCTTAAACCTTCAAAAAAATGATGCATAATTAAAATTTACCTATAATTAAAATTTATCTTAACAAGTTGTAGAGAAAGGAATGAGCTTATGTAGGAATAGTTCGTAGAAAGTCAGTGAGCAGAGAAAGACATGTGAATGCAACACATCAATTCTTTTCCTATTACTGTTTCCTACCTTCAATGGTTATACTTCAGTGAGAGGAAGAAAACTTCATATAATTATAAAAAAACTTGAAGGTATGCATTTTATCATTCTAAGATCGCAATGAATGATATTTAAATTACACAACTTGAACTATTTTTTTAGAAAATAAAACATAATAGAACATTTTCATTGTAAAGGTAGCTAGGGATGGTAGGGAATGTTTGAAAATCTTTGCATGGCTTCCTTGAAAGATACTGGACTTACTACAAAATTTGGTACCATTTATTACCCCTTTTGTTTTGAGATTGTGCTAATCACATACAGGAGACCTAGAAGCATCTGTTTGTGGTAAAACTTCAGTTTTGATAGCTCCTCTACCTTCTGCAGGCTGTATTATGACCATGAAGTAAGAGATTGGTAAATATTACATAAGCTGATCTCTTGACACATGGGCTGGCATGTTCACCAGATTTCACCCCTTTAAATTGTATCTTTCTGGGGCATTTTTAGACTCTTGTGTATAAGATTTCAATCAAGTGTATATGATATTGAATTTTTTACCCCAAAAAGAAAACTTGTTTTTTAAATTTCCATAAAAAATCTCCTCAAATGTAGAATCAGGATGCAATTAAGGTTTTGCCCAAGTGTGACATTTAAATGCACAGGTTTGCTTATAGCAGTGCAATTCTAAAATTTATTTTCTTGTAATCTCCTTTTCTTACTACTTTATAATATTCCTTGTGATGCAGGTTTTCTTCAATTTTGGTAAAATTTTCAATGTATATCCTTTGAAGGTGAATGAAGAGGCCATAACAGCTGTTTGTTGATGTCAAGCATAGCTTGGTACATACTTCGAGTTTTTGAACTTACTTTCTTTACTACATATTTACAGTAAATAGAAGAAGTATTGTATACTACCCAAAGATTTGATGTAGAGATTTGATCAGAAATACATGATTTGAGAATTTTTTAACTTACTTTCTGTACTACATATTTACAGCAAATAATGGAAGTGTTGTATACTACCCGAAGATTTGCTGTAGAGATTTCATCAGAAATACATGATTTGAGACCTTCCCCCAAAGAAAAGATTTTAGAAAAAGTTCATTTTTAGAAAATTGGTATTTACCCACATTAATTCATCTTCTGAAATTGTGGCAATATGTACAAGGAAATATGTAATAAAACCATTTCTGCAAATTTTTATCTCAATTAGTATGAAATACGCAGAAGATTAAGCTTTTGTAAAAATGGTTTAATGAATAAAGTAGGTTATGTGAACATAACACTTAGAACTTTTTATGCATGGTTGACTTTTTGAAAATTAAAAGCATTACATTTTTTATCTTTTCTCAGATTTGATTTTATTCATAATGAACTATATTGCAGAAATAATAATTGCAGAACATTTAAAAAGGTGGTGCCATGGCCGAGCAGTTAGACCATACAGCTATTAACAAGTCAGCCTGGGTTCAATCCCAGGTTACATGTATTCATGGTGGACGAAATGGCATCTGGGCGGGTTTTCTCCTGTTTCCTCCGCCACTCATTCCACTAACTGCTCCATCCTCACCTTTCCAATCACCCATTTTGCTTGCATTTCATATCACCCTCTGCCTCATTCTCACACCTGGTACTGGGCTGACCGCCCAGTTGCAGGTCTTCACTCTATCCGGTCCACAGGTTTGTCTGCTCCCTGACAGGCGTCTGACCCTAGGCACAGGCTTTTAAGTCCTAGGGTGTGTCAGTTCTCCATACAGGGAGGATAATCAGACAAAGAAGAAGAAGAAGAGCATTTAAAACTGTTCAATTTTCATCGCATGGGGCATGTCACACATGGCTCAATTTTCAACTTTAGTTATTTTCTTTGAAATTAGGACCAGTTGATCAAGAAAATTAGTTTGGTATTATAATTTTGTTTAACAATTCTTTGATAGAAATGCTTGGAAACATGGTCGAAAGTCATCACCTGTGATAATTGCTTGGTAGGAAACAACGAGCTGGTATTAACTGGATTTGGATATTTTAATAATTCTGTAAATCCTCTTCAATATCATCAGTGAAAAATATTGGAGAGCAAGAATGACTTCATTGTCAGAAATCCAGCATTAGCTAACAACAATAATTCTGTAAATCATACACATAAACATGGCTGTGTGAAAGTGAATAAAATTTGTTACAGTTGTAGCAATATATTGAGATGCCCTTATGCCAGAAAGGTTAATATAATTGTTTAAACGTATTAAACATTATTTAAAATAATTTTGTAAAATTGAAGTTTTACTTAAGAATGCAGTTTAACTGCCATAGTTCTCGGCATCCCATTCTATATTGGAGGTGAAAGAATCACTTAATTTTGTTCAGAGGTGTCTTTATCAGGCTTGAGGTTCTTTCATGTACCATAAATATACAACATGGGGCCACCAGCTTTAGTTCCTTTCCAGAGGATTTTTATGCCCAAAAAAACCATAGTCCTCTGCTGAGTTTGAACCCATAACCTCGGTAACCAGAAGTTAGCATGTTACCCCTGAAGCTCAGAGGATGACAATTACAAGGTGCATCCAGAAAGTAAGTCCCGATGACCGATAAAGAGAACAAGAACATCACTAAGTAAGAAATATTTATTGGAATAATTACATAGACTCATTGGCTACATTTCAACATAGTCACCACCATTGTTGAGGCATTTATTGCAACGGTACACCATTAATTGTATGCCCAACTCATAGGATTCTGCCGCCAATGTCCGCAGCTACGAAGTCACTTCATTCTGTACCTCAGTGTTACTGTGAAAATGTTTTCCTGCCAGAAAACGCTTCATGAGACGGAAGAGATGAAAGTCACTTGGAGCAAGATCGGGTCTGTAGGGTGGATGTTCGAAGACCTCCCATCCATACTTATTCAACACATTTCGTGTGGCGTTGGCTGTATGGGGTCTTGCATTGCCATGCACAAACGTAATGCCTCTGGCGTCACCAGGGACACTCAGCCATTACGGTCTTCGTTCTGAATCTTGGTTCTTCCTTCCGTAAATTACCTGCACCATTGTCTTACCATACTGTCACACATAATGCCCTGTCCATACATGTGACACAATTGACGATGGATCTCTGCTGGAGATTGCTTTTGAGCATACAAAAATCAGATGACTGCACGAACCTCGCATTTGGTGGGAGACAATATTTGAGAAGCCATTTTCTCCTAGCACAGAGCAGTAACTACTACTGTCACAAAACTGAAACTTTACTGCAATGTTACCATATACTTCCTCTCTTCTCCTGCACACACGCATTCCTATCCGTCTGGTGGTGCCATCTCTGAATGCGATCGGGACTTACTTTCTGGATGCACCTCGTACTTTATAGCTATTTAGGTTGGAATTTTATATGGAATGTTGCATTTGTTTATTTGTTTAAAGTATATATACATATCCTTCCTTAGAAAGGTATAGATGGTTATATTTTGTTCTTTGTAATTTTGTAAATCTTAACAACATTAGTAGAATATGTTCAAAAAGTCTAGCACCAGTTTCATATCATTACAAATGTGTTTTACATTGAATTAATGTAAAAGAAGATTTTGAAAATGTGTAATTCTTAATTATCATCAAAAGTCTATGTGAAAGAATATTGTAGCAAATTTACAGTAATTTTTTTTATTTGGAGTTCTCATTTGCTAGATTAAGCCCCTTTTCACAAACCGCTACACCCAAAGATACAATTGACATTTTAAATCTGCTGCAAAGATAATTTTGATAGAATGATGTAAATGTTTATAAATTAAAGCACGCAGATTGCTGTATAAGTTAATATACTTGAAATATCTGTTTTATTTATCATGTAAATCAAATATAGAATAGCACAATGTGGAATGTATCAAATCATTACAAATTTATTCGAAAATAAATAACAAAGTATAATTTCATATAAAGAAATAAAAGTTGGCAAAAGTAATTAATTATGGAATAATGTGAATAAGTTATAGAATAATAAAGGATGTTTATAAATTATTCACATAAATTAATAATTAGAACAAAATAGTGATGTAAACAGCATAAAAGGAAAAATGGAATAATCATTCAGTTATCCAGGAATTAATTTACAAAATGAAAGCAATAATATAACAATACATAGAATTTCACATTTTCATCAAACAGTTATTCTCTCAGATTTCAGGGCGGCAATTATAGCAATTACTTCCAAGTTGTCACCAAAAAACCAAACAATTATAGAATGTTGGAAAATCCTTACCCATCTAACCACACTTCAAAAACACCTAGTCTTCCAATGGATACCAGCTCACTATGGACTGAGTGGTAATGAGAAAGCTCATTTTATGCAGCTAAAAGATTAGTCAGCTCTGAATTAAAAAAAGTTATTGCAAAATATTACTTTGAAAAATCAAAAAATAAAAGATGAGAACTACCAAACATTCAAACAGTAATTTCTGAGTATCCTCAAAAAACAGCAGTTGCAACCTTCAGGTTGATTACAGGACATGATTGTCTGGCAAAACATTTAAACAGAATTGGGATATATTCTTCACCACTCTGCCCTCTATGTGATCTGCAAGAGGAAATGGATCGGGACCACCTTCAAATATGCCCGGCCACTTCTAGCACCCCATTCATCAGTGAAAAATATTGGAGAGCAAGAGGATTAATGACTTCATTGTCAGAAATGCAGCATTAGCTAACAACACAAATACTGGCTTCTGAAATACAAAGTTTTACTCTCTCTACTATGTATAGTAAGTAGGGAAAGTGTTGTATTTGACTAAAAATTTTGATGCTGAGATTTCACCGGAAATACATGTTTTGAGGTCCTCTGAGTTCAAAAAAAGCATTTTTAGAAAAGGTCTGTGTGTGTGTACAGCATAACTAGGGTTAAAAACCAAAGTTTGTAATTAAGTTTAATTTCTTTAAAGAATGTCACATAAACATTGTGAAGAAAATTCCTTCACCCCAAACTACCTGTTACAAGGAAAATTTTGATTTTCTGAAAAATGGCTCTAACAATTTTGATTAAAATGCCATATGTTTAGGATATTTTATGGCAAATGAAATGTATATTTTGAATTTTCTGACTATAGCCCATGTAGTCCTGTTTACTCCTGATGACTTGTATAACTAGTAAACCACAAGAGACAGACAAAATCTTACTGTACAAAAAATGTAGATCTTGTTAAAACACATCAGTTATGTCCAAATGCATTTTTTGTGGAGTGAACCATTTCGTAGATATTCCTTGTTATTTGTGTGAGTTTTGCAGTACTTATAATGTTCTTAAATGGAAGTTCGTTATTCACTTATTTATCTCTTGGCCATGCAAAGAGAACATAATTTCAAAGCCTTCATATAGCAAGCAGCTTTAAAATATTTGACTATTGCTCAAAGCCCACTGTATTCTCCTATTCCTCTTTCACCTATAGGAAAATTAGTAATAAGATAGTTTCTGCAAATGTTTATCTCAGCTGCCATGAAGAAGATAGAAGAATGTGTGTTTGTAAGAATGCTTAGTACAAGAGTAGAGAAAGTCTTTTGAGTTTAACACATCAGATTTGTTTAGTTTTGTTATCTGTGTCTACTTTATTAAAAGCTTTCATTCCTATATTAACTGCACTCTACAATGAATACTCATCTGGATACATTATATATCATTGATAGAGTCATGTATTAAACAATTCAATACCACTATTGTGAGTCAGTTTATTGACACTACATCATTTACTTTCTGCTCCCATCACCAACCTGTTGCCAACTGCCAGAACATGGCATCCTATTGCCTGAAGTTGTTGAATATTGTTGTCTTTTGATGAGTTCTTCAGAAATTTCATATGTTGGTATCTCAAAGCTGAACATTCAATCTTTTGTTTTTCAAAATGAATATGCTCTCCCAGACTGTTAACTGTTTTTGTTTGGAAATGCTTTTTAAAATTATGGTGGGTCAACATGTATGATTCCTGGTCACTTCCAGCCAAACAAGGACGGCTGCAAACCTTAGGCACCACAGGTAGTGAACACTGATAATACATAATGTGAAATGAAATCCTCAAATCGGGCAAGTCGGGCGAAGAAGCAGCACAATATAGACCGATAGTGCTCGCCTCCGTACTTTGCAAGCTGTTAGAGCAAATATTGGTTTCCCGGCTGTCCTTTTACCTGGAACACGTTGGTTTCTGGCCGAAGGGACAGTATGGATTTTGCAAGTCTTTTTCTACTACACATAATCTTTTACAACTTACCCACGACGTTCGAGTCTCATGGCATCAGAACCAAGGGGTTTTTGCCCACTTTTTAGATATTTTCCATGCTTATGATTCGTGTCTGTTGGCCCATTAATACAAGGATTACGCCACCTTACCTTCCCACCTTCCCCACTTACACTTTTTATCAACCTTCTGTCAAATCGCCGCATTTACCTTCATCCTCGCTATATGTTACAATCCCCATGTTTCTGTTCCCAAGGTCTCCCCCAGGGCAGTCCCTTAGTCCTCTCCTTTTTATCCTATACATTCACACATTAAATACATTGCCGTTTAAGCACAGCCAACTTCTTTTATATGCTGACTACTTAGTTTTATACTCCCAAACCCCTTTACATACTGTGCGTCAGTCTCCGACTACCCTTCAGGCCGATTTAGACCTCCTACTTGGGAAGCTCAATGACCTAGGACTGACAGTCCACCCTGACAAATGCGTATTGATTTTCTTTAAACGCAGCCTACCTCTGCTACATGCAAATATGTCTATTGGGGAAAATCCTCTTCCTTTAGCTCGATCCGTCAAATTTCTTGGGTTACACCTGGATCATAACCTGAGTTGGAAATCGCAGGCAAAGCACCTGCATTCATCCTTCTTGGCTTCTGGTACCTTTTTCTGTTACTTGCAAGGGCGTAGCTCGGGGGCACACCCCCAGACTTTATACCACATATACTTATCTTTATGTCAGGCTAAATTAGATTACAGTTTGATAGTCATTATTCATATCCCTAAGGTGTGGCAGAGGTAAATAGACTCTGTCCTTTACCGCATTGGCAAAGCCATACTTGGGGTTGGGGGCAAACCTTCTATGAAAAAGGTGTTTACAGAGCTGGGAATGTAGCCTCTTCTGCGATGGCAGGTAGACCTCGCAGTCTGATTTATTGTCAGATTATTCCAATACCGAGAAACGCCATTGTACACGAAACTCTTGTTAAGTGCACACTTACCACTTTACCAAGTAGTTGCTTCTGTACGCTATCCTCTGATTTACCTATTAGTTTTTTGGAAGTGTCAAGAATTAGAGGACATGCCCAGTTTCCCCAGGCTACCACTATACTTAGTGGACTACTTAGTCCACCAACTGCAGGCGACTCTTTTGACTGCCGATCTACATTGCGGAGACCCGTCTACACCATAACGGTTCCACCATTTCATGTCCCAATACTCGGCATTGGTGACTCAACCTTTTTTCCACCTATTTACCGATGGTTCCGTTACCCCAACAGTGTGGGAGCGGCATTTATAAACTGGACAACACAAACGTCTGCACGGGTGTCTCTCCCTGTGGGGTTTTCCAATTCCACTGTGTCTAGATCAGTGCACTTGGCTTCCGGTGAAGGCTGCGTCAATTTTCTGGAGATTGCCGACGTTTCGCTCATCCTGTTGTGAGCTATTTTGAGGTTGGATAGCATCGCTTTTTACCCAATGGCAAAATTTGAAAATAACTATTTTTGGGTACATAAGGGCATTGCTCTTACTGTCATTTTGCCCATAGCATATAATGCAAATAATTGCATTAGCTAGATAGAAGCTATTTACGATGACTAAAGTTACTGCAGCCATGATATGTTAGATATGGTCTATTGTGAGTGGAATATTGAATCTTCATAGCTTAAAATGTTACAGGTAATGGCACTTAGCTTATATATATATATATAACCAGCAGCACAAACATGTTCATACAAACCAAACTGTATTGGCAATTGTGATTGCAACTTGTGCTGACTTTCTTGCAAGTACACAAGCACTCAACAATAAACAATAAATGTAAAAAATAAAGAGCATGCCTTTTTGTGTGTATTTGTGTGTTACTTTAGCGTTTGTTGTTGAAGACTATTTAGCCATCTGGATGTCATATAGCTATTAAATTTACACACACACACCTTTACTTTCTCACTGATACTTCCAGACTCTGAGGAGGGGGGAGAGTAATAATCCTAAAACTAAACCCCAGCGCAACAGCCCACGAAGGGTTAAGGCTTGACACCAAGCTGCTGCATCCCCACCTCTGCGAATAATAATCCTGGTTAAAGAGAAATCCCCATCCTCTAGCCAAGAAACGAACCTGGGATCTCTGGATTTGGAAGCTAGCACACCAGGGTTGCCAATGTTTAAAAGTAAAATTATCGTACCGGCCACTCAAAATTATAGATTTGGATTCAAAATTATCGTACATCATAAACCAAATGCTACAACAATAAACCTATCAGCATAACACTTATGAAAATGTAATAGTATTGATGTTTATGGTATCCACTTACAAGATTGATGACCTCAACCAGTATTACAACTTTAGTACTTATGTTTCTCGCACTATTCATCTGAAAGTTCATCATCTTCCTCAAATGTTGCAGCATTATACCAATTTGTTGTTGAGATAAACTTTAACATCTCGGTGGCTTGCAGATTTTCGGACACACCACATTCTTTCATAAGCTGAGACTACAGGATAAGTCCATTTATGGTATCTGGCGCCAATCTGTTTCTAATTTTGGTTTTTATTAAACCTAGTTTGTAAAAAGCTCTTTCACGGAAGTGTTTCTGTGTGACAGTGAAATCACTGATAATGCAACCTCCGCCATTTCTTTGATTCAGTATTTCCACCAATGTGACATGAGCTTAACAGTACCCCAGAAACTGTCAGGTTCAGTCATGTTCTTTATTTCACACGGAATAGCACTTATTCCAAGTTTCCCCCATTGATCAATTTTCTGAACAGTGTCTTCTTCATTGAGATTACCACATCTAGGCACACTGGCAACAAGAGAATAAAGGGTAGGAGGCTTAGTAGGGTATGAAATGGTTTCTTTAGAGGGATGGAGACAGGCCATGAGGGTAAAAGTTGTGTCGCTATTTGTAATTAAATTCATTTTGCTGGTGTGAAAAACCAGTGAAAATGAGAAATTATCGTACAGCCCCAAAATTATCGTACAAGTTGACAACCATGAGTCAAGCATTCAAATTATCGTATACCCCCATAATTATCGTACGGGTTGGCAACCCTGTAGCACATTAACCACAACCATAGAGCCAGTTCACGGGAATACATATGAACACTATAAAGTAGCACTAAACCACATGCTATAGTGCAGTGTAACATGACAATGTGTTACCCCTCAAAGTTCAACTTACTGTCTAATACAGCAGCAGAGGGGAAACATACCCCTCCAAGAAAGGTCAGAAGTCTCGTGTTGCTCAAATGGAACTGTAATTACCTATCTCACTTCCTTGTACAACAAGAGTGTTATTTTGAATGGATGGGAATTTGTGAGATAATGTTTAGAAATGTAAACAGAATTGTATGCACTGCTGATAACTTTATTGAAATGTAACAAGCACTACAGTAAAAGCTAGTGGTACCACTCTTTAGGCGGCTGTTGCAAAGCCAACCCTGTTGTTGCCCATGTCATACACGGAGTAGTATTTCTTGAGGAAGACATCTCCCAGGATCCACTTGTCGTCTGAAGTTGCCATCATGGCCAGCATACAATATCCACCATTCTGCAATGCATTACAATCATATCAGATGGGTTTCTACATCAGAGATAACAGCTTACACTTACAAAATGTGAAAAGGAAGAATTATGTTGTTATGCAATCAATTATACCGTTGGTAAATCAGGAGTATCAACTTTTTAAAATATTACATCAAAACCTGTAATTAGACCTCAGAAATAGGCACTAGAAACACAGTTTTTTGTCCTGTGTGGTGCAGTAGGCTGGACCATGGAACTCTTTCTTCCTGGTCACAAATATGCAGGGTCAGTTCCAGCCTTGGGAGTGTAGATTTTAAGTTCTGGCTATAGGATCAGTGCATAGTCAGTATCATGAGGAAAGAGAGAAGCTGCAATAGGTATGATTCTGGCCAAGAAAGTCAACACTCCAGTTGGGGTATGCATGATGCTGGTCCCATCCTATCCCTACTGGTAAGATAATTGCCTACCTCTACCACAGTATGTGAACATGAGTCTGTCAGTTGAGTTGGCAGCCCTAGACCCATCAGGGTGCAGTGGCACAGGATTGGTTTTTTAAATACAGAGTTTTAGACACCAAAAACTACTGTTTCCAAGAACTAAATATTTAATTGCTGTATCTAAAATGGTGTTTCTTCTTTCTTATGTTTTAAAAATTCAATTAAATGGATAGTATTAAAATGACACAATAAAAAAAACAGTAAATTTACTAGATGACTATGACCAGAAAAATATTGTTTTAAATTATGGATTTATGGTTGGCAATAAATATATGAGCTTATAAAGAATAAAAAAGACCTTTCAGAATTGAATAGGAGACAGTGAAAATGCATCATACACTATAGATATGTCTTTGTGACCTAAATGCTCTGGAGGCTGACATGGAGCCATCACTGAACTGTTGTTTATAAAACACAGTATCTCATTAGGAAAAACAAATTGTTTGAAATACATTTGAAAAGCAACAGAGAAAACATGGAGAAATGTTTCAATGTATGCATGTCAACAGTTAATGAAGTAGTCAAGTTATTGAATAATGGAAAGGACACCATTTGAAAGGAATTTCTGCCATACGGCAGTCACCAGCCAATACCAAATGGTGACAAAGAGATTTAGAGAGGACAAATATTCTGTTTCTCTTTCTGCAAAGTGAATTTATTTACCTGCTAAAGCATTAAATAAATCATCTTTTTCCCAAAATGCACCCTTCCTACAACCAAACTATTATGAAATCTTTGAATCAAATTAATTTTAGTATCAGTATTTTATCTTTTATTCCTAAATGGAAAAAAAAAACTGGAACAGCAAACAGTAAAATAGCCTCATTTTAGGCATTATATTCACCACAAAACCCCTTCCGTAGTTTTAGTTTATTTATACAAAGAGGCATATAGCCTAAGGCTGAGGTCTAGTAATCATATACAATTATTGGTTTTCTTCCCAGTGTACAAGTGTAATTGAAAGTGAAAGTTAATTGCTTTAGTTAAAATCAAATACCTGAACAACGTAGTATTCTGATTCCAGTGTCATTGCTGCATTTCCAATGTAGAAGGTAATTGCTGGGAGTTGAGCATTGCAGTCCACCTACAAAATATACCAACAAATATTAGTTTAATTTAAAAGCTTGTTACTTTCTCTGCCATTTACTTATGGCAGATGAAGCATTGTATTGCACCCAAAAAATTAGAGTTGAGATTCAACAACAAATACATATTTTCAAGCCCCTAAATCCAAAAAAGGGCTATATCTATCTTTATGTTTTTGAAAATAATAACTTAAAATAGAATGGATAAATACCAAACTCTGTTTAATTTCAACATATTCCAAAAATGCAACATGAAGTTTTTTAAGACAACCCTCCTTCTTAATGACAAAGTTTTGTTTTTTATTTTATTTCACTTTTTTTTCTCTCCCTCTCAAAAACGATTAATGATTTTGACTAAAATATCATTGTGAATAGTCTATGAAGTCCTCCTCATTCTGAACAAAGCTTTTGTAATCAATAAGAGAGAGACAAAAATGTAGATCTCATCAAAAAAAATGTGGAATGTGTGAAATAAATTGTTTCACAAGGTTAGCCATTTTGAAAATATTCTGTGTTGCATATTTAGACTTTGCAAGTGTCATCTAATAGACACGCTTAAAACTTTGCAATTCTTTTTTCTTTGTTTTATTTCTATTACACGAGCTTGTTACAATTAATAAACATTTGAATGCTGTTTATACAGTTGTAACTAAGGATGTATTTATGGATATTATCCATATATAATTTATACATATAAGTAACTCATATAGTTTATCCACAAATTAAATTCACATCACAGCAACTAGGTTATTCAAATATTATACAACTGAGGACTTATTACTTAATTTGAATTTCATTACCAGAAAAATATATCATGAGTGATGTAAAGTGAACTAGGGTATTATAAAAATGAACCAAAATATAGCATTTGTAACACCTCTCACTTAATCTTTGAATGTACAGCATTGATCAGTAATAGATACATAATCTTTGAAGCCATAAACCAAAGAAAAGATATAGAATCACATAAAAATCTAAGAAGCCTAATAGACCTTCTTAAGGATGTAGACCTTAATTATTAGGACCAACCAGGGAATGAAGCTACAGAGGCTTCAGTGCAGGTATGGTGATGAGACCCATCATTTCTGCCCTTGGTATAATAATCAATCAATGTAGAGTGAATAAAAGAATAACTTTTTATATGAACAGAATAATATATCTGGATGTATGTAAATTTTTGATTAGTAAATATTGTTGTGTGAATGGATCATCATCTCTTTTTATCTTCACCACCCCCTCCCCCTTTCCTTTTTTAATTCATGGGACCTGAGAACATGTATATGTTGTAAAATTTCAAGTTTGCACACGTTTATGGTGAGATTCCAATCTGATAGCTTAAATGCAACACTTTTTCTGTTGTAGATAAAAAAATTAAATTAGAAAGGTTTAATTAAGAAAGGTTTAATTTGTTGGAGATGAATGCAGAATACTTACAATGTAGGAACCTTGGTAGTTCTGGTAGACACCTAGAGCCTGAGACAGTGTTTGCATGTAATACTGGGGCACAACCAAGAAGCTGGTACCAGTATCAGCAATAGCATCACAACTGCTGCAGACCTGATAGCCATTAACTGAAACACTGCAAAATAAGATGGGTTCATAAGTTACACAGTATAGATTTGTATGGCACTATATATCAAAACAAATGATACTCAAGAAATATCAGCTTTACTGCTTGGAAGTTAACACTCATTGCTTACCCATTCATGGTAAAACGCCACCAGGATTCCTGATCTAGATAAACCCAGTTGATTTGACCTTGATAATGGGCAGGATCAACTCCTCCAAGTACCATCACACTCTGACCATAGCTCTGACCTTGTCTGCAATAAACAATATGACATTTTACAATTATTTACTTTCACCTATTTTACAACTTATTTATAAAACAATCTGTTTTTCTATCTACTTCCTGTTAACATGATAAAAAGTTGGCAAAATGGTTTCAGCACACAGAAAACAAGGAAGTCTGTCAAATGTTTAAAATACGGATAAGAGAGACTGAGAGAGAAGTTTAAACACAGGTTATAAATATATTGATTATTTCACTGTCAAAGCATTTTATGGAATAAGCCATGTCACAAGAAGTAGAATCCACTGTTTCAAAGGCATTTCAGCCCTCCTCTTCAGAGATCTGTTACTTGGTTGGTATATGCTGAAGTCATTTGCTAGTAAGAAGATGCTGTTGAGGAGGGAATGGAAGGTTAGAAACCTTGAGACTACTCCTGTTATCTATTACGGCTGCTGTTGTTGATTTTCTGTTTTACAGAGTGACCACATTAAAGTTTGAAAGTGACTGATTTCTTTTATTTTCTAATGATGGAGAAGCTTGTAAGTGAAGGTGGTATGTATCAAAATACAAGTTTTAGTCATTGGGTTCCATCTTCCCTTGGTAGCTCTTCCAGTTCAGCTGTTGTAAAACTCACAGAGTATTCCAACTATTGACTGCTGCTTTAAGGACCACCATCCTCAGAGATGTTGGTAACTGTGATAATATTGTTTTAACATTAATTTCACCCTAGAATGGTGGAGAATGCTTTTCAATCTTGGTTACATTATAAGATGAAGTATCTTCCGAGCTGTTTTGCCATGGTCTGCCGGAGATTGGTGTTCCAAACGTTTCATCTACAGCTGCGGTAGACATCCTCAGTAGCACTGTCAAAGTCTCCTCAGAGAAGGTATTGCTGCATCTGATGCGTTAACTGTCCGTGTCGCTTACATTGTTCGCAAACATCTGCATAAATAATTTATGGTACAGGGTCTAGCAGAATAAATAGCCTGATTTGAATCATGTAATATGGTGTTGCTGCTTGCTCATGCACAAAATTAGTGTATATAGTATATTGAGCTCATTCAATCATGAAAATAGAATGGCTTCATTGTGGTATCTCTTACACAAATTATTTTAAAAATAATCCCAAAATACTGTACATTTTAGAAAGCCCTCCACACAAGCTACCTTCAATTTTTTATTGATTTAAGTGAAATTTAAAGTGAGTAACAACATTTTTTCAAGCCCATAATTATCAACTTCAGATGGCTCATCTAAAGTTAACTTTTTAGAAGGCTCTTTAATATGGATCCAATTTTGTCAGTTTCACTAAATTTGAAGTATATTAATAAATAATTTTAAAGCTCATGTAGATAAGAATTCAAATCTGCAGGTGTAGTAATATGCCCAAAAATCTACCTTTATTTTTGTACTGGTTTTAACCTTATTTACAGCCAGTTGACAAACGTTACTCAGTCATATTGTAAACAAAATTTCAATGAGCTGTGTTGTGCATATGAACAAACATGTTGTTGCTAATAGTGGCTGAGTAGTTATAGAACCAAAAATTGGCTGTGTACCATTATGTTAGATATCATTTAGTAAATAAATAAGTAGATTACAGACCTGTTGAGATAGAAGGAGAAGACAGGCTCACTGACTAGACCTTGCTGGTACATGTTGTAGAAGACAGGCTGAACTCCTTGAGCAAGAGAAGCATAGCCCAAACCAAGCAATGCAGCAAAAGGCATAGAGTTGAAGCTGTTGTCTTCTTGAGTGGTTTCCAAGAACACTTGGTTTCTGACAGTCAGACCAGCAACCTGTAGAGAAATATTGTGGTTAACTGTGCTGTCCATACCAACAAATAGTGTAACTTACTTCTAACAGGAACTCCTATTTCTAGCTCTTTCTCTTCCATCCTCCTCTTCCTTATCTCTCTCCAATAATTGTTGTGCTATGTATAGTCAAGTGCTTAGAAATATGTCCATACTTCCAATTTTCTACAGTGTTTTTCTTTATATTTAATGATGGCAGAATATAGTTATAATCTTACTGGTTTGAATTCAAATCTGACACGCATGCATTAGCCTATGAACAAAGGCCTTACCTAAGTGAGGGGAAAAAGGGAGGAGTACAGAAATATTTCACCTGAGTGGTTATCTTGCTTTACAAGATAATCCACACCAGCCCTTGAAAAGTTCATCATGTATTGGTTTGATATCAAAAGTCTGTCACTCAAGCATTAACCTATGAGCACAGGTCTTTTTCAAGTCAGGCAAGGGTAAAGGAAGAAAGTAAGACAAACTTTTAATGTAGTGCTAGTACCACATAAGGGGCATGACAGAGGCAGATTAGTATTTCCTTACCAACATAAACCACTGTACATTATATTGGCACAGATCCAGGCACTTACCTGTTTTATTCAGTTCAGAGTTGAAGAGCTTTGTTTTGAGGTTACTAGTGTCCCAAGAAATGACTCCATTGGTCAGCCGGTTTGCCACATCATTTCTTTCTGACCTTCAGGCAGGTAGGAACTCAACATTTAGCAGAACATTTGTACAGGCTTCTACAGAGTTCTTAATGAAACGAGCCACTTGCTTTGCTTAGTATGGCAACTCTGCAGATGTCCATGAACTTGCATGGACTATGACTTGATTGGTTTGTTAGAACAGTAACAAACAGCTGTGTGTCAGTGCGATACACAGACCAGAGACAGTCATGGACTCTATGTTTCTCAGCAATACATCTACATTAAAAAGTCGGCACATGCCACTGAACTTTGTGATCGGAGTTGTTTATGTGGTTCATTCACAGTTTCACTGCAGCTCATCTGCTTTGAATTCAACAGTAATGTAATGTGATATTTTGATAAAAATAATAAAACTATCTTTTTTACATTATTTAAACAAATTGGAACCAGCAAAAAGTTTAAGAATTTACAAATTTGTCTCTTCATTAAAATGGTTATGTGATCAGAACTATACTGTATCTCATAGTTACCATTTTTCATGAAAAATAAGAGCAACAAAAAACTGTTATAACTTCTTTAATATCCATACTATCAAAATGTTACAAATAACAAAACTTACCAGAAATATTATGCTTAAAAGCTGTTTTCAAACTTTTTTAAAAAAGTCAATTCTTAGTAAAATATTTCAGCATTAATAAGCATATCACCTTGTGGAAAATAGTTAAAATGTCATATAATCTTTTTCTAAGTCTCCGAAGTGCAGCAAATTACATATTAATGAGTTTGCAATAATCAAAGGGTACTCAATACTGAAATTTAAAAAGCAGTATTTTTATTTTATTTTTCTTCTTTTTTCATGGAAAAAATCCAGTTACAGCTTTTCTCTTCTATTTAATTTTCCAAATGTGGTATTTAAATGAGTATGCACAGGAGTGTGCAAGTAGACACAACATTTTAAAACTAGATTTTCTGTGTCTTATTTTTTTTGCATTTTCACCTCTTTAAAATGCTTCTCTTTGTGCAATGTTCCTTCAGTTGCTTTCAAACGTTTAATATATGCTCTTTGAAGGTATACAAAGACATATAAACTGCCTTTTATTTAGGGTTTTTATGATTTAATACATAATTATTAATGTTAAGAAAAATAAAAGGTGGTACATAGGTACTTAATTTTTCCAGGATAACTGTTAATTTTACACAAATTTTAATATTTTATTATAATAAACTAATTTTAAAAAACAATATACAACATTTAAAAGCTTAAGATTTTCAAGTTTGAATCACATAGAGATTTTAAAAATGTATTCTCAATATTTATTTTCTGGAAATTATCTTGGAAAATTAGATATACATAGGACGTCAAAAATTAATTTTTTGTTATAATTATGTTAAAGAAACCTGTGATAAAAATGTCAACTATATTGCCTGAAGTTATAGGCATTAGCTATTTAAATTCCAAGTATGCTTCATTCTTTTAATTTGCAGTGTACTAAAGGGATATTAGAAATGTTTAACTCATGACAGTTACTGGAATGGAGTTTTCAGTTTCTGCTATTAAAACGAGACTGATTTATAAAGATTTAACTGCATATGTGTTTGTGTATGGTGAAAATTAATGAATTGCTACTCACCGTTACATCATCCTGAGACAGGAATCCAGAGACACTACCCATGCCATATGAGAGCGAGAAGGACTGCCCTATTTGTTGGTATGTTGAGGACTGGGAATGATCGTACTGAGCATGGTTTGCTGTAACAAAACATGTTCAGTGTAAACTTCCAGGAAACAAACGCTCTTATTTCTGCAATATTTAAAAGCATATTTGTAAATGACTGCTCCTGTAGCTGAATGATGAACATGCTGACTTCTGAACCCAGAGGTCCAAAGTTTGATTCCCAGTTGGAGCTGGGAAATTTTTTTGATTAGAATGACTTACTGACCTTTGTAGAGACTTGAAGTATACATGCAAGAAAGAATGGGAGGCATCTCAAAACAATGAATTACAAAATTATGAAGTAAAAATCCAGTGTAAGTAAGTTAATGTGAAGTGATTGTTTCTGAATCTAAGTCACTGATATGATGTCAGTAACTAGGCTGCTATAAACATAAATGAAAAATGTTGTAAATATGTGCATAGCATCAAATTTAATGTGAATTTCCATAATTAAAATATTTTAAGACTTAAATGCATTGGAAGCATTTTTAAATCTGGTTTTTAAATTTCTTTTAGTCTTAAATAAGGAAAAATTGAAGCTATTGACTCACTTCGTTGGCTTTGAGAATGAGCTGGACACAGCTTGAAACCCAGGGTCAGCAAATCATACTAAGATAAGTGAAGTTTTTAGTTTCTAATTTGTTCTTACTTTAGAATTCTTTTAGTCTTGTTTATGTAAATTTGGCCACAGCATGCACAATGAATCTGATAATGCCTAATCTTTCAGTGTGGGGATTCTGTCTTTTAAGGTTGTGCAGAGTAGTTTTAAGTGCTGTATCTGTTTTATGATGCAATAGTATACCAGACAATATGACATCTATAGCACTCAGTCAGTTGAAAGCAAAAGATAGGAATGAAGGTTCCCAAAACACGTTTTAATTTTCAAAAGTAAGTGAAGTGTAGTGCAAACAAAACTGAGCTTCTATTAATAAACTTACTTTGTTATTCATTTAAACTGTTTTTAACATTTTGACATATTTTGTTCAAACACTTGCATATAACATTTTAATCTTGGAATAAACCAGATTTAAAATATGTGACAGGGGGTGTGGTGATTTCGTGTATACAGGCTGCTGGATCAATAGATGTTAATAGATTTGCTGCTGTTGCCTATCATATGCCATCTATACTTACCACAGGGTCCATAGTAACAGCTTGTAGATGGCACCCACAGATTAGAAGATCCAGTGTCAAACATGGTCTCAAAGGTCTGGGGGGGGTTTCCAATACTTATTGGGCCATAGTAGATGATCTGCGAAACACAATGACATAACCATAATGGTAGTGTCTCATGACATCAGGAACACTTGTTGCAAGAGCACAACAACAGAATTTTAGCTGAGTCATTCTCAAATTTCTACTCGTCATGTCTTTGATTTCTCCCCTCCCCTCCCTAGGACCACTAGGACAAAATTAAAGCTTTCGCTACCATTGACACATTTCATGTACATCTATGAAATTTGCAGACTATTATTATTTTTCAACATAATTTAATATTTGAAATTGTAGTCAGATGATATTTGATGATGAGTGTGATATTTACTTGAAGTCTTTACCAATTAGCTCTTATTGTTTATTTTGTAATTATGTAAATTTGTCAGCAGTTCACGTTTCTAATTAATTAAAAATTATACATTTTTTTCAAACAAAATTCTTTGTACTTACGTCATATTGGTTGAGTAGAGGAATTTCTACTCCCTGAGCATTGACAAAGGGAAGACTTTGGTTCTTGGGTTTATCAAACCGTTTCAGTGGGATCCTGTCAACAAAATTTAAATAGGCCATAAGTAAGTCTGGAAAACTGATTGAATTGTTAGTTGAATATTATATAAAATGCAGTTTTAATGCTATAGGTTTAGGTATAAGTTGGTGACAGGATTTCAGTGGGGCTGTTTGACCTTTAGGAGGGATGTATCAATGAGGTAAGGGATCACAAAGAGTGGCACAGTGCATCATGGTTCCTAACCTTTTCGGAATGGTACATTCCAATAAAATGCCCTCCCCCACATCTGCCAAGAGAGATTCAGGCAGGAGATTCCATACATCTGTATATGTTACATCTACCACAATTTCACCCAGTCCTGCAAGACTGAAAGATGATCAGAGAAGTGAAACCAGCATCCTCCATCCCTCTTTTTAGTTAATTCTGTACAATGCTTACTTATTAATTTACATCTTTCTGTTGGAACTGTAATAAAGTGGAACCTTTACATTCTTTGACATAAACTGTACATTTTTCATGCAGTAAGCTTTTATCTATCTCTTATGGTTTCCTAGTTACATAAAGCTCAATTTAAATGAAGGAGCCTTCACAGGCTATTCACGAAAAATCTGAGATTAACTTTTTTTTCTTATGTTGATGTTATACATACAATATTTCAGTCATATCATTAAAGCCATTTTTGAGAAAATAAAATACTATAAGAATTTTTAGATATAAAGGATGTTTAGAGTCAGTTGAGTATAATTAATTGTTGCATCCTAGAAAGATGCTGGGTTTAAATATGAAGTGGATATTTCTCCAACTTTTATTTTTTGAGTTATGCTGGTCATAGACTCACATAGACCCTTTTGTGGGTTCAGTGACACACAAAACATGTATTTTCAGGATCAAATTTTGCCATGGAATGCTTGTACCATAGATGCAGTAGAGAAAGTGAAAGATTGTTTATTTTTTCATTACATTTCAAGATCTGGAGTAAATTTAAAATCACTTATTCTACAGATTTTGTCATAATATAATTTAAAGTCTGGAGTAAAACTGCTAAACACAACATTCATGTTCATAATAGTTGCAGGGCAAAAGCTTTTTTGCAGAAAGCAAAAATCTGCCATAAAATCAAAGTTGTTTTATAAGTTCTTCCAGTGAAAAACTTAGAATTTCTCTTGGCTCTTTCTTTTACTTCTGACATACTAGGAAGATGTCATACAAGATATGAAAAGAGTAACGTGATGGCTGTAGCCTGTTTCTTAAAAATCGTAACAATTTTTAGTTTATCAAATAGTGTGTACTTACTTCACAATGTCGCTGGTTGCCAAAGCAACGAGGAAAAGCAAGCAAATTGTAGTCCTCAACATCTTTGCTGCTCTGGGCTTGAAGCACGAGAGAAGTACAATCTTACATCCATCTCTCCGAGTTTATATACAACTTCTCTTGAATACACCATTGTTCTAAATCTGTTACTATGTGTTACACCAGTGTTTTTGCAGATGTTGTAATATCTAGGTTGCAGCGCAGACTTCAAGAATAGGTCATGCAATCTTTTTTGTCTTAGCTTGCATGTTGAGAACAGATTAGCGTGTACCTATTGAAACTATTCAAGCACTGCAGCTTTCTCAAGAGAGTGCAACTGCTGCTTTTGTTCTTAGTCCTGCTTGTACAAGCAGTTGGTGTATTGGTAAAAATTCAATTTCTATTTATTTATCCCTTTTATCTTGTACTAGATAATGGATATATCTATATGAAATTTATAGAAGAAAACTAACTTAGTAATTGCTGAAATATAAAATTTATAGAAGCATGTCTACATATAAATATTGTAGAAGAGAAGGCATGATAATAAAAGGAACTTACAAAATCTCCTATATAGAAGCAAACCTTTCTTCAATTAAAAACTAGTGAAGCATTCTTTTGAATCTCCTTAATACCCATATATATACATGTTAGTCAAAGCAATACTGAATAACTTCAAGGTATGATTCAGGGATTATGATTATTTATTTTCTTATTGGCGATGTATGTCTGTAAGCATCTTGTTATCGAACTGGAGGGCATTAACGTTTCTGGGAAACTGCATTGCATTAAATGAAATTCCATACAACACATCAAATTTTTACTACAAGACATTAGGAGACATTTGAAATAAGAGTAGCTACATATATTTAACTTTAAATCATACCACAATACAAAACTCTCTTGTAAATTTTGATTTAATTATAAGGCACTAAATCCATGTGCTCTGAAGTAGGTCAAACCTTTTAACCGATTTATAATACATGTTATTGTCAATACATTTGCAAAATGACCATTGTTGGTCTCATTTTCTCCATCAAGGCTTCGAACATAGTTAAAATGCTGGCCCACATAGCTGTGGTCACTGAGTGTATGTTTTTGATGTTCTGCCCGGGTTTGTTTTCCACCTGGGACAGGGATGTTTATGTGTTTGCATGTCTGTCTGTCTATCAGCGAGTGTGTGTGCATGCACAAATACCTGGCTTATCATAATGGCATCAAATGCTACAAAGACCCTGGCCATTAGCTCCTCATCATATTAACTGGAGTTTCATACACAAGAGTCTGAACATATCCCCAAAGGAAAAATCCAAAGGAGTTTAAGAGGTAGAACTGGAACTTAAAAATTCAATGCCACAACTGGGATTTGAACCACAGACCTTCCACTTGCCTGGCAGACGTTCTAACCACTGAGCTATTGTGACAAACTGCCAGAATGGCATTAAATTCTCAAGTTAGTTCGTATTTTTCCTGGTAAACCACAAAGGCAGTCTCACACCAGAGACAATTACCCCAATGGTGACTTACTATTGCAAGTACTTTACATATATCCCAGGATTAAATAACCTTCACATGGTAATTATTATTTATTTATGCCAACAAACTTACTGTTCCAGTTCTACCTCTTAAACTTTGCCCACACACAGCTTGTGTGTTTAAAAACACCAACAGTAAGTTTGTTGGCATAAATAAATAATAATTCCAAAGGAGTTATTCCTGGTCAAGTGCTGGCCATGATATTGGTGCCCCTCTACCAATCCAACAATCAGAATACATTACACTTCAGAAATTTCTTACATCACCAGAATAATGCACAGGTGCTCCATTGCCTTGAAGCCATATTAACTGGTGTGTTTCTAAAGAAACATCTTCCAGGAGTTCTAGCAAAGTATGCTGTAGATAAATGTGGCCCATTAAACATGGAGTTAGTGAAAGGGCCCTATGAGCATGTCATTCACAATGCCAATTCAAATGTTCACTGCAAAGTGTGTAGTTGTGGGCATGCATGTGTGTTTAGAAATCTTTCTTCTTAGATAGTCAGGGCTGAGTGTATAAATTACCTGTATGTATTTTATGAACTTTGCATGTAAAATATGTAATGTAGCAAACTGTTTTCTACACAAAATAAAAAGTTAGCTTGTATTGATTTTAACAATCAAGCATTAATTAATTCCTCTCAAGTTTATCTGTGCTTTGACGTATGTAAACCTATTGAGTCATGCATCCAACTGCTTGTTTAGTCATTTAGCAATTTGGAACATAATTATATTTGATGAGTTATTAATAATGTAGAAATCTTAATAGCTTAAACTGTTGTACTCTAAAAAGGCATTAATCTCTTATAATAATTAACCCTTAGCATGCCTGCCACAGGCCAAGACTTATTGCCCACCCGCTGCATCCCTGACCTCTGCCCAGTGCAGGTGTCGTATGGAAGGTGGGATGTGATCAGTGCCCCGAACCCTCCCGACTGTTTGGCCTTTGTGACCTGTGGTTTATCAAGTATTATAGCTCCTCAATTGACCCCTCTGGGACCTAATGAGGCTGAGTGCATCCAGTGCATTTATCTCTTATTTGTTTGAAATAAAATTACTTACTTTATTCTTTGTAGCAAATGATGTTATTTTCTGATCTGCTTCTAATAACAAACACACAACACAAACATTCACATAAGTATTTGGTCCCTGTACAAAGAAAATCTTTTCATCCAAAGAATACATTGTTTAAATCACATTCTTCCCCTTCCATCAGAATCATATTTGAGAAAGTTAATTAAAGGTCTTAAATGTCCTTCTGACATTAATATCCATGATGTGAATGCAATATCTGAATTTTTAATAGGATAAGAATGAAAACGAATGATGTGGAATTTTAATTTTTGACAAAGTAAAGTTAAAAGAAGAAGTTCAATTTGATTCTAATTCTTTGAAAGTGGATGGGTTTATAGATTTGGGGGATTTAACCCCCAAAAAAAGTAAAACTGAATTGGCCAATCACGTCCTAGTATTTATGTATGTCCTTATATTGTATAATTGAGTGCAAGGTGTAGCTACGCAACTCCAGGGGACATTTTGGCACAAATTTTAATGCAAGTTATCATTCAACTGGAAGGTTCAGGAGCTAGAATACTTGGTTTTACATCATATGGGAGCCAGTCTAACAAGTAACTGTGGAACTGTTTGGGAGTATGTGGCAAACATAATAATATTAAATGTTCGGTACCCTATCCTACCGATACAAGCAGGCGACTTTGGGCTTTATGCACATAATAAAATGCATGAGAAATAATGTGCAGAATTCAAATTCAAATTTATTCATCCTTTTAGAAGATACACATGTTGTTGGATATATCAGGTTACATAAAATGCTTACATACGTACATAAAATACACACATTCTGGTCCATATAATAATGCTGGTTGAATGAGATTAATAATTAAGGTAACTGTCTTAATGGTAAAAAATCTTCAAAATCACAATTGCAGATATTCATCTATGTGATAAAAAACCCTCTCAATTAAGTAATTTTTTAAGCATTTATTAAACTTGAAACCAGTTGATTGTTTAATTGTGGTTGGCAGCTTATTGTATAAAGTTTTTCCCAATTACAAATGGATTTTTATCAAAGAATTTCTTACTCTTTGCTTCCCTATACATATTCTCTTTAGTTCTTGTGTCATATTTATGTATACTGCTGTTACTCCTTATATTTGTAGTTCTCCTAACTAGTAAAATAACTCTAAAAATATATAATGCAACCACTGTAAGAATTCTTTCTTTTTTAAAAATTTCTCTACATGAATCCCTTGATTTTAGTGAACAAACAATCCTTACACACCTCTTCTGTAATACCAATAATTGTTTTAAATTCTCTTTAGACGTTGTACCCCATAATTCAATACCATAATTTAAATGAGAATGAATTATTCCATAATAAATCAATCTTAAATTAGGTTTATCCAAATAGTGTGCCACGTGATTTAATAGATAGATAGAAAAAGTACGAAGTTTCTTACAGCAATGAAAACGTACATTTTCTGTACTATCGGTGGCTTAATGAAGCTGATACTTGTTCTCAGTTTTCGGGAATGAGAGTCTGCCCCAAGATTATGAAAGCTCTGATCAACCCAAATACATTTCAAATAATGAATGTGAGGCTTGCTTTCCAGCTGTTTAGCCGATCTGTGACTGATGGTATTAAATTCTTCTGGGAGACACACTTTGCTGCATTCGAAGGAAGTGAAAAAAATTGAACAGTTAACCAGGGAGCTAAATTGCCTCATAGATATATTAAATGCATCACTGCCTATAAATGGGCTGTACAAAGGTTCAAACAAAGTCGATACACTTATGAGATGGATATCACTTCTTGATGAAGAACAGAATACTTTCGCTTCTGAAAGGATATTACAGTCTTTAAGAGTAACCATACAAAGTACACTGGAAGTAGCAGAATATTTGTGGAGAAATGGACTGATATCCCTACTGACAGCCAAGTTAAATCAAGACCCAATAGAAACACACTTTGGAATTTTACTGTCCTTGAGTTGCGACAATCCATCTACAGTCAATTTTCTCAAGCTGCATATGTTAGTCAATTTATGTTCCAACCAAATTAGCAATATCATCTGGAGGCAATTGTGAGCATAGGCAAGAGCTGCCTTTAACATCATTCGTTAACCAAATGAGGTTATTAGCAAAGGAAACAGTGAGCCACAATAGGGTAATTACAGAAAATATAGAGAGCAAAATTAAGGACGAAATTGTAATAGAGGAACCTGATATACCAGAATGGGAAAACAATGTACCTGAAATTACTCAGAAAGATATTGCTAAAGAGTGTCTGGTATCACTTGAGTGAGTGTATAGTACACAATTGTTCAACGATAGATTGTAAAGCATGTGTTAATTTACTCCATGGCAAGTGTGCAGATTTCCCCTCTGTATCACTTTTAACTACAATTAAAAGACCACAGACAATTTATGCCTCACTTACCCCTCTAAATTTGTATATAGCATTCTTTTGCAAGTAGAGAGGGTTTTAGCTGAGAAACTTTCAAATGAAAGAAACTTGTGGGGCGATATATTTTTCGATTGTTGTGACAGTGTTAACCAAATTAGTGTTGCTTCTGGAATTGGGTGTTGTGAGGAACATTTACTAAATTTTCTCCCCAAACTAATTCTGCATTACATGAAGTGCGGTTCTGTGATACTTGTTTGTTTATGTACTGACCTAGTGAAAGTGAAACCTGCAGTGTTGCCAGCTTGTTTTCGATAAAACTAAAATATCTCTGTAGGAAATGGTCAGAGACAAAAACGTAAGATACAAAATGTGTTCCAAATACCAAGATCTATCACTGGTTTAAATTAATGTAATGACTTACCTTCCACCCTATATGTGCCTGTATCTCTAAAATGTCAATTTTAGATATAAGTTTTATAATTTTAATTTCTGGATATTTTGAATTTTTGCTTGTCCTTCAGCTTTGAATTATTCAAGTTCCACTGTATTATACATTTTTTTCTATATTTAAATTCCTCTGTACTATAGAATGCATTTTCAATTAAGTATTTTTTATGGATATCGTCATACTCATAACTTTTATTTGGGTATTGTATAATTCCCTTCCTGTGATTTCTATTGAACAATAAGTCAGTGTTCCTCTAAGTGCTGTTCTGAGTAATCAATCATATTTCTCAAATTATAAGTGTGTGTGTTATAATTTTTATGTCTTTTGTGCACAATAGTTTTTATGCATATATATAAGGTTTTTAAATAAGCTTCTATATTATTATTTATTTATGCCAACAAACTTACTGTTGGTGTTTTTAAACACACAAGCTGTGCATGGGCAATGTTTGAGAGGTAGAACTGGAACTTAAAAATTCAATGCCACAGCTGGGATTTGAACCACAGACCTTCCGCTTACCAGGCGGGTGCTCTAACCATTGAGCTACTGTGACAATCTGCCAGAATGGCATTGAATTCTCAAACTAGTTCGTATTTCTCCTGGTAAACCACAAAGGCAGTGTCACATCAGAGACAATTACCCCAATGGTGACTTACTATTGTTCTACCTCTCAAACATTGCCCACACACGGCTTGTATGTTTAAAAACACCAACAGTAAGTTTGTTGGCATAAATAAATAATAATTACCATCTGATGGTTGTTTAATTACAATAGTAAGTCACCATTGGGGTAATTGTCTCTGATGTGAGACTGCCCTTGTGGTTTACCAGAAGAAATACGAACTAGTTTGAAAATTCAATGCCATTCTGGCAGATTGTCACAGTAGCTCAATGGTTAGAGCACCTGCCTGGTAAGCAGAAGGTCTGTGGTTCAAATCCCAGCTGTGGCATTGAATTTTTAAGTTCCAGTTCTACCTCTCAAGCTTCTATATGTTTATTATCTTCTTTCTTGGAAGTTTGAAAACAGTGTTATAATATTCAATTTAAACCAAAAAGTTGATTAATAACACTAAGCAACACTTGTTTATAATTTACTGGAACATGTTTTGGAGGCTGACTTTCCTCTTCACTAAGTTCCTTGAACCACCACCAGAGGAGACTTTGAGAGGAAACATCACCATGCTCACCAGGGAGAACCAGTCGATGTCCGGTTGATAATGGAGGAAAGTCAGCCCCCAAAACATGTTCTGGTAAATTATAAGTAAATATTTAGTGTTATTAATCAGCTTACCTTTTTGGTTTAAATTCTATGTGTTTGTCTATTATTTATTTTACTTAGTAATCTGATGGCCTTTTTCTGCAATTTAAATACTTTTCCAGTTTCTCTTTGGGTAATATTCGCTCATAGCATGGTACCGTAGCTTATATGTGAGAATATAAATGCAAAATAAATCTGTGTCATCGTTTTGTTATGTGTTGTCTTTCTGATCTGTCTCGTTATATAAATGTCTTTTTTATCTTTTTGGTAGTGTATACTACATTGGAACATGAAGGGATGAAAAATTGAATATTAAGTATAATTTAATATTATGAAAATAAATAAATTAAAATAAAGATTCCCATGAACTTGAATTGTTGACACTAAACAAGATAAACCAAGAATTTGGAGTAACAAATACATGTATTAGAACACGTGTTAAAAATCCAATGCATTACATTCTCATGGCTTTCCCTGACCCATTCTTCTACAAATCACTCTTTTAAAAGTTTATTCTATTTACTTCTGTTTTTGTAGTTAAACATTTGTTTGCATTTGCAGATCTTATTGTAGATACAAGAGAATGAAGTACTAATGATATATGCATTTTAATCAACATCATCAGAGCCATTTTTGAGAAAATAAAGAAAAATGAAAAATATTCCATGTACAGCATAGTTAATGATTGGTACTTTTTTTATATAGCAAGTTTTTGTACATCATTTATGGTTTCCCACTTGTACAAACCTCAATGAGAATGAAGAGGGCTTTGCAACCTCACATATTCACAATATATTATTCCCTAATTAATATCTCAAATCTTTTTCGAGAAAAGGTTTAAAGGTTGTTTGATCTGGGAAGATTTTTAGAAAATCTTATTATTGCGTGTTTTGAATGTGGAAGATTTAAATATTACATTTGATATTTTTTCTCTGTCTGTCTGTCTGTCTCTCTCTCTCTCTGTCTCCTATCAGTAGCTAGAAATGCCTGATGTGCTGCATTTACATGACTTTCTCTATTCCCTCTTCTACAACTCTTGTTACGAGCACTTTGTCGTTTATCTACTTTTTGTTAACTGTGATAAATTTTCATTACATGTTTTGCTGAAGGTATAAGAATAATAGACCAGGCTAAAGCAGTAGTCAGATTTTTTAAAATGTATGCCTCTATGTGATGGCTGTAAAATTCGTTTTTCCATACATGACCACAAGAAACAAAATAGGTGGCTTAACATAAAATAAACCTAACACGAATTTGACAGTTGGAACCAATAAGAAAAAATTATTTTACATAAAATGTATACTTTTATGAGATCTATACTTTTTGTGCATTAAGTTTTCCTCGATCTCCTATGGTATATCATTTATACAAAATTCATTGAGAATGAAGTGGACTTCACAGGCTATTCCCAGAAAATTCAAGCTATGCATTGTTATGCAAATATCTTAAACATATGATATTTTAATCAAAATTATTAGAACCAGATTTAGGAAATAGAAAATAATAAATTTGTTTCCATTTAAAGGGTAGTTTGGGATAGGAGTGTTTTCTTGAAATTATTGTGTTGCATTTTTGAAAGATACTGAACGTAAGTAACATGTTTGAAATTTATCCAAATCTTTAACAAGATCTACATCTTTTGTGTAGTAAGATTTCATCAACCTCTCACAGTTTACCAGTTAAGTGAATCATCCAGCATGACTTTTAAGGTTTAACATTCTTTAATTAAGTAGGTCATACCAGACAATGAATGAAAATGGATGAAATATTGCTCACATGAGCCCAGAGTCGAATGGGATTAAGTTATCCAACATTTATCTTTTAACTTATGTTGTATCTATGTATTAATAGAGAGAAACTTTCACTACACATTTATATAGTTTCTTGTAGGTATAAAAATACACTAGGCTAAAGCAATAATCAGATGTTTTTAAAAGTACATCGTTATATGATGGCTCTGAAATTCTATGTATCTTCCATGACCATGAGAGAAAACAGATATCAATTTACTACTTGAAATAAGTATTAGTGTTTGAACATTCCATCCAGCTAGCAAGAATACCTTGGGAAAGGTTAAACGTACAAAAAAGAAGAAGAAATTGTGTGGTTTAACAATAGTTACATTTACTACGTAGTGACATTGTATCTATCTCTTACTGTTTACCAGTTATACAAAAGTCATTATGAATGAAGAGGATTTAGAAGGATAATGCAGAAAATTCATATACATCTTATTTGTCATGTAAATATCCTAGACATATGCTATTTTAATCAAAACCATCACAGCCATTTTTGGGGAAATAAAAAATGTTTTCCATGCAGAAGGTAGCTAGAGGGAGAATTTTCTTAAAAAGCTTTTGTGTCACATCCTTGGAAGATGCCAAACTGAAATACAAGTTTGATATTTAAACAAGATTTTATTTTTGAATAATATTGTTTATGGACAGTCAAGCAGACACACACATGTGCACAGATTATTTTATAAAAATGCTTTTGTTGGATTGAGGGAGCCTCAAAACCTGTATCTTCAGTGAAATCTCAGTATTGAATTTTTAAAAGAAGTAATAAAGAAAGTAAAAAAAATTATTCTGAATTCAGTCAGCCTCAGAACATACGTACAAAAGGCTCATTTCTGTTGAAATTTCAGCTTCAAACTTTTGGATGGAATACAATACTTCCTCCGTCTACTGTACACAGTTGGTACAACTGGAAAAATAGATTATAATGTAATATGTTAAGTTATAATGTCTTGCCAAAGGAATACAATGTTGATGTGTTTCATCCTAACTTTTCTTTATCTAATCTTTACAGATTACTATGAAGCTGGAAGAATCGATTTGTAGCCATTGACAGTCAAGTCCTTGCCAGATTGTAAGTCAATTGTAATCATTTTTTTACTAACAATTTTGAATGTAATACTAAACTTACCTAGATTTTTCTGTAAAGTATGCAACATTTGGGGTGATCATTTTTTCAAGAATTATCCATTTCCTTCTAAATTTGCATTCAAAGAATTCATGACACATTCCTGCTGTATTATAAACAGTGCAGAAAGAGGGGAACAAGGGATTTCCAAATGATTGAGGATGATTTAACTATATTATTATTGTTATCATCATCATCATCATCATCATCATTATTATTATTATTATTATTATTATTATTATTATTATTATTATTATTATTATTATTATTATTATTATTATTATTATTATTATTATTATTATTATTATTATTATTATTATTATTATTATTATTATTATTATTATTATTATTATTATTATTATTATTATTATTATTATTATTATTATTATTATTATTATTATTATTATTATTCATTATCATCATTATTATCATCTTCAAGGTTTGAATCTTGTGCAAGATCTGTTCCATTCCCATAATCAAATTCACCTCTCCAGCTATGCCTTGGTCTCCCTAGTGGCTTGTAATCTTTAATATTTTTGATCACCTTCCCTAATTCATCCTTTAAGGATGGTGTCTGCAGTTTTCCTTGTTTTTGTTAATTCTTTCTATGAGTTTAAATATTTTCAATGCATACCATAGTTCCTCACTGTACTTTTGACCTCCAAAAAAAGTATTCAGCAACAGAACTTTGTTTCTGCCAATTCAGTTTTTCTTTTATGCCTCCTATTTAGAGCTCACAATATAGAAAAACTTGGATAATTATAGAGATAATGTGCTAATAAATCATAAATGACAAAAAATTCTATGTACATTGAATACTTTATACAGTTTAACAAAACACAAACGGATTACAATATTACATGAAAAGATTACTTTTTGAAGAGTCTTTCTTGAATGCAGCTATTTAGGACCAATGCTTAGTGATAAGAGGTCAAGCAGTGTAGACACTTTGGATGAGATGAAGTGTCAAACTGTCTCTGTTAGCGTGCAAATGTGTTTTCTTTAACTTGAAAATATTTTAACAAACAGGTTTTTAGTGACAAATATGTATGGAGAAGATGGTAAATATTCATTCATTCATTCATTCATTTTTATTTATCCTTTTAAAATATATATGTTGTTGAATACGTCAAGTTTCATAAAATGCATACGTATCAAAAAGTAAGGAAAAATACAATAAAGGTAAATCCGCGTCAAATCACACACCTGTAAAACAGGTAGGAGGTTCAAATTTTTTTTTATGAATAATAGGCATAAAATAAGGAGACCCATATTTTTTTATTTCCGTATTTTTAAATTACTTAGTTATGGCTATTAGAAATTAAGCAATTTCTGCGCGCACTGTAATATAAAATCACTTGTTACTCTAAGACCATAGAGAGTTGGGGTTTGGCACACTGGAAAGGTTAAATACAACACTTTTAACAACTTTCAACCAATCATTATTACACACAAATTTTGGACTGTTTTTTTTTTTTTTTTTTTTTTTTTTTTTTGTGCTATATTTTGTAAAACCAAAAATAGAATTTAAATCGATGTGTTAAAAATCTAAAAAAAATATACGTGTATTCCCTGGTATTTTATTTATAAAATAAGACCTTAAAAACTATGGAGTGAGCATAAGCGCATTTGCTACAATTTTTTTTTTCTGGAGGCCTACAAGCGCTCACAGATGACATGAAGTAGAGATCCATTTGTACAGCTGGATTCGCTGTTCTTGGCCCGTGGAGGTAGTAAATATAAAGCTTGAAAGCGAGTACCAGGTAACTGCAGACAGCATGTGAATTGGTGTGTCAGCTTCATATGCTACTCACATAACTTCTTACTAAGGCAGTACAGTCCATGCAGAAAAATGTCTCCACAATGTATCTTCTTTCTGATACTCCTGTGGCATTTGATGCACACTTTTGAACTTTTTTAAGTTTTTTGAAAAAATCTTCTGATGTAAGTAGTTCTTTGCATTTAGCTTCTTTCTTCATGTACACCCATACACTTGAAACAATTTCTCTACTCTGACTGTGTAATGTTTTGGTCCCTAATTTAAAATGTACAGGTGGCATAATTGATTTATGCTATGATCAATGTCTCACAAATTCACTATATTCACCCCTTATCGCAAAGATCTAACTATGTCTTCAACTGCACGCTGCACTAAAAAGCACCTGTGAATTAGCAAGGACTGTCTCAGATCATGCCGACATCATTACCTTGCTCCTCCCTCCCCATGTTGTGCATGGTTTCATTCGCAGAGTTATACAATATGAGCTGATGAAAGAGACAAAAGCTATGGGTTCGCTTACAGGACTTCCAGTCAAGGTCAGGGGCCAAGAATGATGGATCCAGTTATGCTTTAAAGTTACACTCCTTCATTCCTTTGTCAAAAACTGAAGCTTTAATGAAACAATTTTCTTTCGAAGAAGGAGGTAGACGAGTAAAAATTTAAAATTTTGTGTTGTATGGAAACATTAGTTTAAAATGCATATTTTAAAAGCTTTTGAAGATGCTAATAGTATACATATAATAGTGTCAACTAGCAGTGTTCTCCTTACTGTATTGTTGCAACGTTCATGGAACCTCAAGCAGTGAGCAGTTGCCGTAATGGAAGGTGCCAATTGTGCAAGATTACGGTAGCCATCACCACTGCCACACGAGTCCGGTGCACTGATTTGTAAGTTAATTACAACTGAACTATTAGAGACTCCATTCTGATTTTTTCTGAGAATGTTGAATAAAGTTCAGTATACTTTTAGTTTTTTCTTCAGATTTTTAAATAGTCGAGCTTGTTTTATTATCTAACTTCAAAAATTTAATTGTATAAAATATAATATTAATAATGATTAATAAAATTTTCTAATAAGTATCTCACGAATCACAGCGATTTATCTTTAATTTGAGCTAAAGATCAAGTAATTTGCTTGATTACAATCGGAGCTATGATTGGTCGAAGGGTAAGCAGCACACGATTTTTGGGACATTTAAAAAATTAGTATCTGCCAACATAAATTTTTTTTTATAAAATGAAGAAAGACTGGTCAAATGTATTTTGTTCCAAAACATCAAAAAAATTTTCAAGAAAATCTGAGATATTAAGGTCAATTTTTACCATATTTTGTGCGATTTGACATGGAATGACTCATATACACTATTAATATCAATAAATAACATTTACACAAGACGTAAATACAATGTACAAATTTGGTTATATGTCAATTATTCACAATTCATCATTCAAAAATTCATCTATTGAATAAAAACAACCATTTATACAATATTTTTTAAGTTCCTTCTTGAAAACTTTATGGTTTTGGATGTTCTTTATATATAAGGGAAGTTTAATAATAAAGTTTGCATGCTGAAGCTGTTGGTTTGGTTTTGTATAATTGTAATGAATGCATTTGTGGCGTATAGTTGAGTTTATTTCTTGTAAGGTGATCATGGTTGTTTCTATTTAATTGTTGAAGAAATGAACTGCCAAGACTCATACTGCAACCGATGGTGATTGTCAACCTTGAAAAGGGAGATGCAAGCAAAGAGAGTGGGTAGGAGTGCAGATGAATATTAGAGAGTCTTTGTACAGCCATGGAAAAAAAATGAGTGAAGGCATTAGGAGAGTAGATTATTTCTAAGTCCCACATTGTGTTGCAGCCCAGTTTACACAAGTAGATATATTCCCTCATGCAGCTGAGGTTATGTATAGCCTTTGTTCCATAAGCTGTAATCTGTCAGGTGCAGCCTATTTGTGTGTCTGACGGACAATAACATATGGAACAGAGGTTATCTATATACTCAGCTATATGTTGGAAATATGTTGTTAGCTAATCCTGGATTTCTGACACTGAAGTCATTAATACTCTTGCTCTCCAATATTTTTCACTGATGGATGGGGCGCTAGAAGTGGCTGGGTATATTTGAAGGTGGTCTTGGTCCATTTCCTCTTGCAGATCACATAGAGGACAGAGTGGTGAAGAATATATCCCAATTCTGTTGAAATGTTTTGCCAGACAATCATGTCCCGTAATCAACCTGAAAGTTGCAACTACCATTTTTCGAGGATACTCAGGAATTACTGTTTAAATGTTTGGTAGTTCCCATCTTTTGGTTTTTTGATTTTTCATAGTAATATTTTGCAATTATTTTTTTGAATTCAGAGTTAACTAATCTTTTAGCTCCATAAAATGGTAGATTGACTATAGAGTTTTGAACACTGCTGGTAGCCTTTTTTGCAAGAAAATCTGCTTTAACATTACCCATCTTTTGGTTTTTTGATTTTTCATAGTAATATTTTGCAATTATTTTTTTGAATTCAGAGTTAACTAATCTTTTAGCTCCATAAAATGGTAGATTGACTATAGAGTTTTGAACACTGCTGGTAGCCTTTTTTGCAAGAAAATCTGCTTTAACATTACCACTCAGTCCACAGTGAGCTGGTATCCATTGGAAGACTAGGTGTTTTTGAAGTGCTGTTTGGTGGGTAAGGATTTTCCAACATTCTGTAATAGTTTAAGAGGTAGAACCGGAACTTAAAAATTCAATGCCACAACCGGGATTTGAACCACAGACCTTCCGCTTGCTGGGCGGACGCTCTAACCACTGAGCTATTGTGACAAACTGCCAGAATGGCATTAAATTCTCAAGCCAGTTCGTATTTCTCCTGGTAAACCACAAAGGCAGTCTCACATCAGAAACAATTACCCCAATGGTGACTTACTATTGTAAGTACTTTATATCCCAGGATTAAATAATCTTCACATGGTAATTATTATTTATTTATGCCAACAGACCTACTGTTGGTGTTTTTAAACACACAAGCCGTGTGTGGGCAAAGTTTAAGAGGTAGAACCGGAACTTAAAAATTCAATGCCACAACCGGGATTTGAACCACAGACAAGCGGAAGGTACTGTACTGTACTTTTCACTGGCATGCTATTTCAGCTGTTTCTCAGCTATTTGATTGTATACTCTAACTTAGAATATAACATTAACCCTTGTATGCAGTTCCTTCCAGAATCACATATAATCTGTTGTTGTTAGCTAATGCTGGATTTCTGACAATGAAGTCATTAATCCTCTTGCTCTCCAATATTTTTCACTGATGGATGGGGTGCTAGAAGTGGCCGGGCATATTTGAAGGTGGTCTCGATCCATTTCCTCTTGCAGATCACATAGAGGACAGAGTGGTGAAGAATATATCCCAATTCTGTTTAAATGTTTTGCCAGACAATCATGTCCTGTAATCAACCTGAAGGTTGCAACTGCTGTTTTTCGAGGATACTCAGGAATTACTGTTTGAATGTTTGGTAGTTCCCATCTTTTATTTTTTGATTTTTCATAGTAATATTTTGCAATAATTTTTTTGAATTCAGAGTTGTCTAATCTTTTAGCTGCATAAAATGGTAGATTAACTATAGATTTCTGCACATTGCCGGTACCCTTTTTTGCAAGAAAATCAGCTTTCTCATTACCACTCAGTCCACAGTGAGCTGGTATCCATTGGAAGACTAGGTGTTTTTGAAGTGCTGTTAGATGGGTAAGCATTTTCCAACATTCTATAATTGTTTGGTTTTTTGGTGACAACTTGGAAGTAATTGCTATAATTGCTGCCCTGGAATCTGAGAGAATAACTGCTTGCTGAAAATGTGAAATTCTGTACAAAAGATTTTGTAGGGCCATTCGAATTGCTTCAATTTCTCCATCAAAGTTAGTAGTTCCATAACTTAAAGATTTGTAATAGGAAAAGAGGTGACATGTGACTCCAGCACCTGGAGCAGGTTTGATATCAATGATCCATCAGTATAAATATGGAGCCATTCGTGTTCTGGAAATGTAGTATGGATTGTCTCTAATGCCAATAATTTTAGAACACTAGTTGGAGTATCACTTTTCTTAACTTCTTCTGTCAGGTGTAAATAATATGTGATGTCTAATGTTTGTGTCGGATTGACTTTAGATATGAAGTTTTCCTTTGAATTAGGAAGGTATACATTCTTCTTGATGTCTTGAATTTTGGAAAGAAAGCTCTCCTGAGTCTTTAGTGTATGTGTAAAATTTCTCTTGTGCCATGTATTGAATGGGAGTCTGATCAACTTTTCGTGTTGAATAAGAGCCGCTTTTTCTATTTCATATTCATTGGGGCATTGGTTGGTTAGTATTTCCATAGCTGCTATTGATGGGGCCATTTATGACACCAACCTACTTTTCCTTTCTAAAAATGGATATTATATATAAAAAATTATTAAATATGGAAATATTTCTGTATTTATTATTTATTGTTATGAAAAATGATATATAAGAAGAAACTAAAGAAACAAAAATGAAAACAGGTAACAGAAACTCAAAATTTAAAATCGCTATTGGTGTCATGAAATATTTTGTCATTGCACCATTTTTTAAAGCACAGAAACAGAATTAGCTTAACTCATAGAATGATCAACCGAGTGTGATGGTTCAGGTGGTAACATCTGTGGCCTGCATTCGGGAGGTCACGGGTTTGATCCTGGTGGCCGCACACTCTGACATGGGTTTTTCCACGGTTTCCCCACGTCACTTAGGTGAGTGCTGGGGTGCTTTCATCTTTTCTCCATGGCTTTCTTTCTCCCCTTTTCTCATTTCCTTCCATTGCCATCTCTCAGGCTTGGTTGGTGGTGTGGTTGTTTCTGGCATCAGCAGCCAATGGCATAGTTGCTTGTTCATTGGAAACATCTTCCTGGAAGTTGCTTGGGCCGCTACGGTCAGTTTGTCGTTCTCACCCAGGGTGGATTTTTTATTTTTTTTTAATTTTTTAATTTTTTATTTTAATTAACGTCCTCCAACATTGTGTCATATCGGACGAATGAATGAAATGAAATGGGTGAAATGATGCTCAAATGATTCCGAGGTCCATGGAGCTTTAAGTTACCCGACATTCGTCTTCTCAGGGTAGGGAAAACCTCAGAAAAAAACCTTACCCGGATAACTTACCCTAAGCGAGATTCAAACTCGCGACCTCTTGAACTTGAGGCAGACACGCTAACCATCACGCTACCGAGGCAGGTGGAGGAAAAGCCAGGTTTCAATATTTGGAACTGTTAGGGACTTTTTTGCACCTTTGGTAGCTTCGCTGGCTCTGCCCTCTGACGTGCCTTCCGGTCTTACTTCACCTCATTCCTTCCCCCTGGGGCGGGGGGCGTGGTACCCTACAATAGATCCTGTGGGTCATAGTGGGTCGAGGTGTCCCCCCTCTGTTACACGCAATCCAATCCAATCCATAGAATGATCAGTTACATTTTTTACACAGTGCTTTTTTTTTCCTGCTGTGTTTTCTGTACAGAAAATTACCACAATCATCACAGGCTTGATTTGTTTTTCTGTCTTTCTGACGTGGACATGAGGCACATCTGGACCTCTTCGCTCGCTTTAGTATCAACTTTTCTGCCACAGTTCCCATGAGGTGTTGAAATCACCTTGTATTTACTGCATCTCTTATGGCTTTGGTTCTTTCCTGGGGAATTTGAAGTCGTATTCTTGCTTCATATTCTGTCATTTCATACCACCAACAATGCACATCACATACAATGTTTTGGTGAGTGCACAACAGTCTGCAATGTTCAAATATGAAAGCAGCATACACCTAGAAAAATCTAAAAACAGCAAAACCCCTGCATAAAGGGAACTTAAGAATGAAAAAGTATCATAAATCCTTTAAGCGGTATTTTATGACACCATATTAATCATTCTTTGTTTGTTATAAATACATAATTGATTGAAATGTGATTATTTAGTTAAAGAGGATTCAGAAGGGCATATACATATGTATATACTGTCAAGATTCTGCAAATAGAATAGTGCATATTAATTAACCTTATTGTATCAATGGGGTCAGAAATGACCATAAACAGGATACAAAGGTTAAAAGAGTGTAAACATTTAATGTGTAATTTGCTTCAAAAGTTTTCTTAGAAAAGACCGTCTTTGGTAATTGCTTCCCCTTGTTCAACTGTCACCACACACCACTGATTCAGATAAACATTTGTAGAAATAGTTTCATTACAGATACCTTTGTAGGTAAAATAGGGACATAGGAGGCTTAAGCAACTGTCAGATCTTTAAAAAGTAAGTCACTATATGCTAGCTTTGGAATACCTACGACCATTTTTATGACATCATGAGAAATAAAAACGATGCGCACTTTCAGATAAAAGAATCCAGTATTGTGTTTAAATATAATATATTTAATTCCATTTGTATATGCAGAAGTGATCTATAATGCTTGATTAGAAACATTATTTTCTTAAATTATATTTTCCTTGAATTCTTCATAAAACATAGATTTCTAGGAACGATGCAGTTTACAAAAACAATCACAAGATCAGCAGAATTTACAAAACAAATACATACAGTAAAGCCTCGCTTTACTAAAACAAAAAAATAATTAAATTTTAAAAAATTAATAACTACAGAAGGGAAAAAGTGTCAATATTTTGTTCATCCCTGCAATAGTTTGTCCCCTTTCACAAGTGTTCAAATTTAAGTGCCAATGTCCTCAAAGGAATGCTACAACTCTACCCTTGTCCCTCAAACACTATTGTTTTGTGACCAGCTGGGGCGACATAGCACCTCGTAAACAAATCGAGGAAAAAGAATGGAGGAAAATAACTGATTACACTCTTGGATGCAGAAATAATGTATAATTAAGATTTATTTGCCTAGTTAAAGTTATGTTTAAAATTTATATGCTTAGCAATCTCTTATTCCCTCCCAGTTTTACGAAAAGTATTTTTCATTGATTATCTGATCAATTGCGTTATCTGAAATGACTTCGCCCCCTTTATTTCGGATAAACGGGGTTCTACTGTATATACAAATTAATAAGTTAAGCCTTCCCTTTAAATTAGTTTGCTCTAATTTGGTTTAAATGATTTGTTTTAAAATAATATGAACAGCATATAGTATTACAAAACATCTTTATTTTGAATTCATAAACCTGTACATCATAAATCTCTTTTAAATGCTACATTCTTGGATAAAAAGTTAGGCAAATGTGCCATTTCATTTTGCATTTGCAAAGCCTACTCTGTTGTTCTGCATGTCATAAACAGAATAATATTTGGCCAGGAAGATGTCACCAAGTATCCATATGTTGTCAGGAGACTCTGAGATCTTGAGCATACAGTACATGCCATTCTGTAAAATTGCAAAATAAGTTGGTCAACAGTGTACGTGAGATTATAAGTACTTATCTTTTTCAGGTGTTGCAACAAAGAATAAACAGTAATACTCTTTGTTGTAAGAGCTGAAACACAAAAATGGTATTTCAGTACACAGGTATGCAAAATTAAAAGGACCATAACAACTTTTCTCAGTGCTATCTGTGGGTTCTTTAAGCTTTTGGCGACTAAATTAAAAGAAAATAAATAGTTCATCCTATCATTCTATTCTTTTCCTTCAACATTCATAGACACATTTAGCGATTAAGAGAGAAAGTTGTTGATATGTAACATGTCAAAGCAAATGTTAAAAGCAAATGTTACTAAAAACTAATAGATAGGTGTGTTAATCATATAAATAAATGCTCTATACTGCATTTCTTCTACTGATAATGAAGCTGTGCATTTTGCTTTTCCTTGTCACAGTGTGGTACCTAGCAGTAGTCTTTCATCATTTCTCCAGACTTGATATTATCTTTATACATCCATGTCATGGTTAAAATATCCTTGCTGCTTGCACAGTTTTTAGTGAACGTTCAAAACAAGTAAAATCTATTGAACAAAATAAGATTTTGAATCTCTGCAGTATATTTTTTATTTCAAATATTATAGCTTGTTTAGTACAAACAATTGATAAAACAATTTTGTTAGCAAATCACTAGAATATAAATATCATGAAAAATAAGTCTAATTTTTAAAATATATTGTATGAATCACTGTTTGTTACATGGAGTTTTAAGTGAGAAAATTTGTTAGAATAAGATGTGTCAGACTGTGAATATTTGCTAGAATGCCAATTCAAAAGAAGAAAAAGATTCAGCAGATCATTTATCACAATGTTCAGTCATTTATTAATTGCTTTAATCCAAATAGATAAATAGGCAGAATACTTTGTGCTTCAAATTTTGTTTATATTTGAGCCACACAGCAGTTTGTTGTTTATTAAAATCTTTTTCATGGCTAATTATTTTTAAATATTTGGGTTACAAGTGACTTGAGCCAATTCTAACTAATGCTATCATTGGATCACTAATGGGCCAGCTTACAGCAAGGCCTAGATATTAAGATTACGTTTTGCAGGGAGCATATGAATAAAAGTAACCATTATTGCACAATTTGGTTAAAATTGCTAATTTTAATTTTATCTTAAATTTAAAAGTTAAAGCTTCGTAATATAACTTCAGACAGAAACTATTTACCAAAACCCACATTATGTTGAATTGCACAAATGACGTATTTTATCACTTGCTTACCTTAACAGTGTATCGTTCCTTTTCTAGAGAATAGGTCACATTTCCAAAGGTGAACTCAAGGTCTGGCAAATTCGCCTTACAGTCAACCTGGAAGAGAAAAATTAGATGTATATCAGTTTCACTACCTTTTCTATTATCCTTTATTTTTATTCTAGTCTACAAATTTTATTCATACAGAAGCTCATTTTTTCTTTTTTTCTGTTTGCTCCCTGTGTTGAATCAGCAGAGGTTTTGGAACCAAGAAACACACCTCAAAAAGTAGATTTTATCTGTCTAAGGCACCTTGTTTGCTGGCTGAGCCTCCTCCACCCCCCCCCCCCCTTTCACCCCCTGAAAGGTGAGGTTGAAACAAAGAATAAATTGAGTTTGTTTTACTTATGTATGCTCTTTAACTGCTATGGTTTTCAGTGTCCCCTTCTATATATATTGAGTGTGTGAGAAACTTCTTCATATTGCTTAGAGGCTCCTTTACCAGGTTTGAGGTTATACTTATTGTGTGCCATAAACCTGCAACATGGTATCACTGGCTTTACTTCCCTTGCAAAGGAAGCCATGCTAAGGATTTTTATGCATGAGAAGTCCATCACCCTCCATTGGGTTTGAACCTGTGATGTCAGAAACCACAAGCTAGCTTGTTATCCCCAGACAACAGTGGACGACAGATGGAGAGTGCTCTAATACTGTTGCCAATATTCTTCAGTTTTTCAAAGTGATCCAAGCTCCAAAATCACAAACTGAGATATCAATTTGTAAGCCTTCTCATTGTAATATCTGTGTAATAACTATTTTTAAAACTGCTGTTAGATGGTACCATATTGGAGCTATTGCTGAGATCTTTGCTGCTAAACTAGAATAGACATGTCTGGAACCAGTGAAGTGATCTATTTCTATTTTGGTGCTTAGATCTACTATGCTAATCATTTTTCAATTATTCTAATCAAAAGAACGGCTGCTTAGCATTTCAGTCAGATGATTAATACTTTATAAAAATTAGACAAGTAACAACAAATATTCTACAGTTTGTAAAGATCACCTTTGCTTTATTATAATGTAAAATGCAGGATTGTTATAGTATATGTATTCTAACATACTAATGAACCTAGGATTAATGGTTTGGTCAGCAGTATTGTGAAATGATGAATTTGAACAGGAGAGATTTTAAAAATTAAAATGGGAAATACTTAAAATAAAAGTATAAACAAAAAATAAAATAAAAACAAAAAGAAGACATTAAAAAGGATATATAGAAGTGGGAAAAGCTAAATAAAAGTATAATGATAAGAAAACTCAACTTACAAAGTATCCTCCTGGCTGGTAGAAGGCATTCAAATGTTGGACTAGCAGGAATAGTTGCCATTTCGGCACAACCAGAAAACTGGTGCCAGTGTCTGCAATAGCATCGCAACCAGGGCAGATCTCAGTGTCTCCAACTTTCACACTGATAACACATTTTTGCATCATTAAACAATTTACATAGGTTATATAGGAAGGCATTAATAATGGTATCAATATACACCACCTGACCAAAAGAGTTAAACACCTAGAAGGAATGGAGGAAATGAAGTTAAACTTCATATGCTGAAGGGTTACGTGGCTATATTTCAATGATTACAAAATAGAGTGACACATTTAACTAATTTGACAATACAAACCTACTTGTCAGTAAGATGTTGCACCTCCTCTAGTCTGGATCATGCATGAATTGAGTTGGGAAAGGTCATACAGTCCTTGTATACTGTCTCAAGTCCAGTTGGTCTACAAACATTGTAAACAATGCTCAATGTCCTGGTTACAAGCACTGGTACAGAGTTGACGTTCAAGCTGGTCCCACACATGTTCTGCCAGAGGTCTGGAGGTCTTGTTGGCCACAGGAGTGGCTCAACCCCACGTAAGCAGTTCATAGAGACACATGTCAAGTGTGGATAAGCATTGTCCTGCTGATAAATGGCACCAGGATACTATCACCTGAGAGGTAACACTTAAAGATGCAAATTTCTGTGATGTACTGTTGTGTTGCCAGAGTTCATCAAGTCACTACCAGCCATAACCCAAAATCATATCCATGGCTCCTCGCATCATATGGGCAGAATCACAGCTCACACCATCACACCTGCAGATGACAGTCATTTGAGGTAACACAGAATTGGGATTTATTACTATACACAACATGATGCTACTCATCAGCAGCCCTTGGTGGGTATGGTACCACTCCAAGCATAGTGTTTCTGTTGTGGTGTTAACAGCAGCTTATGCATAGGACGGTAATTCCGTAGTCTGACTGCTCCTAGTCTCCGATCAATGGTGCGGGAACATACAGGATGTTGCAGCAGATCCATTACTTGCTCCTGGATGGCAGGAGCAGATTTCAAGGGATTATGATATGCTTGGAGAAGAATACAGCAATCTGACGTGGTTGTGGAATCTTCACAACAAGCATTGTTGCCTTTATGGCCTCATTTAGTCCAACATCGAGCTACTGTCATATCCAAGTGCCTGACATGCCCAGATGTTGCCCAGTTTGACCAGCCAGCCACATGGGCCCCCTTCAAACTGCATCAGATACTCATAATGTCATCTAACATGAGTATAAAGCATTCTCCAAGTCATTCACGGTAATACCTAACCTTCTCATCTAGTCACACCCCTTAGTGCCTTATCAAGTTCATTAACAGGGTCACATGATGACATCACTAAACCACCCTGATGGACATTCTAGTTGTCAATGGGCATTGCAACTCAAATAATCTAAATGCCCACCAATGGTATGCACATGTATGGCATTGCATCAACATTGGACCATTTCTTCCAGGTGATTAACTTTCTGTGTTAGGCATGTACATATTTCTCTGTACATTGTTTATTATAAATACTCTTATAATGATAATGCATATTTCCTTTTCATGTGCCTTTATTTATTATATTTCCAATTAACTGTATCAATAAAAATTTAAGTACAGAGCCTTCAGTTGGATGCTTGGTCCGCATTACATGAATTTTCTTGGAACCAGGAAGCAGGCTGTTTGTTGGTAAAGTCATGTATTCATAGCCTTTAAACTCAAACACAGAGATTTCTCTTGCAAATTATGACTAGAATAATCATATACTTTCATCATAAAAGATATTGGAAATGATGTCCACACATCCCTTAGACCAGTACTGTCCAACTTTCTTGTATGCTTGGGCACATTTAACTCATGCCTAAGGAGGTGCCGACGCCATCACAACCACTGTTAGGCGAGTACACTTATTTTAAGAGGAAAAAGGGAAAGCACTGGTTAGGAGTAAGGAATACCACTTTAGGTATACAAAAAAATAGTTCATGGGTGTGTACTGGGAAGATATTTGCAAGGAAATAATTTTGTCTTGGAAATTTGAATGAATATTAGAAATCATCAGAGTAAAAATTTGCTTATGAAGGATGCCAGGAAAATACATCATGGGCATCGCATTGGACAACACTGCCTTAGACCTCTTAACAAAATTTGTATTAACACACATTAATACTTTATGGTCATGTAAATGAAACCATGGTTTGTCCGCCAAAAAATACTAAGTGTGTGTCAGGAGTGCTATCATTAACATTATCCAACATCCAAATGTACTACTCATATCATCAGGTCGGTGGTTGCAACTCCTGAACTGCAGTGATCTTATAATCTTTTAACTTAAAAGTTTTGTAGCATTCCAAGCTGTGGCCCACAAATTCCCTGATTCCTGTGCAAAGCTTTCTCAGGAATTTCTTAAGACTGTTCTAACTTTTTTACAAGATTATCAAGCTTTTCCTCTGTAAGAACATGATGTTTTAATTCCAGTTTCCTATCAAGAATAGACCCAGTTTCCCCAAATCGATTCACAAGATTATGAACCCTTTGGGAGATGTATGAACAGCATGAACAGAATTGCTGTCTCAATTCTCTACAAGAGTTTCTTGTCACTTAGGAATTACACATGAATATCTGTTTGCTGAAGCATATGGACATTATGGTACTTTTTTTTAAAAAATTAATGTCCTCCAACGTAATATATCGGATGGTGAATGAATGAAACGGGTGAAATGATGCTCAAATGAGCCCAAAGTCCATGGAGCCTTAAGTTACCCGACATTCGTCTTCTCAGGATAAGGGAAAACCTCGGAAAAAACCCTTACCAAGATAACTTACCCTAAGCGAGATTCGAACTTGGAACCTCTTGAACGTAAGTCAGACATGCGAACCATCGTGCTACTGAGGCAGGCATTTTGGTGCTATAACAGCACTAGCACATTAATACTGAAACACATGCCTTACAATGTATCAATGCATGTGTTAAATGCTTAGTCACCACATAGAGAGGAGAGAAAGTGGGTGGGGAACAGTGCAGTGCAGCACAGGGCAAGTCAATCCCCATAGTATGGACACACATAGAAATAAAGGCTCTGTAATATCAAGAATTAAATTAGTACAAAACACTTTTTATGTTAATAAAATTCTTGCTTTGTTTTAGGGAGCCCAAGACAAACTGTTAACAAATTAAGCTTACTTTGTTTTTGTTTAAAAGATTAAACATTTTCTAAAAGAAAATCTTGACATCTGGCATTTCAGTGATTTAAGAAACCTGTACGTTATTACAAATAGAAGAATTTATCACATGGTTGGTAGCTATGGGATATCACACTGATATAGCAGAAGTTTGAATGTATATAAGCACATACAGATATATACATAAATGCTATAAACTCCCAATAATAATAGGCATCAATATAGTACAATATAACAGGTTAATAAGTGATTTGGAGGTAAAGAAAGGAGAAAAATACACACAATGTACTCTCGGAGTGCAAAGAACATTAAGAATTGTTGAAAGATCAAAACAGTTTTGAGAATTGCTTTTAAAAAGCTCAGTATACTAATGCTTCCTTGTCTATACATATGGATGTCTAGAATATGTTTTAAAAATTCATAAAGAAGATAAAATATGAACATTCATAAACATGACACATAAACAAAGAAAAACTACTTTGCAAACAGATTAAGATGCTCATTAGAAAGGAAATATATTGAAAGCAATACAAAAGAGTTATACAGTTATTTACCTCATTAGATTTAAGAAATAGAAAAGGAAGCAAGAAAAATAAAAGGAAGTCTTCTCTTATTAAAACTGTCTTTCTATGTAGTACAAAGAATATAAGATATGAAAAGCAAATAATGGTTAACTTGTAACAAATCAGAATAGCAGTTATGCTAATCACACTTTATTTATCTCTTAAGCATTTAGCATGAAATGAACCTCACTTAACCTCTTTGGTGTCACACATGACACATGTGTTAAGGTTCTCTATGTGCTAGGGGCATATATGTAAACTTTGACCTTAAACATTACTGAACTCAGGCTGGTACGGCCTGCTTTTGCTTTAAGGCGGTACCTTAACTGTCACCCTTAAGAGTAACTAAAGTCCGACCTGAAGAGGTTAAAACTGTTGCACATACTCAGGATAAACATAAGTGAACCATCAAATTGAATCACAACTAAATTGTCACTGCTGTATCATGACTCACAGCTGAACTAAACTCGGCACCGTCCACTGAACTCTCACTGTCAATATTTCTCTGAAAGAATGAAAGACTGGTGCCTGCCAGGCAGAAGCCAGTCTTTAAGTAAGGTCTGAACACAAAGCTGAATGTTCTGGAAGGAGAAGCTCCTGGAATGTAATTTTCTATAGCAGGAAGACATATACAATAGCTGTTGCTTGGTCAAGAGGACCAATCAGTGCTGGTCGCTGGCCAGGTCGGCAGACACTAATCCTCTGCCTTCGGTAATTAGTTGCAGCCGCAGGACATTGTTATGCCAAAATTGCATGTATAAATAGTAAGTTGTATCTCTACTTATGTTTATAGCTAAATTGTAATTTGCATACCCTATTTCATATGAGGAAGCCTTGTAAAATAATTATAATTGGTGAATAAAACTAAAACTAGATCTCAAAATGGTCCCAGAATTTATTCATCTCCACTTAAGAAAACTTAGCAGTCAAATTAACTGAGATAAAATTCTCATTTTTTATATACAGTTAGAACAAACAATATTACTGTTTATGTGTTATGCCAGTTTGCTCTAATTGTTTTATTTTATTATTTTTATAATTTTTTGTAAATTGCATAAGTTCAAGTCTTTCATTTGTGGTTTTTACAGATTTATTTTACATATATTTATTTAGAAGATCAAATTTTTAGATAATACTACTTGAAATTGCAATGAAGATGGTTTTGATCTGATAGATGTACAAGAAGGTCAAAGTCAGGAATTGTTAAATGCTTTCATTAAACTTTCTCCATAGTGTTTCAGATTTTAGAACTTAAAAAATGTATTTCTCCATCATTTTAATCATATCTCAGTGTCATTGTTGGGTATTATATAAAATTTGTTCTGCTAAATGTGTATAAAATAATTTTGTGAGCACCACAAATAAAAAAACTGAACCATTGATACAATTTTAAAAAACTTTACAGATCTAATAAAATTAAAAGTATAAAAAAATGACAATACACATAAGCTGTAATATGCTTTGTTATTTCTGCATATTAAAAATTAGAATTTTCTCTCTGTTAATTTGCCTGTTAGAACTTTTTTAAAGTTGAGAGAAATACTTCCTTAAGTCTGCTGTAATGTGCTTCAGTGCTTTGATGGAAAACTTAACAGTTATTAGAACTTGTCAAATAAGCCTGCCCTGCTGTGTTCATTATTTTACAAATACTAATTATTTTTTAAAGTAAATTTATTTCCAACAAGATAAACCTTATTTCTTGGAATTGCCCTGCAATAAAATATGGTTTTGACAAGGTCCCATGAATGAATGACATAGATGAAAGGACATTTACTTATCAGAAAACCTCTTAATGAGTAGACATTTTTTTCTTCCTTTTTGCCATAAAAGGTTTTACTTTCTACAATGAGCAATTCCTATACTTTAATATATTCTCACCTATCCATGGTAAATCGCCACCAAGATTCCTGTACCAGGTTCACCCAGTGAATGTCACCAGTGTAATGATCAGGATCTGTACCACCAAGCACCATCATACTCTGACCCTCTGTTCCATCAGCTTGTCTGAAAAATTGTAAATTTAGACAAAACTCTTCCTTTCAATTTTGCTATGATGTAAATGCAAAAGTTCACTAAAATTAATCCATTGTCTGATGTAGATAATGATGTTGATCTTTATTAGCTTATGGACTTTTCTACAAGTTTCAAATCTTGTCAAAATTATAACATGTTTACAAATTTATTTACAATATACCTATTCTGCACAAGCACTTAATAACAATATTCTAAAGTAAGAACAAGTTAGAAACTAAAAACTTCACTTATCTTAGTAATATTGCAAGTTCTTGGTGCAAAGCTGACTAAAGTTTCAAGTTGACTCCAACTCATTCTCAAAGCTATACAAACTAATTTGTTACCAAAGCTACAGATGTTCATTTTAATCACTAATCTCTGAAAACAAAAAACATAGATACTGCTGTGCTAGGGGTCCCAGTTTCGATTCCCGACAGGGGGTAGGAATTTTTCTCCAGCCAGGATTATTCCTCATCCTTCTCTGAGTCTGGAAGTATGAATGAAAGTGTGAATGTGTGTGTGAATTCAAAGTATAAAACCCCCAAAGATCGAAAAACCCAATGTAAACGTGTAACACCATTTGTCAATAGGCAAGGCCGCCGATATGACCTCTGCAGTTAAAAGTGGGATATAAATACGAACAAAAAAAAAAAACATAGATACTGATGCTCATTTTAATTACCAATCTCTGAAAACAAAAACCTATAAATACAATCTATTGGAGGTGTTTCAAAATTCATAACACGGTTCCTGTTTTTTAAAATAAATATTTTTTCCCAAACCATTAAATATATAGGTCCACTTAATTGTTTTAATAATTTAACTTCTGGATTAATTTCATGATTAAATGACCAAAAATGATCTGCCACAGCTGATTTCTCAGCTTGTTTATATTTAATATTTCTAAAATGCTCTTTTATTCTGGTTTCTAAATGACGTTTAGTTTTACCAATATAAACTTCATCACAATCCAAACAGCTAAATTGATAAATGCCAGATTTTTTATAATTTGGTATTTTATCTTTTTTAGAAAAATTAAGTAAATTTTGTATGTTAAATTTATTTTGAGGGACCAAATTTATTCCATATTCTTTAAAAATCTTTGTAATTTTTTTATTGGCCCATGAATGGTAAGTAAACTTTTTAAAAATACAATTATCTTTTATTTTTTTGAGGGTAGAAACTTCTTTAACAGCTTTTTGATACTTAAATTTTTCTATCATTTTATGTATAAAATCTGTATTAAAACCATTAATTACTGCAGTGTTAATAATGTGTTTGTATTTTGTGTCAAATTCTTCTTTATTAAGGGTACATTTATTAACCTATAAATTAAGCTATTGAAAACAGCAAATTTATGTGCAAAAGGATTAAAACTTCTATTTTTTATGTAATTATCAGTGTGAGTAGATTTTCTATAAATACCAAAATTCAATTTATTGTTATGTTTTTTAATTTTTAAGTCTAGGAACGGAATGCATCCATTATTTTATGTTTCCAAAGTGAATTGTATGTCTTTATCCTGTAAATTTAAAAGTTTTAAAACATTATTTATCTGTTTTTCAGGGACAACAACAAAAATGTCATCCACATTAATATACCATATTTTAAAGATTAGAGGGAATGATTTTGTAATTTGAATTTCAAAAAAGTTCATGAAAAGATTAGCAAGAAATGGCAAAAGTGGACTACCCATTGCCAAGCCAGAAGTTTGTTGAAAAAAAAATTACCATTAAAACTAAAGAAATTTTGATCCAAACAAAGATTTGTAAGTTTTACAAAATCATCTATTAATTCTTTGTTTAATTCTAAAGAATTTAACCATTTTTTAAAAAAAATCAAAATCTTTTTTTCTAGGAATACTAGGAAATAAAGCAGTTACATCAAAAGAAATGAGTTTATCATTATCAGACAATACTATGTTGCTAATCTTTTCTACTAATTCAAAAGAATTTTTAATACTTAAACTTTCAAATTGATCAAAGGTACTGAATTTTTTCATTTTGCTAAATCATATGTAGATGAATTTATACAATTTATAATTGGTCTCAATTAAATTACTAGAACATCTAAGTGGACCTATAGATTTAATGGTTTGGGAAAAAAAATTTATTTTAAAAAACAGGAACTGTGTTATGAATTTTGAAATACCTCCTATAGATTGTATTTATAGATTTTTGTTTTCAGAGATTGGTAATTAAAATGAGCATCAGTATCTATGTTTTTTGTTTTCAGAGATTAGTGATTAAAATGAACATCTGTAGCTTTGGTAACAAATTTGTTTGTATAGCTTTGAGAATGAGTTGGAGTCAACTCGAAACTTTAGTCAGCTTTGCACCAAGAACTTGCAATATTACTAAGATAAGTGAAGTTTTTAGTTTCTAATTTGTTCTTACTTTAGAATCTTGTTGCTTCACTGTTAATAGTTTGAATTTCCTAATTAACTTAATAACAATGCTTTTAACTTCCTTTGAAACATACAACAACTTGATAATTAATGTGGTAAGTACCTTGTTGTACTAAATATTGATCATTGTGAGAGAATGCTTCTCTGTAGGCTCTTATTACTTTCTCTATTGGTAAGTACAGGAAGTATTGTATTCCACCCAAAAATTTGATGTCGAGATTTCACCGGAATCCAAAAAAAAGCATTTTTAGAAAAAGGTCTGTGTGTGTGCGTGCGTGTGTGTGTGTGTGTGTCTGTGTGTGTGTGTGTGTGTGTGTGTGTGTCTGTGTGTGTGTCTATGTGTGTGTGTGTCTGTGTGTGTGTGTGTCTGTGTGTGTGTCTGTGTGTCTGTGGACAGCATAACTCAAAAACAAAAAGTTGGTTAAAAACCAAAATTGGTATTTAAGTTTAATGTTTTTCAAGGATTTGACACAAATATTTTGAAGAAAATAGCCCCACCCTAAACTACCCTTTACATGGAAAATTTTTCGAAGATTTTCATTTTCTTGAAAATGGCTCAACGATTTTGCTTAAAATGCTTAAGATATTTGTATAACAAATGAAATTTATATTTTGAATTTTCTGGCTATAGCCTATGTAGTCCTGTTTACTCTGAATTACTTTTGAGTAACTCGTAAGCTGTAAGAGATAGACAAAATATTACTATACAAAGAATGTAGATCTCGCTAAAACACACAACTTATGTCTAAATAAAATTTTGGTAGAGTGAATCATTTCTGAGATATTCCTTGTTATTTGTGTCAGTTTCAGAAAACTTAAAGCTTTCATAAAATGGAACATTGTTGTTCATTTTTACTTTCTCTACTGGTAAGTAGGGGAAGTATTGTATTCCACCCAAAAATTCAATGTTGAGATTTCACCGGAAATATATGTTTTGAGACCCGCTGAATAAAAAAAAAAGCATTTTTAGAAAAAGATCTGTGTATGTACACACACACACGTACACACATGTGCATCCCCGCACACGCACACACACACACACTAAAAATGTTTTTTTTTTATTCAGGGGTTCTCAAAACATATTTCCGGTGAAATCTTGTTATCAAATTTTTGGGTGGAATACAATACTTCCTCTACTAAATGTAGTAGAGAAACTAAAAAGGCAAAGTGATTTTCCTGTCTGTTAATTCTCTAACAAAAGGAGGAAAATTGTAATCATGTATGTACAAGCGTCAACTGTTGACTCAAAAAAAAATTGCCCCTATAACTCAGAACCTAATACTGTTTATGAAGTACCCCTTCCTGGTGAAAGCATTGGTGTATTATGTATCATTAGCGGAGAAAGGTTTCTCAGAGCTATAATAAGCGATTTCTATCTCTAGGATAGCTTAAAACATAAAGTGTATAAGACAAACCCACACACCCTGGAAGAATTAAAATAAAATATCCGTCAGGAAATTGCCAGCATTTCTCAACGTAAACTATGATGAGCGATGGATGTTTTCCTAAAGAGGTGCCAATGACAGCCTTTAAAATAGTTTTAAAAATGTTATATGGTTTCATCTGCACCTTTCTAGATAGCAGCAGACAGCAACGAGCACCAAGGTCACGGACAGGCAAAACACTGTGCAGCCCAATTGGAAGTTTTTTGCTCTCCCAGTATATCTTAGTCCACCATACATTTTAACACCATGATTATTGCATGGTAAACTTAGCTAAGCTCCTGCTGTTTTGTATTTATTTTTCTGCACCATTTTTCATTTGTTCTTTCCATAAATTTCCATAGCAGTTTTGTATCCTGTTTCTTCTTCAACAAATTCTTAATTTTTGAAATTTCTGCATTGGTATTCTCCCCTTTTTTATATAAACTGCTCCATAGCCTAATTTCTTCACTTTTTGATATATAGTGTAAACCATTAACTGTCCTCCCACATAAAGGACAGCTATTTCAGCTGTAAGAATCACAACTTGTGATCACATTGATATGAAGTGTGATTTTCCTTTACCCTTACCTGTTGAGATAGAATGAGAAGATGGGCTGAGCAATGAGTCCTTGTTCATACATGTTGTAGAACACTGGTTTTACACCATTTGAAATTGATGCAAAAGCTAATCCCAATATTCCATCAAAAGGAGAGTTTTGGAAGCTGGATGAAGGTTCATCAGTTGCTTCAGCAAACTTCTGATTTTTTATTGACATGCCACCAAGCTGTAACAAGTCACAATAAAGTCATGTAAAGCTGTCATAATAAAGAATAACACAGAGCTTTTTTTTTTGAATGTTTGGATGTATTTTGGCAAATTGCTTGCCCTAATCCCAATTACTTAATCCTAATCCCTCTCTGTGTGCCAATTAATCAGTTTAGGCAAAGTCTGTGCTTATCTAGATTGATATGTAAAATGAGACAGATTCCCTGATGTTCATGCACATCACAGAGAAACAAGTCATAATCTTATGAACAGATCTAGGGAAATGTGATATATTCTTGATAAGAAACCGAGAGTAAATAGCCATGTTCTTACAGAGGAGAATCTCAATGACATGGAAGAAACACAGTTTTGGCTGCCAAACACCAAGTCCTATGAGAATGCATGTAAAATCTTAACCAAGAAGTGCAATGCCATCTGGCCCAACTTCTACCTCACGGACACCATAATGACAGAAGACTAGAAACAAGCAAACTACGAGCAACGACACACAGTAACACGCTACACCACACATGGATTTCTGCCAAAACAAGAAATTCCACCAGCCGAATGAAGATTGTGTATGTGAACTGCGTAACAAACATTGTGAGAGATGCCACACACAAATCTGCAAAATGAGGGAAACCTCGATAATAAAACTGGCTTTAGCATAGTTATTCAATTGTACAAGTTTCTCTTTGCACATTGTGCACTTTTTATTCAATAATGGAGAAAATTTAAACCAAGTCCAAAAAATCTCTCAGAAAACTTGGATGGAATCAAGAAGTTTGCTAACCTCATTTTGGTATGCCACTAAACTTTTAAAATTAAAACCCTATAAGATAACTAGTTTGGGAATTGCAACCTTGGGATAATGTGAGTAGAGTCAATTTCTGCAATTGAATGTTGGATAATGTTAATTGTTGCTCTATTAACCCACATTTTTTACATGGTCATAAAGAATTACCTAGTCAGTATTAATAAAATTTTGTTAAATGGTGTAAGAGTTGTGTACATCTTTCTAAAATGTTCTATGATGCACTACTTTCCTCCATAGAGTCCTTGTGCATATCCTACGGTGTTACTTGTGTGCTTTTCAGTACAATAATGTTTTAAGAGCAGTTTGACACATACCAGTACACAGCTCCGGAAATGGCTAACATGAGCTCCAGCACACTTGATGTAAATGTGCAGAATCACCTCAACATTGCATATCCAAATCAGTGGATGGGTAGAGATAGACCAGTTCCATGGCCAGTACAGTTGCCATATCCAACACCCCTGGGCTATTTTCTGTGGAGGTGTATGAAGAACATGGTGTATTGCATTCCTATAATGTCAGCAGAGGTCCTTATCACTTGAGTCCATAGAGAGATTGAAAATCTTCAAAGACAACCACACATATTGGGTCATGTGTATGAGGCTCGGCACCACTGATATAGGCTCTCCAATGACGTAGGAGGTACACAGTTCAAAGCCTGTTTGTAATGTAGACAGCTCGATGTTGGGTTTATTGATAAAATGTGAACGCACACCCATCTCACACTTCGATGCATTACAGCATCCAAAGCGTGCATTTCCGGACAGGAGTTCCTTCTTGAAACCTGACCAGTTCATCATCCCTCACTACATACTAAGTGTTGGCTGGTTTTCTTTTCGGGACACCCTGTGTATATGTGCATTAGAGGTGTGCATGGGCTCAGGCCTAGGCCTGGCCCAGCCTGAAGGCCAGGTTCAGGCCTAATTTGAAAAATGTTTGTCCAGCTTGGGCCGGGCCTGGGCTTTGCTTGAAAATTAAGAGATACAAAATAATTTATTATTCTTTGGTCATCCATTCCAAAACTCTGAGAATAGCACAGTTATTGCAACATTTAATTACTAGGAATTCTGTATGATTATTCTGCTGAAACATTTCAAATAATAATAACATAATTGCACTATCGAGCCAGGCTTGGGCTCTGGCACTGTAACCTGTTCTCGGGTCGGGCTCAGGCTTGGTTGAGGCCAGGCCTAAGAAAGTCAGCCTGTGCAGGCCTCTAATATACATATACAAGTGCTTCTCTAACATAAATGCAATATTTCAAGTGTGTAGGTGCAACTGTTCACTTAAAAGATTTTACATTTTTAAGAGGGTAACATTTTCATGAGAAATTAATAAGACTACCAGATTATAAGAGGTGGTACCAAAATTTTACACATAATATAAAAACCTAGATTAGAATTTTACAGCCAGTCAATAATCTAAAAATCTGTAAGACTATCGATCTGAAACAGGAAATGTTTCACCTTGATATAATCCTACTAATAAAATTATGGTTGACTATCAACTTCATCTTAACAAAATATTTAATAAAAATTATGTTAATTCTGTTTAGCCAAATATTTTGCCCTTCAAACTCTGAATACAATAGTCCCACACAGCAACTGCATTCATATCTATACTGATGGCTCTCTTTTGGATTATGAAGAAGCAGCTGCAGCAGGTACATTTTGTTAGTTCTTTTCCTTTCATAAAAGGTGGGAAAATATACAATCAATTTTTATGGTAAAATGTATGCTATTTATATGTCACTCTAAAATGTATTTTCATGGTTACATAAATCTAAAAGTATAATTATCCTGTCTCATTCTAAAGCTGCACTCCAACACTATTGGTTCCACTGCCCAGCTCAAAATGATAAAAATAAAGAAATACATGATATGATGAAACAAATACAGAACCTAAATAAAAGAATAGTTCTTCAGTGAATACCTGCACACTGCAGTGTTTTTGGAAATAAAATGACAGATATTTTACTAAAAAAATCTGATGTGTTGCACTCACATGACTTTCTCTACTCTTGTACTAACCATTCTTACAAACTCTTATTCCTATATCTTCTTTCTTGTTAGTTGAGACAAACATTTGCACAAATTATCTTATTGCTTATTTCGTTGTAGGTGCAAAGGGAATGTTAGAATATAGTAGGCTTTGTGCGATAGTCAAATGTTTGTGATTCTGTTGTCTTTGCACACTTGACACATAAAAAAAAAATGAACAGCGATGATCCATTTCACGAAAGTTCTAAGTTTTCCGAAACTCACACACAAACAAGGAATATCTCCGAAATTGTTCACCCTACAAGAAAATTTATTGAGACATAAATTGTGTATTTTAGCAAAATCTACATTTTTTGTATAGTATGATTTGGTCTATCTCTAACGGTTTACCAGTTATGCAAAAGTCGTCCAGAGTAAATACGACTACAGGGGCTATAGCCAGAAAATTCAAGATATACATTTCATTTGTCATCAAAATATCTCAAACATATGACATTTTAATAAAAATCGTTAGAGCCATTTTCAAGAAAATAAAACTTTTCAAAAATTTTTCCATGTAAAGGGTAGTTTAGGGTGGGGCTATTTTCTTCAAAATCTTCGCGTCACATCCTTGAAAGATATTAAACTCAAATACCTACTTTGGTTTTTAACCGACTTTCCGTTTTTGACTTATGCTGTCCACAGACTGACAGACTGGCACACAGACACACACACACGGACCTTTTTCTAAAAATGCTTTTTTTTTATTCAGGGGGCCTCAAAACATGTATTTCCGGTGAAATCTCGACATCGAATTTTTGGGTGGAATACAATACTTCCCCTACTTACCAGTAGAGAAAGTAAAAAGGGAACTATAGCAGAAACAAAATTTAATGGCAGGTGACAGGATGAGCTGGTCAACATAACATCCAATCAGAGGCTTACCATGCCTTATGGTTTTGTATAGTTACACACGCTGTGAAATCCGCTTTAAAGCCAGTGATATAAATGTCATTTGTGGCCACAAAGTTTATTTGTGCTGCAGGAAAGAGAATAATCTAATCATGAAGTGGTCAACTATCAACCACCATTAAATTTTATGTCTGCCCTAAAATCAGCTTTGTAGTAAAACAGAATTCCTCATATGAATCAATTAAATAAATCATAAAAAGAAAAATCATTTCTAATTATAATCATCAAATAACAGTTCGAAATGAACAGTTAAATGAATGAAAATTTTGAATGATCCATCAGTAGTTCCTGATTTACCAACTAAATCTTCTGCTGCTACATTCTGACTTATTACAGGACATAGTTGTTTGAAACTTTACAAACTTCAAATATCAGGTTGTAATATCACGAAGGACTGTAGAAGCTGTTAACAAGAGAAGTGTGTATTTATGCAGAAGTTTTGAAGAAGAATAAAGTGACAAAAAATAATGGGGCTGGACTCTTCTTATTTTGTTACACTGGTGTCAGAAGTGGGATTTGTCAAATTGTAATATATAAATCTTTGAATTTGTGCATGCAGTGGTCATACTTAGGTATTAAATATTTTATTTTCATCCTTTGGAAAGAGTATACCTTGTTTTTGGGCATGTTGCTATGTGAAATATTTACAATGGTTCTGATACATATATACAGTGACAACAGTTTAAATATGAATATGAATTTAATGAGTACCAAAGCATATACATGTTGGGCTGCCCATGAACTTGGACCCTAGCCCTCATGTGACAGCCCTCTGCGATTCTGTACATATAATTTTTTACGTGTGCTGTTTATTCTTTGACAACAGTTAATTAACCCTATTCAAACCTGTCTTTTTAACTTTCGCCTTTTCAATTCTTTTACTGTCACCAAATTCTCTTATATTTTCTTTTCCCTAAGATCATTACTATCTTAGATTACCAAAATATTTATTTTCCCTCATTTATCTTATGTTTCTTCGTTAATAATTTCCTACACTTCACTTATTCACATTCTTCTTAGCTCTATATGACTTTCACTTTTTTTCCTCACTTAACTTTCACTTTTTTAAAAGTGCTTACTTGACATTAACCCTAAACTCTTATTTCCATCCCTTCCACTACCCCTGCGCACAGTTCACTTGATCACTTAATTCTTCCTTGTCACATGGCGTGAAGCACCATTTTCCTCCCTTCTTTTCTTCGGCTTCCTGTATATTAATGCATGTTCATTACCTGATATCCACATTTTGTATTTAATATCTTTCTAAATTCAAGTTTAACTCAGTTTAAATAAATGTAGCAATCAATTTCAAGTTATGAAGCTACTTTTAATTAAAAATACAGATTCGAATACAGACATTCAGTAACTCTGAGCAACTGCTTGAAGTGTGTATAAACATTAGTTACATCTTTATGATAGGTGAATTAGGAATATATGGATCATTCAAAACATCAGTTATGCAAAGTGGTTCTTTAGGAGCAACTTTCTTATATATAGTTTTAAAGAATTTGGGAACTAAATTTTTTTTATTTCAGTTTCTAATTTATTGTATATAATATACATAGGTGGGAAATGCTCAAGAGAATCTTGGTAAGTCTATGTCTATCCAAGTGTAAGTTGTCGAGATTCCTTTTATTGTAGTTATAGTTAGATTAAATCAGATTATAATCTGTATTATTATGGAAGCAAGTTTTATTTTTGTGTATGAAATTTAGGGTTCCTAGAATATACACACAATGAGTAGGCAGAATTTTAAGTTCATCAAATACGTATTTATTTGGTGTTTGTATGGGTACCCTCAAAATTGCACTTTAATAATTTTTTGAAATTTGATAATTTGTATTGCTTTAGGAGAGTATCCCCAACAGTGGATGCCATAGCTAACAAGGTGTCTACACAGTTAAAATATACTATCTTTAGCACTGAATGGAGTACACATTAGCCAGCCTACAAACAGCATAGCATAATTAGTTTAGTTTAGTGAACAATTATATGGAAATTATTATTTATTTATGCCAACAAACTTACTGTTGGTGTTTTTAAACACACAAGCCGTGTGTGGGCAAAGTTTAAGCGGAAGGTCTGTGGTTCAAATCCCAGTTGTGGCATTGAATTTTTAAGTTCCAGTTCTACCTCTTAAATTATATGGAATTTCAACGAGAGTTCATGATCGGTCCAGATTAATATAATACCAGCTGGGGATGAAAATGCAAATATATTGTTTTTCCATGTTCAGTTAGAGCTTGTTCTCTGTTACATAACATTGCAACTATTGTTTGCTTCATTTACTTATCCCTGCAAGGATATAGGATCATCACTGTTAAGAACAATGTTCGTGTCATCAGCAAACAAACATGGTGGTGTGTGCATTAGGGATGTTTAATGGGATCTTTAAAAGGATATGAGTTGGTTCTTGCTTAGAAATCAGCAATAACTCGACAGATGATGCTGTGGTACAGTCATGTAGTTAACTGCATGCCCACTGTTGCTACATGATCAGAGGGTCATGGCAAACTGTGAAATGTGGTGTGTCAAGCATTCAGTTAGTGCAATAAGGGGAAATGTAAGGACGTGACAGAGTGACAAAAAGGGCATTTGTCTTTGGCCATATGGTAGGTGAAGTGTCTGGATTTGTTGGTGTGTCAAAGCAGACTGTCCAACGAGTCTACTGACAGTGGTGCAATACACGTTGCCACAAAACACAATGTCGGAATTGTGGTCGGAAAAGGATCATGACTGGGAAGGACCAGAGACGAGTTTCAGGGCTAGTAAATGCAAATCACTTCCAAACCCAATAGGAATTGCTCCAGTCCATGAATGCAGGTCCATCCCGACCTGTTAGTGAGGGGACATCGCAGCGGGAACTGCATTCCATAACATTTGGAGTCAGACACCTCAAAGGAGGCCCTTGCTTACAGAGACACATAAAGCTGCGCAACTTCAGTGGGCTAAAAATCACCAAACATGGACAGTAGCTGACTGGTGGAATGTCATGTGGTCCGATGAATCATGTTTTTGCCTCTATTCGAATGACACACGTCATCTGGTGCACTGCTGGCCACATGAAGCATTTCATCCGGATTGTGTACAGGGTCAAGTTCAAGCTGGAGGCAGGTCAGTGATGTTTTGGGGCTATTTTTCTTACTATGGATTGGGAAAGCTCCATGAGGTGACCAATGGGATAAACCAGCATGTTTATTTGAACATTCTGGATGAGCAGATGTTGCCATTTACTCACAATCTCCATAATGATTATGCTGTTGCCTCCCCTTTATTTCAAGATCACAACTGCAGGGTTCATTGGTTCAACTGCAGAGTGTTGAACTAGTTTGAGCAATGCACGCACCTTATCACATCTCGATTGGCTCTCAAACTCATCCGACTTGAACCCAATCAAAAATTCGTGGGATATGTTGGAACAGCGGGTGAAATGCCAAAATCGGTATCCTCACAATTTGGTGGATTCGCACGAGTAACTCAATGAGTGGTGTCAGCTGGATGTGCCATTCTTGCAGAACCTTGTGGACTCACTTCCTAACTGAATCCAGGCAGTTATCTAGTTCAGAGATGGTAGGTTAGGTATTATTAATGTTTAGTTGACCAGGGGTGACTAATTTTTTGTCCGATGAGCTTATTATATGGAATATGCCCCTATAGTTCTGTTGTACCTACAGCACTTTGATACAGTAAACTTACCTCCACTGTGTCCAATGAAAGGAACCCTGTAAGACTTCCTGAGCCATATAAAATTCCAAAGAATTTGCCATCCGGTTTGTAGGTTGAAGACTGAGAATGATTGTATTGCCGGTGAGTGGCTGAAAAATATCATTACAATTTCCTCACTGAGGCTACACAGCAACAAAAAAATCAAAAGTTTCACAGATGAGAGAGAGATTGAGATTGTGCGTGCATATATTTTTAAATGTTTACTTTGCTTAAAAAACTGTAAAATATATATAGGTACATATGTTTACCATCTCCACCACTTAGCTATGATAGGTAGGAGAGATATTGATTCCATCCAAAAGTTTGGTATCAAGGTTTCGCTTGAAATACAATGTTTTAGGCCACAATCCCCAGACAAGAATGTTTAGAAAAAGGTCTGTGTAGGTGTGGATGCACACATACTTTTGTGAGGGAGAGAAAGAGACAAAACTCAAAAATTAAAAACATAAATATATACTTGGTATTTAAGTTCATTATCAAGGATGTGGCACAAGGATGTTCACATTGATACCTCCATCCTAAGCATCCAGTAACCACAAGGTGTTCTCAAATTCATTTTGAGATAGCATATCTAATGGTAACTCACATTGTGATAAGTACCAGGTTTCAGAGTTAATATGCCAAGTGTAGATAGACAAAAATCAAACCCAAGCTGAGGATAGAGGTAATAGCTTCTGAAACATGTTTCACTTTTAAATTTAAGTAAGTGAAGTTAGTTTCACAAATACGGCTCAACAACCTTTCAAGTATTGTTTCACTTCAAGTTTCCAACTTCTGACCACAAAATCAACAATATTCCACATATCTTGTTCAGTGGTAACTGAATATATTGATATTAGCTTTTCCAAAAATGCAGTAGCTATAATTAATAATCCCATTTTATCAAGTAATGGGACCCACAGCTTAGCCCTAGCTCGAATGATTTTATCTTCACAGCAAGTGATAAAGTTGACATGTTTCATTGTTTTCAGATATCTCATGCAATAATAATATGTTTAATTGTTTATGTTAGTTAATACAGTAGAGTCCCACTAATCTGAATTAATTGGGGCCCAACCCAGTTCAAATTAGCAAAAATTTGGATTAGGTAGATTTTCATCAAATATGATTGACTTTAAGCATTTATGTGTTAAGTATTAAAATGATTTAAAGGAGGAAATTAGTACAGTATGCTGTAATTTATTTTACAACTACATTCTGAGGCTCGAAAACCAATTACCATAATGTTTCTATAAGTACTGCTGGCATCTACCTAATGCGGGTTGATACCGAAATTTAGATTTCCAATCGAATGGGCTTGATAAAGACACGTTTTAATTTAATTGCCGGATGTGAGATTTGCGATAAGTGTTGAGTAATAACATACATAGATAATAGAGCAGGAAGTGTTGTAAGGTGAGCAAGATATGAGTAAATAATAGTCGTTAAATTTGTAGGATAAACACATTATTGGTTTGAAATTAGCGAGTCATGACGTCATACTACATAGTTTAAATACACGTTCGAAAGTCAGGTCTACCAACCTTAAAAGTCGCGCGATATATTTAATAAAATATAAAGTAAACATCGTTTAATCCTAAAAAGGTAATTATATATTCGAAATTCATAAAAGAACATGTTATAATAGAAAGGGACATTTCTAAATTGCGGGAAAAGGAAATAGCATTTTGGATACGAGGCTTTCTTGGATGACGTCATGACATTCAAATTGGGAGAGAACGGTTTTCCTAGCTTGGGGACGCCGGAAAGCGTCACCACTCACCCCAGACCAGTACTGCAGGTTGTGCTGTGCGGACGTGAGTGCGATTCCTCTACATATACAATCGGCATAGCTCCCGAAAATATCTAAGATGCAATAAACAATATATAAAGGTTTTCTTGGGTAGTCTATTCGAAAACACCTGCGCGTACCCGAGATAAATAAAGAGATCTCAAGCTGAGCTAGCGGGAAAGAACCAAATCAACGGGCGACCACGAGACCAACGACATTTAAGCATCAATGGCGATACATCGAGAAGCGAGCAACGACTATTAGCTTCAGGGTAGCCTGATGAAAGTCAGAAAAAAGTCAAAAGAACATCACTGACTTCACTTCCTAAGTTTTGATTAACTTTTCCATTTTGTTTCCTTGTTAACATAAATAAGTTGCATTCAAGCTTTGTTATGTACATTCTTAGGTGTAGGCCTTCCTTTTTTTTTTTTTTTTTTTTTTTTTTTGGTTTTGTTTGGTGTGTGTATAAGATAGCCAACAGATTCACTGTTTACTCCTGTAGCATTTATTTCATGTTTTTCTGTGCTAATAAACTTACAATTTTACTTGGAAAAACTAGTTTAATCTTAATGTCTATTTTTTCCTGTTTTAAAATTCCAAACAAATTTGTTAGATATTTTTTCCTAGCCCTGTTTGAATTAGGCAGATTTTCGGATTAACAGGGTTCGGATTGGCAGGACTCTAATGTATTTATCTGCTTTAGAAAGAATGTATTACATTATCACCCTTGGGAGAAAATGTGGTATTTCTTCTTGTGTTTGGTAAGCCAGAGAGCAACATTTAACTCTGGCCATGGAAACATATTATTTGCTCTTTTTTTTTCTTTCTTCCTTAATTGTTGTTGATTATGTAACTAAAATGCTGTACTTACCACAGGCTCCATTCTTGCACAGAGCAGAAGGAACCCAAAGATTGGAAGATCCTGTATCAAATACCACCTCAAACTGCTGGGGGGGTGTACCAATAGATATTGGTCCATAATATAGAATCTGAAAACAGTGGATAGCACATTTCACTATATGCCTTTTCAAAATAATATAATTACATATTTGGCTGTAAATATTGAATACGTTGTTGCTTACATCATAGAGATTTTTAAGTGGAACCTCTGAACTCTGGGCAAAATTCACTCTCACATGTTTACTATGTGGGGACTTATGTCTTTTCAGGGGAATCCTGCAAAGAAAATATACAGAACAGTTAAAAACCAATTAAACATAAAGCTAAATGAATGTGACATATAACATCACAAGACTTTCTCTGCCCATCATCATGTCATGGCACTTACATGTATGCGTATACTGCTATCTTAAGTAAATACACAAGTAATAACACAATAGTGCAAAATATGAGATGTAGAAGACTAAGACGGTACCAGCTACTGTCTATACAGAAATGATGTGTTCCAGTTGTAAGAGCCAAAAGAACAACCACTCAAAATATCAAATAATTGAAATTGAGCTTTATTTATGGATGCTCTTTGACTGCTATGGTTCTCAGTGTCCTATTCTGTATTGGACTAAAAGACTGCTTAATTTTGCTCAGAGGCCTCTGTATAATGCTTGAGATTCTTTTATATGCTGTAAATCTATGATACATGACCACTGGCTTTACTACCCTTTCAAAGGAAGTCATGCTAAAGATTTTTACACCCGAAAAAATCCATTACCCTCCACCAGGTTTGAACCCATGACCTTGGAAACCAGAAGTTAGCATGTTATACCTAGATCACAGAGGATACTCAAAATTTCAAGATGTGCTGCCTAAATGATGGATAAATTGAAACAGAAAGTGTTGAAAAAATGCTAAACATTATACATTAAAGGACCACCTTTGATTTCATTGTTTTGAATTTAAGAAAACAGAACTCCAGTTTAAATACACACATTAAGTTTCTTTCCAAACTTTGTAAATATTGTATGGAATAATGTTTGGTTTAATAAAAAAAATATTTTGGAAAAAGTGTTTGCTTTTATGTGTGAAACCAAAATCTGTTAAAAAGTGCTGGATAACCATTTAAAACAATTAGGCAGATTATGAAAATTATACAATAAATAAAACGTAACTAATATAATTGCTGTTCCCCTCTTGATGAACATTCAAAATTCACATATAATTTCCATGTAAAGAATAATTGAGTTTGGGGAAGTTCTATGGAAACTTTTACCTTTCATCAATGAAATGAAGTTTGAATTTTACCCAACTTTTCATTATTGGTTTGTGTTATGCACATGCACACAATACAGAATCTGTATTATATCTTGTGGAATGTTGTTGTTGTTTTCTAGTGCCTTGCATCTGGCAATGAAGCCATTAGCATTTGTGCTTTCCAATACTTTTGAATTGTAGTTTCTTCTGATCTTAATGCTTCACAGGTCTTCAATCAGGGTTTTGGTGCAAGTAATATCCTCTTTATCTTATCGAGAAAACAAAACCACCTGTGGCACAACAGCCTGGCCAGGCCAACGCCTACTGCCACACTGCTGCATCCCCCATCTCTGCCCACCACAGGTGTCGTGAATGGGGTGCAGTACTGGAGGAGGGACATGGTCAGCAACCTGGTCCCTCCTGCCCAGCTACGTGGTCTTCTCGACCAGGAACCCCTACTTTTCAATCAAGTAGCTCCTCAGTTGGCCCCTGAGGAACCTAACAAGGCCAAGTGTGAGATAACCCTGCAATAATTTGTGAGGCTCACATTCAGGTCTAGGATTTGACTCCCAGTGAGATAGTCACTCTGGACTTGGCTTTTTTCACAGATTTCCTGGTTTGTAAGTGAATGGTTGGGTAGATCATATAATGCTGGAATAATCCTATTCCCCATTTTCAGTCATCAAGTGTGATGGGGGAAAGGTCAGGTAAGTGAATAGTGGGCAAGTCTGCTTCATGGAAATGTCTACCCTGGTGGCATTTGGTCTACAATGGGCCCATAGAGACACCTCTCTCTGTGAAGGGATCCTTCCGGCATAAAGGTGAAATATCTGGAAATGTTAGGAACTCCACTTGTGTCTGAACCTGCCAGCCTGTATCTGATTACTCTCTGTGTTCTTCACTTCACCTCTTTCTCCTGGAGGAATACTTCCTGACAACACAGTCTTTTCAACTTCGTAAGGGGTAGAGGATGTAAACATTGTGTAAGTTCCAGGAGTTGGTTAATAGAAATCATAAGATCATCATCATTATTTTTTATATATACTTTAAAGATATGCACCATGTTTGATGATGAATGTAACAGGTGAAATGATACTCAGAGAGCTTAGAGTTACTTGACATTTGCCTATATGAGAAAACCCTGTAACAGACCTTATCTGAACTTGGCTAAATGGGGTTCAGACTTGGCAACTCTTGAGGTGGACATGCTACACACATAACATACAATTGGGCAGAATATTATTCTAAAAACAACTTCAAAGTTCTAGCATCCAGAGTAATTACTTAATTTAGGAAAATAAGAGAAAACACAAATGTCTAACTTCAAAATGTGAAAATGTGATACATTCAAAATGTGAAATACTTACTTGACAACATTGCATGTTGCAAGAGCAACTAACAGAGTTAAACAAATTCCACTCCTCAACATCTTAACCACTCAAGGTGTAGGTACAGAGAGTGTGATCTTGCAAACCTGCATCTGTTTTATAAGTGTGTTTACATGTTTACATGCATATCAGTGCACCTGTTGGCAGTGACTGAAGATACAAAAGGCCCTCAGGTGTTCATCACAGATGTGGGAGTCTTCTCTCTATTACATTGTGTTGAAAATAGCATGTCATGAAATCCTTTCAAGCACCACTTGTTGTAAGCACAGACATAATCTCAAGTGAAGAAGATTTGTAATGCATGTAAGTAAATTAGCACTTCCTAATCCTAAAAGTACAGTATAATTAATTGTAAATGTTAAAGAGTAATTATTATTTATTTATGCCAACAAACTTACTGTTGGTGTTTTTAAACACACAAGCCGTGCGTGGGCAAAGTTTGAGAGGTAGAACTGGAACTTAAAAATTCAATGCCACAGCTGGGACTTGAACCACAGACCTTCCGCATACCAGGTGGCTGCTCTAACCATTAAGCTACTGTGACAATCTGCTAGAATGGCATTGAATTCTCAAACCAGTTCGTATTTCTCCTGGTAAACCATAAGGCAGTCTCACATCAGAGACAAATTACCCCAATGGTGCCTTACTATTGTAAATACTTTATATCCCAGGATTAAATAACCTTCAGATGGTAATTATTATTTATTTATTTATGCCAACAAACTTACTATTGGTGTTTTTAAACACACAAACCATGTGTGGGCAAAGTTTGAGAGGTAGAACTGGGACTTGCCACAGCTGGGACTTGAACCACCACAGACCTTCCGCTTACCAGACGGCTGCTCTAACCATTGAGCTACTGTGACAATCTGCCAGAATGGTATTGAATTCTCAAACCACTTCGTATTTCTCCTGGTAAATTTTTAAATTCAAAATTATTATTTAATGGTTCCATTCTGTGTATCCATTAAAATGAACAGATATATGCTTTGAAATTCATCAAACCAACAGATAATTATATAACATCAATGTGACAAACTATGTACATTGAATGTGTTATGTGATACAAGGACATTGTAGACACAGCATTGATAGCTAAAGTAATGCATATGACTAAATATAACAATGTTATATATTATACAAAAGTGGGGTTCAGCCTTTTTTTACACTGGCCCATTATGACTGCAACAGCTGTAGCAAAAATGGAATGCATCAACTATACAAAGCTAAAAACAAATTACTTCAAGAATATAATGGTATAAATCTGATTATACTGACACTATATATTTTAGCAGTCAAAATGACCACCTGTAAATTTAAGTATAAGTGGTGATAAAAATAAAACTACTTCATCAAATTAAATATAATTTATTATTTATGATCTATGTAACAACCTAGAAAAAGTCACAAACTTGCAGTAATGTGCAGTAGCAATTGTAGTAGAAATAGGACATTGAAATACAAATACTATTATAATTTGTATTTGTTCTTTTGTATATTCTAGACTGTACTGAACTGTATTACATAAATAGATAAATACTTCCTCTGTCTGCTATACTCAATTAGTACAAATGGAAAAATAAAATATATTGTTGATGTGTTTCATCCTGATTTTTCTTTATCTAATCTTTACAGACAACTATGAAGCTGGAAGAATTGATTTGTAGCCGTTGACAATCAAGTCCTTGCCAGATTGTAAGTCATGCCCTTATTGTATTCATTTCTTACTAACAATTTTTAATACAGGGTGGGTCAAAGAAACAGGCAATTTTGAAATTGTGAAATGAAACCTTAGGTAATGTATTAAATGAATTTTTATTATATGAAGATCTAGAAAATAGTATGCCATTTGCTATAACCACTATTTCTTGAAAATGACATCCTTTAAGTGTCCACCACCAACACGCACGCATTCTTATAATCGATCATTAAAGTTTCTCATCACTCTTTGCAACATAACTACTGGGATTCTCGCAATTTCTTCACGAATTTCTGTCTTCAGGTTGTCAATGTTTCATGGTTTTTTTGCATATACTTTACTTTTGAGATACCCTCATAAAAAGTAACCACATGCAGACAATCAGGAGACTGTGCAGGCCACAGAATGTTTCCATTCCTTGATAAGACATGATTCCCAAACAAATTTTGCAGTTCCGTCATAGAGATTCGTGCAGTATGTGCTGTTGCACCATCTTGCTGAAACCAAGTTGTTCTGTTGATACCATAATTTCTTATTTGACCACGTAAGAATTGTTTAATCATTGTCTCATAGCGATCTGCAGTAACAGTATGCGTGTGGCCATTGAAATCTTCAAAGAAGTATGGCCCAATAATTCCTTTGGAAGAGACAGTACTCCAAACGGTTACCTTTTGTGAGTGCAGGGGCTGCTCATGAAGTTACTGTGGATTCTCTTGTGCATAATACCTAAAGTTCTGCTTATTTACGAAGCCACTCAAATGGAAGTGGGCTTCATCACACATCCATAAATTCGGAAGAACTTCTTCGTTATTATCAATCTCATTCAAAAATTGCTCACATAACATGACACGATTATTTACGTCTTGCTGATTTAATTTACGCACAACTTGCAACTTGTAGGGTTGAAATTTATGATTTTTCAGTATTCTTCGTACACTAGAGCGATCCATGTTATGTGCCAGAGAATGTCTCCAGACTGAACGTGTCGGGCTGTTCACTATAGCAACTCTAACTTTCTTGATATTTTCAGGTGTACGAATAGATTTTGGTTTACCTAGAGGTTTCTTCTTTAGTGTCGAGCCTGTTTCTTCTGATTTACTAACCCAGTCATTTATTGCATGAGCAGAGGGCACAGGATCATGATGACGAAGTTGAAAATGGCGACGAAACTCCCTATGAGCAGCTTCGGCACTTTGACCATTTAGATAATAAGATTTTAAAGCAAATCCTCTTTGCTAACCAGTCCACCGTTCCATGTTTACTAAATTGCAACTATCATGCTCAACAATGACATGAATCTAAGCCTTCTGATATAAACCATGTACTAACAACAACAAAATTAAAATGTCCTGTTTCTTTAGCCCACCTTGTATAATACTAAACTTATATGAATTTTTCTTTAAAGTATGCTGAATTTAGAATGATCATTTTTTCAAGGATTATCCATTTGCCGGCATTTGAAAAAAAAAATATATATATATAATTTGAGATCAATTTATTAAGAAAAGATTTGTTAGCGATAATCTCATGTTGGTATTCATGAGAACGAGCGATCATGAAAATTTATGTTACCATGAATATGAAAGTTTGCAGTGACCTATAGTTTATGTGCAGCCGCTAATTTAGACCAAAATAACAGAGGTTGACCCTGAAGATGCAGGACACAGTTTTCAGCGAAACGTCGGAGGAAGGTAATCCAACTCGACCACGGCCCACAACCCCGGAAAATCTACTTAACATAGTTGATTATCCATTTCTTTAAACTTTTATGTATGCATTCATAGAAGTCATGACACATTCCTGATGTATTACACACGGTGCAGAAATAGGCAAATAGGGGATTTGCCAATGATTGGAAGTGGTGTTGGTGGTACCGCTGATGGTGATATAGTTTCGATAATTTATCCTTTGTTCCTGGCTGTGTTTTTGATCCAACACAGAATACCCAGCAATAGATCTTAATTTCTGTTGATTCAGTTTTTCTGTTCTGTCTCCTATTTAGGATGATGATGATGGTGGTGGTGGCAGTGGTGGTGGCAGCGGCAGCAGTGGTGGTGGTGATGGTGGTATCATTATCATCATCATTATTGTTTTTGTTGTTGCTGTTGTTGACTTGTGATTATTCAAGTTAATTGAGATCAATACTACCTCAGACATGGAAAAATTTGGATGATACAAAATGTTGTGCTAATAATTCATAAATGACAAATAATTAAAGTAATTATGTACTACAACATAATACCTTAAAATGTATGTTGAATACTTTATACAGTTTAAATAAAGAAAACATATTACAATGTTAAATGAAAGGATTACTTTTTGAAAAATATCTGTCTTGGTTGCTGCAAAGTAGTGCCAATACTTAATGATAATAGATCAAGCAGTGAAGACACTTCTTGCTCTTCAGTGTAGACTATAGCAGCTTCAATTACCTTTAGTCCTCAGGATGATATATTTTTGAGATGATCTCATCTGTATCGTGCTTCTTTTCATGATTGATGACGGTGGTGGTGGCGGTGGCAGTGTAGAAAAAATGAGTGACTTCTTTAGAAACCTGCACATAAGCTCCCCTCTTCAGGATTGATGACCATATAAACAATAGTGTCCATTTGTTGATCTTAATTAAACAAGAATGTCTTCTCTTTTAATTGTATTTCCAACTGTGACTCATCATTTCATTAGCTACGTATGGCACCATTCAACTTGGTTGATACATGCCACCTAGCACTGCACTGATATAAAAATTATATGTTTATTTTCCAACAATCCTCTGAGCTAACCCAGAGCCTCAGTTAATCATGAGTCTCCAGCAGAAGTTGGCAAATTTGTGGTCGTGATTGCACGAATTGTAATATCAGGAAATGCAATCTAGCATGCACATGATGCCCAGTTCAAAGGAGAGGTTTGAAAGCTGCAGTGGCGTGTAAAGGAACTTCCCTAACACGCATTTGATTTTATTTAGGCTTAATACATATACACAATATGTATATGTACAATCTTCAGTTTAGAATAAAATTGTTCATACATAGCACTAATATGCGCAGCAAATGAACAGAGATATGGAAATGTTGTCATATCAGGTTCAAATCAAAACTTTTAAACACAACAGACATTTCACATTTTCACCTATTGTGCAGCAACAATACTGTTCTTCCCACTCCTTTCAGTATAGGAAGGTTCCTTTGCCTTTCCATGATTTCAAAAGATCCCTGTCTATAGATACGGTGTCCACCATGCTTGTTTTTTTGTTTGAATGCCTGTTGAATGAAAGAGGGAGGGTAGAAAAAGGGTGACGTATTGCTTGCCCCTGATGATGATATTAAGTCATATCAACAGCCGGTACAGATATGCCAACCCCTGGTCTACAATATTATTATTCTTATTAAGACAAAAACTCTCCTATACTGCAGTTGTACACAGTATTAATTTTTTTCCCATTCCACACCATGTTTTCAATCTAGTCTGTCCTTTTGAATACTTGAATAATTCAAGTTCTGATATCACTGATACTAAATGGCATTTCTTCGTATAATTAGGGATCCTAAATGTCTGTTTTACTCCATTAGAAAGATGAATTCACTGTTTTGGAAGTAGTTTCTTTTATGCATCTCAACCTAAAGGACTTTTTATGCACTTCCTGTTTTCTAATCTAAGGATCAATATTTCCATTTTAGTTAATAGTGTAGGTATTTGTTTGGATTAGTTCCTGTTTGTAGTTGCATGGTGGCCCCAAGAGGCTGATGTCTCTTCTGCTCTATGCCTTCGCATTCTAGTAAAATATGTTTCACCTTTTCATTGGTTCTAAACAGGTTACAAATAGGTTCTGTTTGACATATAGGTCAATGTTTTCTAAACTTTCCACATCCATTGAAAAAACTGAAGCTATTGACAATGAAACAATATAAAGCAATAAATATTGTATTTATTGATTCTCATGTCCAGTTATAAAGCTCATAACTTTACTAAGTGAAGGCTTATTTGGCCTAATAAGCAAGTTACTTAATTTGTCACAAGACTTATGAATTATTTGTCTGTGGAGTTTATTTGCAGGAACTATTTTCCATTTCTTTTAGGTTTATTTTTAACGCAATGCTTTACTGTAACTGTTTAATCTGAAATCAGATTCTGGTCCTATAAAGGAGAAAAATGCTGCTTTCTTTGATAGAGCATCAGCTTTTTCATTTGCTGCAATACCTGTGTGTTCAGGTACCCACCACACTTTTGGTGTTGTGGGAGAGAGATTTGATAAGTATTTGTGACATTCCCATTCTAGTTGGAGTTTGAAGTGATGTTAAATGAGAGCCTTAAGTGCAGCCTGACTGTCAGAGTTTACAAGGATACATTTTCTTTCAATTCTTTCTTCTCAGGCTGCTTCAAGAGTGACAAGTATGTCTGCCTGAAAGACATCTTCTTAGACTTCTGCTATGGTATTAGCTTGTTGGCTTACCATAGATAGTACATTGTGTTCTGATGCCCTTATAGAATCTAAAAGAAATACTAACCTTTTCATTGAGGAAACAGAAAAATGAACAAAGTACATACTTGCATTTAAATTTTGTGCTTGTTTCTCATACAATATTCCAAAGCTTTACTGAAGTTTCTAACACTGTTTGCATCACTTTCTTAATTATTGGAATCAGTGGAATTCAAACCAAATAAGTAGCTTCTTATGGGATAAGAGAATACAAAATACATGACAATACTAATTATGAGAAATTTTACACTGGAGTTCACTTAGATGTTCAAACTGTATTTAGTTCAAATAGATGTCTGTAATTCAAGAATGGAATGAGTGGCTGAGGCTGTTTTGGTCTGTTGGTCCACAATTTGAATCTTACCGGTTGTGATCATGTCTACATTGGATTTTAGGGAGGTGCGGGGTTCATTCCTCTCCTTGTATATATGTCACATAGAAACTTCAATGGTACCTGAGGGTGTGCATATTGTGATTAACTAAACAGAATGTTTACCTTATTCTTTTTCCTTTTCCCTTCTATGTGCCTCACCACAAGTTCACATGCGACATTCTGTCAAGAAAAAATAATGTCTTCATTACATACCTTCAAAACAGATCATGCCCTTTCTTCCAGCGACCTACTTGACATCTCTCTTGAATACAAAACCAATACTATCCATAACTAAGGGGTCTTTAAGATTTTTTCCTGGACTTTTGTGGAATAAAGACATCTGGTTCTGGAAGGAAAAGCCTGGTACCAATGGCAGCTCATGAATTTAACGGATACTGTGCTGTACGCTCATACAGTGGTAATGTAAATATACTCACCTGTTTCTGATTATAATAGTAAATTGGCCCAACGATTTTTTTATGCCGACATACATGTTGATAACCTTGGTGTTGAAGTCTTTGATGCTCGAAACTAGATTCTTTTCTACAGGAAGTCGGTCCTGCTTCATTGTGTTCCTTCTGAAGCACTTGATCCACTTTAGTGAAGAGAAACAATACTCCAGTTCTGCCATAGTCATAGGGATTGTGACGATAATCCTCAGGAGATTTGCTATTTAATCAAAAGCTTGTTTGAATAGAGCATCTTAAGTAGTGGTAATGCCCCACTCTCATGATGAAATACTAGCCTTTCATAAATAATTGATTTTAATTTGTTCCTATTTAACATGGGATATGTCATTACAGCCAAGTTTAGAAAATGCTCTTGAAAATTTCTCAAATATTCTTCTTAAGAGACTCGATACATGCAGAACTGAGCTGTACACAAATGTTTACTGCACAAAGAGTAGTGAGATCCAGAACGTTACCCAGCTCTTTCCTACTCGATATATGCTTATTTGCATGTTCATTTAAATGGCCGAGGTCCTTTATGCCACTTTTTGACCAGGAATTTTTACTTCCGAACAGCAGGCAATGAAAGCAGAAAAGGGCATTTCGAATTTCACAACTGCACATCTGTGAATATTTCACAAAAATGTCACTATGAAAACGTCTTATGTAAGTACCAGTAGCTTTTCTTCCCTTGGCTATCTGAACAATGCTAATATCAGGAGTAGGCCTTCCAAGTGTTTTAACATGCATTTTTTCTTCAAAAGACTGAGTAGAGAATGGGTTCTTTAACAGAGAGTCCACTGAATTCATTTTCACGAGTTTTATTTAACACGGGTGCTTGAGAGGAGGATAACACTGCACACATGTAAGCAACATGACTAGCGGAATGTGTGTCACTGATTACAGCATGGTACAGTGTAAATTACTGTGAATGCAGAGTAGGTGGGAAAAGGGTGAGGAGGGGTGAACCTATAACATTGCAATCTTACAGTGCTCTTCCATGCTGTTGTGGATGACGCACGCTGCCCAGCACACTACTAGTAATAAATAACTCATATTATACATTATCAAAGCTCATTTATAACTAAAGTGTTGTAAAATAATTAAAGTTGGTTATTTCTGAAATTGTTTAGTGTGCTGCAGCATGGTAGCATGTACAGAGGAACAGCCCCTGCCATGTGCTTATATTGTGTTGCTTCATATAGTGCTTAAAGTTACTTTCTTAACAATTAACAAATATATTCATGATATACCTTAACTATTGTAATCAATCATTTATATAGAAATATAACTTATACCATATTCACTCTTGTGATTCTACAAAGGTCATACTAAAAGCTGTGAAAAGTCGTGAGCAACAATTTTTAAAAATCGTGTTCAAGCTTGATGCTATGTATGTATATAATATAGCTTGATCTACACAGTGTAGGTAATGTGGGAGTTTTAGAATGAGAAATTCTTTGATGTGGCAGATGACCCTTCCTCACTCTATCTAACAGTCATCACCTATCCTGGATATATTATGATCCAAAACATACTTGCCCTTCTACAGCCTACTGACATACAGCATTGGCTTGTTAGTCCTTGGGAGTATAAGTCTTAAAGTCTTACAAAGAGAAAGGTAATCTGAAGAAGTAACAGACAATATGCACAGCATGCATACTTGCAATTTGGACCAGGGAGAGAGGAAGAGGAGGAGAGAGAAAGAAAGAGAGACTAGCACAACTCAAAAATAAAAATTTGATGTGTTGCACTCACATGACTTTCTCTACTCTTGTACTAACTATTCCTACGAACACTTATTCCTCTATCTTCTTCATGTCAGTTGAGATAAACATTTGCAGAAATTATTACTAGTATTCTTGTAGGTGCAAGGGGAATATGAGAGAAAATCCAGTAGCTGGATAGCTGTCCTACTTTAGGGTTAAAATAAATTCACACAATTTTAAATATGAATAGACAATTTTAAATATGAATAATAAAGGATGCAATTGTATAATGTAAAAATATTTTATGGATAAAATATAATAATGAACAAATTATAATAAAATTACCTGGAAGCAGGTGGTCAGCCAAGTACCAGATATGATAGTGAGAAATATGATATGAAATACAGGCAAAATCGACAAATGGAAAGCTGATTATGGTGCGTTTGGTGGAATGAGTGGCAGGGGAAACTGGATAACCCAGAGAAAACCCTCCCAGATGCCATTCGTCCACCACAAATACCACATGCAGGTTCCTGGGAGCGAATCCGGGCCACCTAGGTGGTAGACAAGTGGTCTAACCACTCTGCCACGGCACTGCCTCTTTAAAAAGACTGTCCTTTGCATTTACTTCCCCTTGTTCGATTGTCGCTACATGCCATTGATCGAGATAAATGTTTATAGAAACAGTTAATTACAGATTGCTTTGTAGGTAAAATAGAGACACAGGAGGTTTAAGCAACAGTTAGATCTTTAAAAAGTAAGTGACTATATGCTAGCTTTGAAGTACATACTTATCATACCTTTTGCATGACATCATGAGAAATAACAACGATGCACACTTTCAGATAAAAGAACCCAGTATTGCTTTTAAATAGTGTATTTAATTATGTTGTATATGCAGAAGTGATCTATAATGCTCAACTGAAAACATTATTTTCCTAAATTATATTTTCATTAAACTCTTAATAAAGCATAGTTTTATATAGTTTATATATAATGATATGGTTTACAGAAAAAATCACAAGAACAACAAAATTTACAAAACAGATACATATATACTAATTAATGGATTAATGCTTCTGTTCAAACTAGTGTATTCTAATTTGACTTTAATGATTTGTTTTACAGTTTAACTAAATGTCTTTATTTCAAAATCATACAGCTGCATGTCATAAATCTAATATAAGTGCCACATTCTGAAATAAAAAATGAGTTAATATGCCATTTCATTTTGCATTTGCAAAGCCTACTCTGTTCTTCCCCATGTCATAAACAGAATAATATTTGGTCAGGAAGGTATCACCAAGTATCCATTGTTGATCAGCCTCAAACACCGTGAGCACACAGTTTGTACCATCCTGTAAAATTGCAAAATAAGTTGTCCAACAAAGTAATTGTGATAGCAAGTATCCATCTTATGCAGATGTTGCAACAAACTGTAACTGGTAATATTCTCTGTTGTAAGAGCTGAAACTCAAATATTGTATTTCAGCACAAGGTATATGCAAATTTAATGGGCCATAAAAACTTTTCTCAATACCTATGTTTGATGTTCTTTCAGCCTTTTGGAAATAAAGTAAAAGATAATAAATAGGAATTGATACTATCATTCTATTCTTTTTCTATATTATGCACTGGTATATTTAGCAATTAAGAGTGGAAAGTGTTTATATCAAACATATGTAACAAATATTAATAGCAAGTGTTACAAAAACTGATAAGTACATTAATCACCAGGACCTGGATTCTAATATGCTATATTTTAACTAGTTGGGCTGGACATGTGATTAGAATGAATGGAGGCAGAAACATTAAAAAGATTTTTTATGGAACCCTTAGAGGGAGAAGAAACAGGAAGACCTAGGTTAAGATGGCTGGATTGTCTGGAGGAGGACTTGCAAAGAGTGGGAATAAGAAGGTGGAGAAAAAAGGCAGAAGATAGAAGAGAATGGGCTATCGTCGTGAAGGAGGCATTAGCTGTACTTTAAGAGCTGTACGCCACTGAAGAAGATATTTTAACTAGTACACTATGATGATGATGATGATGATGATGATGATGATGATGATGATGATGATGATGATGATGGCGACGGCGACGATGACGATGACGACGATGATGATGATGATGACGACAACGACGATGATGATGATGATGACAACGACGATGATGACGATGACTACTATGCCAATGATACTTTAAGTGTGCTCAACTACTTGGTCATGAGTAGAGGAAGGAAGATTGTACAATAAGCAGCAAGTTTAGTGCACATGGATTGTACTGTTACTACTGTTGCATGTATAAGCTGCAGGCATCTGATAATGCACATGCATATGCAATGGCTGTGTGGTTACATAATTCATTCTCTGTGTCCAACTAACCTGTGTTGAATGTTACTGTATGCTGTTCCACGCCCTAGTAATCAGTGCCCTTATAAAATGGATTATGGCAAAGCAAGAGATAAATTTCATTATAAAACAAAAATACTAGACAATAAAAAAGCAAATATAGATAAGTGTGCCATACTAATGAGGTAAAAGCCAGAATTAAAACAAATTTGTAAAAACGTCAAAAAGGTATGAAATTTCAATACCTAAAATTTTAAAACCTTAGGTTCATGTTTACTATTACTAAAAACTTAAAACTTCTTGATTGCTTTTTTATTGTCAGCCAGGACCTCTGATAGACAGTTGCAGAGAGTCTCAAAGATGCACCAGAGAAACACACTCTAGTAGTAAATGACAGACCAATAAAAGCGGACAAAGAGGATCAGGGTTTCCCTTAAAAAGATAATCATGCATAACATTACAGTGGCCAATGCATAACTAAGCCAAAGTCATCTCCTCGCAAGGAGATACACAAGAGGAGGTTACCCAGTATGTGAAAATTTCTTTCACTGCTCTAAGCTTATTTCCGCCAAGAGCTGACCACTTTTCATGCCAGCACAACACAGTTCACTGCACTTCAAGCCTAAAGTCTTCCAAAGTAATAAGAGATGGTAATACCAGATTCTATGGTTGTCTCCTGTGTTGCCATTATCCGGCAACCTATGCAACCAGGAATGCATGCATGCACCACACTAAGGTCAGAACCATGTAAAACGTGGAGGGCATTCTGAGTATGCTGTACAATAGAATAGTAGTTCTACTGTTCACAAAGGCTCTGAAGTGCTCTAAGAAAATCCCTCAAAATTAGGCAGTCATCCAATTTGTGATGGTGCACATATAAAACATATATCGCATACAGCTCTGCAGCGCTGCTATGAAATATGTGGTTCAGTTCCATAAACATAAGCACATACATCATTGGTGCTCTTAGATCCATTGACGTAGATCAAGCATCGGCCAGTGTAGCCTGACAAACATTCTAAAAACTAGGTGCAGATTCTACCATAGGCATCATGGACTTCCCGTATAGTTATCGCAAGATCTACACTGGACGTGGCACACAACCAAGGAAAGTAGAGCCCCTCATCTTTTGGAAACATTTAGGCATTCAAATAGCAAGCTTCTGAAGAAGCTACCAGAAACGAAAACCAGCAAGCCTTGGACTAAGGGAACTTTTTTAATACATTTGTTCAGCAAGCTGTTGAAGAAATAAGTAAAAGTTGGGTGCATAAACATACATTTAAGCCCACAACCGTAGCTTCCTAATAATAACTCACGTTGATGTTGTAGAGGGGGTTGTGCCAATTCGGTGTAAAGGCCCACAACTGGCTATTTGGAAAGCCTCCTATTGCTATGCAAATGCCCTGATTATGAGTTGCCTGGCTCTGAAGGGGAACTTACATCCAGTAATTTTGTGCCCCTTAAGTATAAATCCATCATATCTCTAGGCATTAAAGGAGTTTTTCAGTGTACAAGAGCATACTAAAAGACAACTGACATTCGTTTTCTGATGACCTCCATCATCTGCTGTAATGCAGAATGATGTGGTGCTGTTTAAGGGCCCATTAACAACTTGGTCATTAGTGGAGGTGAGCCTGGAAATCATATACAAATAGGTAATACATAATCTTTCATTAATGTTTTCATCCAATTATGTATTCACTTATCTAACTGTAGTTTTCTTTGCCCATTCCATGTGTCCTCTTTTTATTACCTTGTAAGATGTGCTGTGCGTGCGCACACGCACATGCACGCACCCACCCACCCACACGCACAAACGCACGCAAGCGCACGCGCACACACACAGAGTGTATAAATTAAAGGACTAAATGAACAATAATTGTCTTCATATCTAAATTGCCTCTTTGTTACAATTTTAATTTAAATATAGAAAGGTGGTGCTTGAATTTAATTGTGGGTAATTCCAAGTTGAATGTATATTTTACAACAGGCACAAACCTGCCCATTCCATGTGTCCTCTTTTTATTACCTTGTAAGAAGTGCTGTGCGTACGCACGCACGCACACACACGCACGCATGCACGCACACACACACACAGTCTATAAATTAAAGGACTAAATGAACAATAACTGTCTTCATATCTAAATTGCCTCTTTGTTGTTACAATTTTAATTTAAATATAGAAAGACGGTGCTTGAATTTAATTGTAGATAATTCCAAGCTGAATGTATATTTTACAACAGGCACAAACCTGATATAAACTAGTATTTTCATCCACATTTTTGGGCTAATTTTTGCTAGCTTTTGAGTCTTTTCTAGTATTTTTGCAGTCATTTTATAGGTAATTTTAAAGTATTTTTAGGTCAGCAATATCTGGGCTGTATTTATCATATATAGGCAAATGCTCTGTACTGCATTTCTTCCACTCATAATGAAGCTGTGCATTTTGCTTTTTCTCTTATGTGAAGTTCATAAAGTGTCACAGTGTGGTATACAGCAGTAATCTCTCAATCATTTCACCAGATTTGATATCCTCTTTATATATCCATAATGTCATGGTTAAAATATCTTTGCTCCCAACATAGTTTTTCAATGAACATTCAAAAAAGTAAAATCTTGGACAACTTAAGACTTTGAATCTCTCCACCATAATTTTATACTTTCAGTACTACAGCCTAGTACAAAGAACTGATATTATTTTAATTTTACTACCAAATTATTAGAATATGAATATCATGAGAAATGAAGTCTATAACTTTTTCAAATATAGTGGATGCAGTCTTGTTTCTTATAACAGAGTTTTAAATTAGAAACTTTGTTAGGACAGGATGTACTATATTTGCCAGAATGTCAATTTGAAAGAAGAAAAACATTCACCAGATCATTTGTCAGTGTTCAGTCATTCATTAATTGCTTTAATTCAAATAGGTAAACAAGCAGAAATTTATGCTTTAAAATGTATTTATATTTAACCTCCAGAGCACTTTGTCATTCATCAAAATTTTTTTATGGTTAATTATTTTGAAATGCAACTCAAGCCAATTCTAACTAATGTTATTGTATCACTGGTGAACCAGCTTAGAGCATGCTCTAAACATCAAGATTACCCTCCACAAGGAACATGTGAATAAAAGTAACTAATATTGCTTAGTTTGGTTAAAACTGCTAATTTTAATTTGATTTTAAATTTAAAGGTTAGAAATTGGAAGTATGTGATATAATTTGTAACATAATTTCAGACAAAAACGATTCTTTATCAAAACCCATATTACCCTGAATTATACAAATTAAATATTTAGTCACTTACTTACCTGAATGGTATATCGTTCCTTTTCGATAGAGTACGTGTAGTTTCCAAAGGTGAACTTAAGGTCTGGCAAATTCGCCTTACATTCAACCTGACACAAAAAGAATTATATGTGTAACAGTCACACCATCTTTTCTGCCTATTATTATCCTTTATTTCTAATCTGCATTGGAGCAGCAGAGGTGTTTGTAGCCAGGACACACACTCCATCTGAGGCACCTTGTTTGTTGGCTGAACCCTCCCTCCCCCAAGAGAGAGAGAGAGAGAGAGAGAGAGAGAGAGAGAGAGAGAGAGAGACAGGCAGTAAACTGAGTTTTATTTATGGACACTGACTATGGTTTTTAGTGTTCCATTCTATATTGAATATGAAAGATTACTTCATATTGCTCAAAGCCTCTTTATCAGACTTGAGATTCTAATATGTACATAAATCTGCAACATGGGACTACCAGCTTTACTGCCCTAGCAAAAGAAACCATGCTAAGAATTTTTAGACCTAAAAAAATGCATCACCCTCCACCTCTGTGACCTAAGGATCTAGAAACTAGCATGGTTCCCGTAGTCCACACATAGAGAATGCTCTTTTACTGTTGCCAATGTTCTTCTTTTTTGTCAGTATTGTCCATTGAATGTTACCACTACTGATTTGAGTTCTATAATATTTACAACCCACTCAGGATATATGGGCAACATGTTTGCCACATTCAAGTGATTTCAACTTCAAATCTCATTTGGGATGAATTATTTGGAAAAATAAAAACTATGTTTCTGGATTTTTCCAGTATTCCTTAGGAAACATGTTGGGTTACTAAACTTTATGAACAGCACACCCTTTTGGGCGACATTTTACCGATTTCATTAATTTGCCATTCTAGGTATATAATGTACACATTGATACTGTGCATTAAAAACAATGTATAGAAATTTGTAGAGTACAAAGGCAGTCCAAAATAGGCATTTTGAGGAAGGAACAAGGGATTCCAGAAGCTTTTTTACTGGGCTGCATATGTCAGAATTAAATCAAAGCTTTTGATTGTGAAACCTGTTTGTGGTGTGCATGGTACCCATCACTGTCACCAAGTGTGTCTTATGTGAAGCATATGGATAGTATAATAATACTCTTCTTCAAGTTTTTTTGTGTACCAAGCAGGTTTTAAGGTGAAACTTATTCTACAGAGCTTAAGAAATGTGCAACTCAAGTTCAGTAGTTTTAAATCTAATTGAGTACTTCATTGGGAAGAGTTCTAATCACTCTTATCAAGAGAATGGCAGCTTAACATTCCAGTCAGTTAATGAAAACTTCAGAAAAATTAAACAAGTAACAACTATTCTACAGATTATAAATATCACTCTTGCTTTATTGCAATGTCTAAAATGCAGGTTTGTTACAATGCAGTGCTAGCATACAAGTTCTTATGAACCTAGGATTAATGGTTTGATCAATAATGTCAAATCATAAAATTAAACATGAGAGCTTTTAAAAATCAAAATGAGAAATACTTCAAATTTCAAATAAAAACATAAAGGGGAAATTAACCTATAAACAGAATATGCAGAAAGAGAAAAACCAAATAAAAGTATAATGGTAAGAAAAATCAACTTACATAGTATACTCCCATTGGATGGTAGGAGGCATTTAAATACTTAACTAGCAGGAGTAGAGGCTGTTTTGGTATACCAAGAAAACTGGTGCCAGTGTCTGCAAAGGCTTCACAATGAGGGCAGATCTCAGCATCTCCAACTTTCACACTGATAACATATTAATGCATCATTAAACACTTTATATAGGTTACTTAAAAGTATTTATAATGGCATTTCTGTATAAATTGTTTATTGTAAGTACCCTTTTAGTGATTATGGATATTTCCCTTCCTTGTGCCTTTATTTATCACGTATCCAATGAACTGCATCATTAAAAAATTTGAATACAGAGTCTTCGTTTGAATGCTTGGTCAACATAACAGGAATTTTCTTGGTATCAGAAAGCAGGCTGCTTGCCGGCAAAGTCATTGTGATGCTGGCCGCCAGCCACTGGTCAAAGGAAACAGGCCTCATTGGTGGGGTGCAGTACTGGAGGGTGGTACATGGTCAGCTTCCCGATCCCTCCCAGCCAGTTATGCAGTCTTCACGACCTATGGCCACTACTTTTCCATCAAATAGCTCCTCACTTGGTCCCCCCGGGACTAACGAGGTTGAGTGCACCCCATGCCAGACCTCCCAGAGGGAATAAAATCCCAATGCTGGTACCGGGGATCGAACCCAGGTCCTCCACGCCAGAGGCAAGCGCGACCATCTGTGCTGAAAATATTAGTCACAGTCCATAATCAGGGAAAGAATAACCAAGTAATTGAGTTGGTTATCACACTTTATTAAGCTCTCAAAGCAGTTAGCTTGGCATTAACATGTTGGTCTAGGTGGCTCAGTTGGTTAGACACTGGCCTACTGATCCCAAGGTTGCAGGTTCAAATCCAGCCCAGACCAATGGTTTTAAGTGTGTGCTTAAAAACGGCAGCTCCATGTCAGTAGATTTACTGGCATGTAAAAGAACTCCTGTGGGACAAAATTCCGGTAAACCGGCGATGCTGATGTGATCCTGGCCATTGATAGCGATGTTAAATAACAAAATATTTATTATTTATTTGGTATTAACATCACTTAGACTGTTGCATACCCTCAGGATAAACATACTGGACATGTCCAATCAAATCACAAGTGAATTGTCACTAGTGTATCACAACTTAGAACTGAACTGCACTTGGTCTGTCCACTGAACTCTTGCTGTCAACATTCCACTGAAAAATTGACTTTCTGCCTGCTCCTTATGTAGTGTCTGAATGTAAAGCGGAATGTTCTGGAAGGGAAAGCCCCAGGAAAGTACCAAAAGCAATTTTCTATAGCAGGCTAGTGGCGTACAATGGCGTTGTTCTGTATGGCCTATTGTTCGGTCAAATAGACCAGCCAATGCAGGTAGCTGGTCAAGTTAGTAGGTACTAATCCCCTGCTGTTGGTAATTAGCTGCAGCCATAGTGACATTATTAAAATGTTATGCTGAAATTGCACATACATATAGTAGTACTTCTCCATATATTTATAGTTTATTTGTAATCTGTATACTTTATTTTGCATTCAATTGCCATGATATATGAAAAACATTTGTATGAAAAATTACATCTGGCATATGTCCCCATGACTTACTCTGCATGTTGTAACTCTAACAATAAACAATAACAATAAATGGCAACACTATCATGCACAATTGCAATGTTGTCATCAGACTGCCTGAAATGAGAATGCACTAGAGTTTTGATCTCTGCAGTCAAGCCCTCTGTAACAAATTTTGTCACTAGCCTATGAACTGTTGACTCATTAGGTGCATTATCACAACTGAGAGTGGCACAGTTTCTGCGTAACATTCATGGATTTGTAACGTTTTTTCACAATCAATATTTGTTGTTTCGTTGTAAAGTATTGCATGATAACTAACCACAAGATATAGAGGTTATCAAACATGTAAATAAAATGCTTCGTTGACAACAATAAAACAGTAGTAAGCAATTAAAAACCAGCGTTCGTAATGGTTCAACCTATATTTATGTGTTCTGGCATTTTCTTCTAATTTTCTTATTTTATTAGTTTTATAATTTTGTATAAATTGCAACAGTTTTTTAAGTATTTCACTTGTAGTGTTTATAAAATTATTTTATATGCATCAACTTAGAAGAGCAAAATTTTTAGGTAATTATACCTGAAGTTGCAGTAGAAATGGTTTTGGTCCGATTGATGAAAAAATGCCAAAGTTAGGAATTGTCAAATGCTTTTATTAAACTTTCCCCATGGTGTCTCAGTTTTCAAAACTTAATATATTTATTTCTCCATCAGTTTAAATCATATGTCAATGACATTGTTGGGTATTATACCAAAAAATTGCTCTACTAAACGCATATAAAGTAATTTTGTAAGCACCATAAATAAAGAAATTGAACAACTGATACAGTTTTCAAAAACATTGTAAAACTAATAAAATGAAAAATGTACCGCATGTGTACATGCAGTACACATAAACTGTAATATGGTTTGTTCTTTCTGCATATTAAAAATTAGATATTTTTTCTCTCTATTAATATGCCTGCTATTATTTTTTAAAGTTCAGACAAATACTTTCTGAAGTCAGCTGTAATTTGTTTCAATTTTTTGGTGGAAAACCTAACAGTTATTAAAACTTTTCAAATAAGAAAACGTAATGGGACAGATTTTATTTAACAGACTGTCAATTGCAATTAAGGCACTAAAACAATACTAAACAATTTCAGAGCAAATTAAAACATTTCTTAATAGAAAATGTATGCATTAAGACAATGATTTGTAAATCTTACAAACTAACAATATACTGTAGATTAGTGTTAATGACAAATTTTACAGTTTTCTTAGACTGAAATTGTAATGAAGATGTACATTTGTGTATTTATACAATAAATAAAGAAGACTGCCCTCCTATGTTCATTATTTTATCACAAACAGTTATTCTGTAAAGTGAATTTATTTCCAACAAAATAAACTGTACTTCTTGGAATTGTTTTGCAATAAATTATGGTTTAACTAGATCCCATGAATGGATGACATAGGTAAAGAGATATTCCAGAGAGTTAGAATTGGAACTGAAAAATCTGATGTGTTGCACTCACATGACTTTCTCTACTCTTGTACTAACCATTCTGACAAACTCTTATTCCTATATGTTCTTCGTGTTAGTTGAGATAAACATTCACACAAATTATCTTATTGCTTATTTCCTTATTGGAAATTGCACGCTTAACATATAATAAAATGAACAACAATGTTCCATTTGAAAGAAGTATAAGTTCTCCAAAACTCACATAAATAACAAGGCATATCTCCAAAATGGTTCACCCTACAAAAAAATGTATTTAGATATAAATTGTGTGTTTTAGCAAGATCTACATTTTTGTAGAGTAAGATTTTGTCTATTTCTTACAGATTATGAGTTATTCAAAAGTCAACCAGAGTAAACAGGACTACATAGGCTATGGCCAGAAAATTCAAAATATAAATTTCATTTTGTCATAAAAGTATCTTCAACATATGGTATTTTAATCTAAATCGTTAGTCATTTTCAAGAAAATCAAAATTTTTCATGTAAATGGTAGTTTAGGGTGGGGCTATTTTCTTCAAAGTCTTCGTTTCACATCTGTGAAAGACATTAAACTTAAATATCAACTTTGGTTTTTAACCAACTTTTCATTTTTGAGTTATGCTGTCCTCAAACTGACAAACACACACACACTTTTTCTAAAAATGTTTTTTTTTTTTTAATTTATTCTGAGGGTCTCAAAACATATCTTTCCGGTGAAATCTCGACATCGAATTTTTGGGTGGAATACAATACTTCCTCTACTTACCAGTAGAGAAAGTAAAATTTCTATGCCACAACTGGGATTTGAGCCACAGACCCTCTGTGGCTTGTGTGTTTAAAAACACCAACAGTAAGTTTGTTGGCATAAATAAATAATAAAGAAATATTCACTTATCAGAAGACATTTTAATGAGTAGACCACATTTTCCTTCCTTTTTGCCATAAAAGGTTTTACTTTCTACAGTAAGCAATTCCTATACTTCAAATATCCTCTTACCTGTCCAGGGTAAATTCCCACCAACGTTCCTCTGACAGGTTCACCCAGTGAATGTCACCAGTGTAATGATCGGGATCTGTACCACCAAGCACCAACACACTTTGACCCTCTGTTCTATCAGCTTGTCTGAAAAAGTGTAAATTTAAACACAAGTCCTCCTCTACTCTTCTATTTACATCATTACAAAAGTTCATATAAAATTAACCTATAATGTGATGAAGGTACTGAAGATCTTTATTAGGTTATGGACTTTTCTATAAGTTTCAAGTGTCAACAAAATTATAAAATATTTACGATATTTATTTACTTATTTATTTATTTATTTATTTTGTTTATTTATTTATATATTTATTTATTCATTCATTCATTTATTTGTTTGTTTGTTTATGTATTGATTTAATTGATTTATTTGACTTATTTACTTATTTATTTATTTATTTATGTAGGTATGTAGGTATTTATTTATTTATTTATTTGCATGTGCGCATGTGTGTGTGTGTGTATTTATGTATGTATTTATTTATTTATTTATTTATTTATTTATTTATTTATTTATTTATTTATTTATTTATTTATTTATTTATTTATTTATTTACTTATTTATTCTATACAAGAACTTTAATAAGAATGCTTTCAACTTCCTTTGAAATGTGTTGCAATTTGATAGTTCTAATTGATTTGGTAGCTTGTTGTACAAAACGTTGATCATTATAAGGGGATCCTTCTTTGTGGCTTCTTATTTGCTTTCTCTAAATTAGTTATTCTGCATTCATGTACTATACATTTGTCTACTGCAAATATACTAGGTACCTATGCCTAAAATTAAAAAAATTGAAGCATTTAAATCAGTAGAGCAGGGCATTTAAATTATTGGCAATGTAAGTTAATGTAATTGTAGACTGGATTGGATTACATTTAGCGAGTTTACTAGTAGCCACAAAGGCCCATGAACTTAGACATGTCAAAGAATGTACAGTATAGTTGCAGATAAACATTAGATTGAATAATGAACATAAAAATACATTATATGTAAGCAATAAGACAAAACAAAAATAAAGCAGGGATATTCCGCTTAATATATGCAAAGTAATATAGACAGTGAAACTTTTCAAATATTTTAGAAGTATATAAGTCGACCTATAGAAACTTATAGTTTCAGCTACACTATTTTTGTCTGGACGCGTTTCGAAGACCAGTGTCTTCATTCTCAATGGTTTCTCAACTGGCGGTTGAAGAGGAAACATCTGTTATAGTAGTGACTGTGCTGCTATCTGAGTTGCTGGATATAAACTTCATTATGTCACCGCTTGTGGTATATCAAAATTCACCCAGAGAAGTAGTGGCCCCTGGTTGCAAAGACTATGTAACGGGCTGGGAGGGACCGGAGCAGTGACCATGTCCCACCCTCCAGTGTTGCGCACCATTCATCATTCCTAAGGTGGAGACACAGCTGCTGGGCAATAGGTCATGGCCCAGAAAGGGCTATTGCACTGTAGAGTTAGTTTTAAGCAACTTAAAAATGACAGATCCTTTGATTACAAGGTGAAGGCATCTGTAGAAGACTTTTGACATGTGAGCAATGAGAATTTCTGAAGTAAAGGCAGCTCATTACTTTATATTTTTCTTGTATAGCTCCCTATAAATTCTTTGGTCATATCTGCCTTTGACTTGGGAGACAGTCATTGATGGTGTTATTGTTTGCTGAGCAGTATATTTTGTTAATATTTGTTTTTCTATTTCTTACTATTATATTCACTCACACTCATACTTCCAGACTCTATGGAGGATAGGGAATGATTCTCTGTATCAAACCCATGATCTTTGGCTGAGAAGCTATAGTGCTGACCACTTGATCACAGAGACATTCCTCCATTACCTTGTTCTTAAAGTGTATATGTGCAGTATATATACAGTCATGGAGCTTCAGCTGTGTGTGTGTATGTGTGTGTGCATGCGTGTGTGCACACATGCACATGCTTTACATAATTATTTACAATTTTCTTTACATTACTTGGAATTGCTATTCTAACCTTAGCATACCATACCATACATTGGGTATTATTGTATGCTAGACTCTAGCTTAGTTCTTGCTCTTTTCTGTTTATTTTTCTCTACCACTTTTCTTTTGCTCTTCCCCTAAATTTCCTAACAGTTTTATATCCTCTTCCTTCTTCAGCTTTAATGTCCTAGTTTTTAAAATTCCTGGACTGATACTCTCACATTTCTTTTTTTTTTGTATAAACTGCTCTTTCTATAAGCTCATTTCCTCACATTCTATTATATACTATGTTTCCGTGCAAAATTGAACTCGACTTCAGTCCATTCCCATTTCTGCATTTCCATGTTGAATTTAATTCGAAAATGAAATCGAATAACGCTCATGCAATAAGATTTCAATGATCCCACTAAATAACTGGATTGAATCCAGTGGTTGAGCTTCATTTGATTCTACATTTCCATACAGTATTCAATCCAGAAAAAGGACTCAAATCAAATTGAATTTGCCATGGAAACGTGGTAATTAAGTGTAAGCCACTATCTGTCCTCCCACATAAAGGGCAACTTTTTCAGCTGTAAGAATTATGACTTTGAATCACATTTATATGGTGTTATTACTCTTCAGTCTTACCTGTTGAGATAGAATGAGAAGATAGGCTGAGGGATGAGTCCTTGTTTATGCATGTTGTAGAACACTGGTCTTTCATGTCCTACTGCAAGTGATTTGAAAGCTAATCCCAATATTCCATCAAAAGTAGCATCTTGGGAGAATGATGCAGGCTCATTTGTTACTTCAGCAAACGTCTGTTTCTTTACTGAGATGTTACCAACCTGTAACAAGTTATAAAACTGTCATAATAAAGAATAACACAGAGCCTTTCTTTGGATGTGTGGCAGTATTTGGCAAATTGCTTGCCCTGCACTGCACAGTTTCTGACCAGTTCTCTACCCTCCCCATGTGCTGGCTAATCAGTTGATGCAAAGTCTGTTATATTTAGGGAAAATGACCTATTCTTGATACCTAAGAAACCAAAAGTAAATTGCTGTGTTCTTACACAGGGAAATCTCAATGACAGAGAAAACTTACACCAAATCCAAAGAAATCTCTAAGTAAGCTTGCACAGGAATCAGTAGTTCAGCAAAACTTAGTATGTCACTAAACTTTTAAAATAAAAACCCTATGAGATAACTGGAGTACAGGAATTGCAACCACATGGTTATGTAAGTGGAGTTAATTTCTGCAGTTGGGTGTTGGATATGTTAATGATCATTCTATTGACCCACATAGTTTTATTGACATAATATGAAGAATTACTGATCATCATCATCTCATCATGGATTAGGAATTTTTCTTCTGTTTCAGCGCCATGTTTCTCTCCATCTCCCTATGGGTCTTCTAGTGTTTCTTCTTCTAATGGGCTGGTACTCATCACACAACTTAGGGAAGCATTTTTCATCCATTTTTTGTACATGCTGTTTCCATCAGGTTCTATATTCCTCTATTTTTTCATTTATAGGGAGAATATTTAATTTGTTTCTTATGTCTTCATTTTTTATTTTGTCCATAATTGTACATCCCTTAATTGTTCTTAGGTATCTCGTTTTGACTGCATTAATTCTATTCCAATTCTTGTTTTTTAACACCTATGCTTCACATCCATACATCAATGCTGACACATCCATTACTTTGTAAAGTTTTAAATTTGTTTCTTTCCTTATTTTTCTTTTTAATGTTCTTGCTAATGTCCCACAAATATACTGAAATGTATTTACTTTAGTATTTAAATCTTCATTATTATTATAAGTTAAGTTGCATCCCAAGTAATTAAATTTGTTTGTTCTAAAGCATTACTGCTTAGAACTACTTTTCATAGTTAATGATGTTAAGATGATCAGAATTAATGATGTTAATACAAATTTTGTTAAAAGTTGTAAGAGATGTGTGGATATTGTTTCCAATATCTTCTATGAGAAAGTTATGTGATTATGTTATAATTTGCATAAGACATCTATGTACCTTAATTTAAGGGGCCATGAATATATTACCCCTGGTAAACAGCATACTTTTCAGTGTCAAGAAAATCCCTTTTAGACTTGCCATATATCCAAACAAAGAGCTCTGTAAATATACAAATACTAACTTGAACACAAAGATTTCAAGTACATAGGTGAAATGTTCACCTAAAAGATGATACATTCCTAGAAAGTTGTTTATGTACCTAGTCATATGATAAGTTATTTCAATTATAAACGTGGATAGAACAGGAAAGAATGGCACTATCCAAAACTTTTTCATACCATTTATTATTTTCTCTACTGGTAAGTAGAAGTATTGTATTCCACCCAAAAATTTGATGTCGAGATTGCACTGGAAATATATGTTTTGAGACCCCCTGAGTCCAAAAAAAAGCATTTTTAGGTAAAAGGTCCGTGTGTGTGTATCTGAGTCTGTCAGTCTGGGGACAGCATAACTCAAAAACGAAAACTTGTTTAAAAACCAAAGTTGGTATTTAAGTTTGTCTTGCAGGATGCGACAGGAAGATTGTGAAGAAAATAGCTCCACCCTAAACTACCCTTTACATGGAAAATTTCTCAATCATTTTGATTTTCTTGAAAATGGCTCAAACAATTTTGATTAAAATGCTGTATGTTTGAGATATTTTGATGAAAAATGAAATGTATATTTTGAATTTTCTGGCTATAGCATATGTAGTTCTGTTTACTCTGATGACTTTTGAATAACTCATAAACAGTAAGAGATGTACAAAATTTGACTGTACAAAATATGTACATCTTGCTAAAACATACAGTTTATGTCTCAATAAATTTTTTTGTAGAGTGAACCATTTCAGAGATATTACTTGTTATTTGTGTCAGTTTCGAAACACTTAAAACTTTCGTGAAATGGAACATCGTTGTTCAAACATTTAAGAACAGACTGTATAATATGGCTTTTAGAAAATCCCTTTTATAGTGTGCAAGAATTTTATGAACAAAATAAGACTGGATTGTAAACTTATATAAATCTTAGTTTGTGAATATGTTAAGTGTAAATCTTAAGTTAGTAATATTTGTACATATGTATTTATGGAACGAGTATAGTAAGCTGTTTTTGAAGAAGTCTGTGGTAATTATTGTAATTACTAAATAACTAATAAAGAAGCATTTCTCTACTGGTAAGTAGAAGGAAGTATTGTATTCCACCCAAAAATTTGAAGTCGAGATTTTACCAGAAGTATATGTTTTGATAATCCCTCAATCCAAAAAAGGCATTTTTAGAAAAAGGTCCGTGTGTGTATGTGTATGTCTGTCAGTCTGTGTGTCTGTCTGTCTGTCTGTCTGTCTGTCTGTCTGTCAGTCTGTGGACAGCATAACTCAAAAACGAAAATTCGGTTAAAAGCCAAAGTTGGTATTTAAGTTTAATGTCTTTCAAGGATGCAACACAAAGATTTTGAAGAAAATAGCCCCACCCTAAATTACCTTTTACATGGAAAATTTTTCAAAAATTTTGATTTTATTGGAAATGGCTCGTAACAATTTTGATTAAAATGTCATGTTTAAGATATTTGTATGAGAAATGAAATGTATATTTTGAATTTTCTGGCTATAGCCTATGTAGTCCTGTTTACTCTGGATGACTTTTGAATAACTCATAAACCATAAGAGAGAGACAAAATCTTACCACACAAAAAATGTAGATCTCACTAAAACGCACAATTTATGTCTCAATAAATTTTTTTGTAGAGTGAACCATTTCGGAGATATTCCTTGTTATTTGTGTCAGTTTCGAAAAGCTTAGAACTTTCGTGAAATGGAACATCGTTGTTCATTTTTTTATATCTTAAGCATGCAAAGAGAATGGGACTTAAAAGATTTCACTCTCTCAAAGCCTACTATATTCTAATATTCCCTTTGCACCTACAAGGAAATAAGCAATAAGATAATTTGTACAAATGTTTATCTCAACTAACACGAAGAAGATATAGGTATAAGAGTTTGTAAGAATAGTTAGTACAAGAGTAGAGAAAGTCATGTGAGTGTAACACATCAGATTTTTAACTATAATATTGTGACAAATGATAAGTCCAGTTATTTTTTTTTCGCTTTATTTCCTAAAACTGAATGATCATAGGGAGCTTAGGGAGTCTGATTTGTTTGCGGTTTGAGGTCAATATTTACAAGCTGAGGAAACTACAAATATATTGTTTTTTGGATTTTCAATAAGAGCTCATTCTCTGCTTGCTAACATTGCAACTATTATTTGCTATATTTCCTTATCACTGCAAGGATATAGGATCATCACTGCTGAGAGGAATGTTCATGTCATCAGCAAGCATGGTGGTATATGCATTAGAGATGTTCATTATAAGGTTGTAAAAAGTTGTAAGTTGTTTCCATGGGAATCGGCAGACTTTTTTCCAGGGGGGGGGGGGCACATGTTGAAAGTTTACAATCAGATAATATTAATTCATTATTTTAGTGCCAAAAGTTATAGTATTTGTTGTGGATAACCGTATTAATTTGTGCTAAATAAAAATTGTTCTTTATATTAAAATTAAAATAATAGTTTAACAGTCAGTAATTAGTTGCACATTAAGTTCATTAACTTCAAAGGGTGGGGGGCTGTAGCCCCCCTTCGTGATGCCAGTGGTTGTTTCTTGCTGAAGGATGGAGACAAAAAGCACTGCAAATAGGTGCTCTGTGTTTCAAACCTCTTACATATGTCTGTTACATATTATTTGGAGCATAATCTATAGTTCTGTTGTACCTATAGTATTTTGATGCAGTAAACTTACCATCACTGTGTCTGTTGAAAAGAAGCCTGAAAACGAGTTAGTATCCCTTGATGTCCCATAAGCAATTTCAAAACGTGTTCCATTAGGTTTGTAGGTTGAGGATAGAGAGTGGTTGTATTGCCGGTGAGTGGCTGAAAAATACCATTACATTTTCCTCATTTAGTCTATACTATGAAAGAAATACACAGGTTTCACCAGTGAGAGAGAGAGATTGTGTGTGCATGAAAATGTTTGCGTAAAATAACTAAACAAAACGTTTTCTGTCTCTGCCACTTAACTTTGCTAGAGGAGATACAGTATTCCATCCAAAAGTTTGATATCAAGATTTCACTTGAAATACATGTTTTCAGGGCCCCAACCCCTGACTTTTTAGAAAAAGGGCTATATGTAACTGTGTGTGCATGTGTGTGTGAGAGAGAGAGAAATAAAACTCAAAAATAAAGAGAAGATAAATACAAACTTGATATTCAAGTTCAGTATCTTTCAAGAATTTTACTCAAAGATTTTCAAGATAATGCCTCAATCCTAAACTATCATTAACATATAGAAGTTTTAATATTTTTAATTTTCTGAAAATGGCTGTAATGATTTTACTTAAAGTACCGCATGTTTAAGATATCTGCAAGATTAATAAGATTGGATTGTAAATGAACAGTGAATGAAGTGCACTTCATTACATGTGTTTAATTACGTTTGGTTTTGTATAAGTAGTAAACCATGGAGATAGATAAAAACTTTGATAATTACTTGTTCTTCCACCAAGTCGCATGTAAGCTAAAATTGTAAAGGTAGAAATCAGACTGAAAAATGCAATGCACAGCCAGGATTTGAACTACAAATCCTTGGCTTACCATGCTGCTGCTCTAACCAACTGAGCTACAATGGCAACATGTCAGTAGAATATTAAATTCTCCAATTGACTCCATTTTTTCCAGTAAACCATATGGTAATTTCAAACTCATTTTGAGATAGCATACCCCAATGGTAACTTACATTGTCATAAGTACCAGGCTACAAAGTTAACCACTATTGCATCAATAAGTGATAATCATGTACTTGTTCACTCACACATACCATGTGCAGATAGACAAAAATTTATTTTAAAAAATGCAGATATCATTAAAATACACAAAGTATGTCAAATGCATTAATTTTTAATTGCATGAACCATTTCCAAGAAATTTTTCAGTATTTTTTGAAGTGGTAAGTTACAAGGCATCCTTTCTTTTCTTGCAATGCCATGTAAAGAGTATAACAACTAGCTTTTAAAGATTTTAAATCACTTCCGTCTCCTGTATCCCTCTTGTACCTTCAATAAAGTATGTAATGAAACTATCTTTGCAAATGTTGAATTAATATTAAGTAGTTAGGAAAATACATTTTTGTAACAATTTCAGTACAGATATCAAAATAAATTTTGTGATGTAAAAGTAACACATGACACATTTTCTGAAAAATAATGTTATCGCACTATATGTGGCTCCATAAATATCCTTGGATCACACTTATTTGGACCTTAAAAGTGCAACAGCATATTTTTTGTTTTAGAATCTGTATTTAAAAAAAAAGAATATTTTAATTCTGTAAAATTATATCATTATTAATTCTATCACCATATTATGACCCTGTTAAATCTAAATACCATTTGTTTAATGACTTAATAATATTATTTTTCTTTTCGTTTACTTTGTCAATTTGGCAATCCACAAATGTGGGAAGTTGTTTATTATTTCACTAAAAATATAACAATAACAGGCTGGCCCCGTAGCTCAGTCGGTAAAGCATCTGTCTGCTAAACAAAGGGTCCCGGGTTCAATTCCCAGCTGGAAGGGTGGGAATTTTTCTTCCACTAGGATTATTCCCCATCCTCCCTAAATATGGAAGTGTGAATGTGTGTGTGAATTTAATGTAATAAATTAAAACAAAATCAAAGTAATAGAAACCCAAGTTCAAAACCATCATTAAGCAAATGAACACTATTGCTCTTGTGCAATTGTTTCAAGATGTGACCTTCAACATTAAAAGTCACATATAAATGGCACCATAAAAAAAAACAACTACTATGCAACTATTTCACTGAGATAGTTTGGAACTGGTTATGCATAAAAGGACTTTGGAGTGATTGAAAAAATGTGCATAGCAATGTTCTTATTGTTTATATTTATTCCATTGTTTACAGTGTGAATTTAAATGCAAAATGGATAAATTTTAAGAACCAAAAGATACACACTATGAAAAAATGGAAGATGATATGAAGGAGCACATAAAGAATGGCATCTACTGAAGAATGTACCAATGCATCCTAAAAATTCTGATATGTTGCACTCATATTACTTTTTCTATTGTTGTACAAACTATTCCTAAAAATCCTTTTCCTCTACTTCATGTTAATAAAGATAAAACATTTACAGAAATTATATTATATTATAGTTATATTTTCTTGTTGGTGCAAGGGAAATAATGGTAATACAGTAGGTTTTGAGCATAAGTCAAATCTTTTAAAGCTGGTCGCCATGTGATGGCTTTGAAATTCCATTCTCTTTTCATGGCCAGGAGTAAAAAAACGTATATAATAAGTTCCCATTTGAGAAAAATATAAGTACTGGAACATTCAGAGAAATAAAATGAAAAAGTAAAATATTTTCTTGTTTAACGATGCTGTCAATTACCTGGATCACATTCACATGCATGCACGCACGCACTCACGTGCACACACACACACACTTTGCTTGAAAAATGACTTCTTTTTTTTCAGGGAGTCTAAAAACATGTATTTCTGATGAAATCTCAATATCAAATTTTTTGGAATGCAAGAATGCAATACTTTCCCTATTGATTACGTGGAGAAAAGTAAAACTATATTGTTGGTTTATTTCACAGGAAGGACAGTGGAATACTGGTCTTCTACAATATGAGCACCATATTCCATGTTCAGATCTTGTTTAATTATAACTATAGTTAATCCGGCCTAAGAAAGCCACTTAACATCAACACCGCTAATGTAAAAAAACAGCAGTAACATAAAAGCATGGATCTATTTAGTTTTCTTCCTCGGAGAGCTTCAGTTAGGAGCCAATCAGAGCATTCTCTGTGGTAAGATGCTTACAGGCGCTATGAGCATTTGTGTCCTTCAAATGGCTTTCTTATTTTAGCACAACTATAATAACACTGATATTAGCTTTTCTAAAATTACAGAAGATATAATTAATAATCCCATTTTACCAACTAATGAAATTCCTCAACATAACTTGAATAATCATACACATTTTACCCCCTAGGGAGAAAATGTGGCATTTTGCTTGCAATTTTGGTAACCTACAAACCAATATTTAGTTCCAGTCATGGAACGCACACACTTCTTTTTAATTTTGACTTCCTTCCATAATTCTTGTTGATTATGTAACAAAAGTGCTGTATTTACCACAGGATTCGTTTTTGCACTGAGCAGAAGGAACCCAAAGATCGGAGGAACCGGTATCAAATATCACCTCAAACTTCTGACCGGGTGTACCAATAGCTATTGGTCCAGAATATTGAACCTGGAAACAATGGACAGCACATTTCAGTATCTACCACTCAAAATAATATAGACATATTCTGCAGTAACTGTTGAACATGTTGTTGCTTACATCATTGACATTTTGAAGTGGAACCTCTGAAGCCCGGGCAGAACGCGTTCTCAAATATTTACTATATGGGGACCTCTGTCTTCTCAGGGAAATCCTGCAAAGAAAAATATGAAATTCTTAAAAACCAATGAAACACCCATGACTATGTATACCAGGTGAGTCAGCTGCCCTGTATTTTCCAGTTTTATGCAATCCACATTTTATACTCTAACATGAAAACATCGGTCCCTATGCTAGGTTCCACCCAAGTATTCAACATGGATGTATTTGTCTTCGGTTAACTGTGCAGTTACTAGGTAGCTCAGTTGGAATGATTGCATGATGCGTAAGTAACCCATGTGCTGTAAAGGTGGTTCGAATCTCTTGCGTGTACTAGTTTTTTTTTTTTCTTCTGTGTAATATTTACAAATAACATTAATTGAACAATTATTATGTGTAAAGCTGTTATCATTTGGATTCGTAATTGTTTTATTTCTACTTTATGGTATTGTTTCATAGGAGGATATCTCTCTCGGTATGGATTTTGAGTTGCTTGCACTTGGCTGTTGCTTCTCCATAGATCAAAGGCATATCAGTGTACTTGTCTGTCAATACATGGTGAAGGAATGGCACCAAATATCGTGTGACAGCTTACACGTGGAGAATGAAGGGAGTCAGCATTCATAATAAAACACTACATCATGCCAGTCCAATGCGGCAGAAGTCATTATACCTATTCTATTACAAAATGCAGACAACCAAAAACATTTTAAATTACATCCTAATCCCTGAGAGACTTTAAAATTAGATTTTTGAATTTGGTTTCCCAGTTTTGATGAACAGAAAAAGAATTTTACAGTGTCGAGACGCGAACGTGTGTCCCAGGGGTTAGTGCACAGAATACATTCATAATTCTATTTAGCTATTTGGAGGCTTGACTGAAAGCACACTTCAAGTTCCAGCCCTAGAGGCAGCACTCCAGGCACTATGTTATTGCAACATCATGACTTTTTGAGCGGAATTTAGCCCTTTAAGACAGTTTTAAATCTTTGCTGGGCGTTTTAATATTATTACTTCAATAGCGAAAGCTATTATGCATGTTATTTGAGCTGTATGACATGTAGTTTACATCAAAATTTAAATAAGCTGTTATTTAGTAATTTGTGCATTTTGACTACATGTCCATGGTGGATAAGGCTGGACTGTCATTTTTTTACAGTCAACCCGGCTCTAAATAAAAGAATCCACCATTTTATTTTTACCTGATGTCTTTTTACCTACTCATATGATAGGTCCATTTTCTCAAAGGCATTTACTGAATTGCATTTCTATGTATACTCTAATAAAAGGTTTGTAAAATCGGTTGGAAATCCGGAATTCGCTCTCAGTAAATGAATCATGTTTTTTAGGTGTACTTTAGCGAGGAGTATGTTCTGTCCCTTAAACTGCTGTTCCTCTAAGTTTTGCGCATTTATTTGTCTAAAAATGTCAAGAAATACATTATACTAAGTGCAAAACTGGACTAAGGCTCACATGGCATTTGATGGATGGCTTACCTTCCAAAAAAATAAGGCGCGACTGACTCACCTGGTGTATACCTATATATACAGGGAGTAAATGAATAACACTGCATGAATTTTACTGGTAATAAAGGGGTCATAGACAATCAGTTTGAGATAGGCAACCAATGGTCTATTACGTCAAAGTTATACGTAGGTATTCAAAGTAATTAGGGATATAAACCAATAAACAAAATGAAATATGTCAATATTATCCACTGGAATTGAAGTAGTACTTATTAGGAGCTTAGCAAAGCTGTCTGCTGTCTCTCTGAAGAAGCATTTGTAAACTGTAGCATTACCAAAATCGCTTAAATTAGAGACTTAACATGTAGCTACACGCCACTGCAATGGATAACAGGTTGTGGCAAATGACTGCAGAAATATAGGGCAGCTCTAAAACGTCTGCTTTGGTCACATGGTTATGACGACTGACTGTGGACCTAATGAGCCCCGGAAATTGAGTTCAAACCCAGAGATGGGTTTACTTTTTTCCCCCTTTCTTTTCCATTTTGAGAGCAATGTTGTGTTTATGCTTTAAAATAGCAAAATACCACAATCATATGCAATGCACATAGTATTGTTTACTTCTATTAAATAATTTATTTCCTAATTGGTTCTCACTCTCCAATTGTGTGTGCCACAATGTACAGGTTCAAACATTTGTCTGACTATTCTTCTCTCGAAAGATCACAAAGCCTTTTCATTATTCATTGTTCATTGTGGTAGACCAAACCTCAGACCCATAGGTTACTACTGGCCTTATTAACATTTTATAAACTTTGAGTTTAGTATTTCTGGTTATTATTCCATTAGAGAAAATCTGTTTATTTGCATAATAAGCTCATTCCCTGCCTGTATTCTTTCCCTTATTGTATCGCTCAATTTATTATCAGATTTAATGTACCAAGATATGAAAGCTGCACTTCATTATTTATTTCCTTACCTTTGTTCTGCTTGTACATACCTATTGTATTGTAATGTTAATATAAATTCAACTTATGCTTATAATAATTCAATCGTACGTAGCTCTCTCAAGTGCTCATCAATTATTTAATTGTTTCTAAGCTGCCTAGTTAGACTTGAAGCAGCTCGTTTAAGCGAAAATGAAGCTCTCAGTGTGTACCTACTATTTAGGTCATGCAAGTGTAAATAATGGTTAAACTTGAAACAAAAAGTTTAAACATTAGTTAAAAGAAAAATTACATGACACAAATGTTTGCTGTAAATCAAATCAAATTAAATTAAGCATGTACTTATGTAGAACGAAAGAAAAAAGAAAGAAAGAGAGAGAAAGAGAGAAGGGGAAGGAAGGAGGGAGAGGGGGAACGAGGGAAAGAAGGAAAGAAAATAAAAAAATAAGGGCTTATGGATATCTGAACCGGCACTTTTAATACATGTGTACCTTTGTGTCGTAGCACCATAGCCATTATGCTAAACAGACAGGCTAAGGAATTTGCCCACTTGTTCTCTCATTGTGTGTTACAGCTGCAGTGGACATGATCAGTGGCATGCATACCCTCAAACAATTTTAAGGCACAGTTGTGTAATTTGTAATCCTAGATCACAGGTTTCCTATCTCAAATTGATTGCCTATGAACCATCTATCACCAGTAAAATTCATGTGGTGTAGGAATATGTAGAATACTAAAACAATATTGGCTGCTGTCTATAAAAAAAATGATACGTGCAACTCATGAGAACCAAAAGAACAACCACTCAAATTTCAAAGTGTACTGCCTAAATAATGGAGCAAGTGTTTAACATTGTGTGTGAAATAATTATTTGAATTATTATCATTTCGATTTTATTTGTTTATATTTGACAAAACAGAAATGCAGTTAAAATACAGACATTACATTCATTTTCAAACTTTGTAAATATTCTATGGAATAATGTTTGGTTTATAAAAAAAGAGTTCCTCACAAAATTGTTTGCTTTTATGTGTAAAAGAAAAAGCTGTTAAAAAGATTGACATAATCATCTAAAGTAGTCAAGCTGATTATGTAAATTATGCAATAAAGAAATCAGTGACGGCTCGTGACTTGTCGCTGTGGGTGTGCAGTACATTACATCCTCTCCACCTTTACTCCCTTTCTGTCCTAACACACACCACACAATTCTAATTCTAAATTCATATGGGCAATTGAGCTTTTATGTTTTGCTATTTTTTGTTTTAAATGACCAATATCACAAGAACTATTATTTGTCCAGACACCATTTCTCTCACTTGCAAACAATAAGCATGGAAAACAGCTTCTCTTATAAAAATAAACCCGATAGATTTATCTCCTTTAGTTTCACCATGTTATTCATTTCCACACTTTCACAGATTCAAATTCCCGCTATGTGCAGACACAACTGCATGCAACTTGCTGCCAGAACACAAACATAACAAACAGTAATAACTATTCCAAACTGAAGTATTGGCCTTAGTAAATTACGACATGAAGAGTAATTATTTATATGCATTTATAATCGCTTAATAAGACTAGATTTAATTGTGTTTATAACATTAATATAATATAGAAGATGGCTACATTACATTTAGAACCGTCACGTTGGCTGCCTAGTAGGTTCTGCTAAACGGGAGGGAAATGCTTGTAGCAAGGAAAACGGAGGGACTTGTACGAGAACGTAGTGTGCTTGCGCGGTAAGAATCGCATGTGTTGGCCTTGTCAATTATGCTGCCTTAACTCGCCATACTCTTAAATGCAAGCTTTGCGCCGCTCCCTATGTACCCCTCGCCTAAAAACTACCTTTGCCAGTTGCAAAATCAGGTTTATGCATCTCAGCTTGTTGACTGAGTCAGTTGTCATTTGGTAAAGAGGACGCGGAAAAATTAAACATATACGTACATACGTACAAGAAAGTTGGACATTCTACTTTCTCATATGCATGTGTAAAAAATTAGCGGGTGTGGAGTTGCAAGTATGCAATCACCCAGGAACCGCCACTGAAAGAAATCATAACTAATATAATTGGTATTCCCCCTCAAAGAAAGAAACGTTCATCATAAATTGTTTTCATGAAAGTGTGTTGTTTTCATGGTATTTAGCCTGAAAATCTTTGAAAAAATGCTTGGTATATAGAAAAAATGCTTGGTATGTAAAGTGTATTTTGAGTTGAGGGAAGTTCTATGAAAACTTTTGTGTTGTATGAGTAAAAAGAAGTTGTATCTGTATACACACACACACATATACAAGGGCCGTGGTTTTTTTTTTTTCAACCTCTGATCGCTTAGTATAATAGCTACGCAAGCAGCAGAAAGTGGACATGCACTGTGGGCTACTGCACAACTCTCACACTACACACTCCGCCATTGCCGACCTCAAGGCATCAGTCTGCGTTGCACTACAGTCACATAAACATGGATGCCATCATTGTTGCTCCCGCCAAGTGTGCATTACAAAGTGTAATTCTGTTTCTGCAAGGAGAAGGGTATACTGCAGCAAAAATTCATCGGAGAATGAGCCGAGTGTGCGGTGATAACTTCATGACTGATGGTGTTGTGCATGAATCATGCTGAAAGTTTAAAGATGCCCAAAATGAGAGCATGATGAGAGCCAACGATGCAAGTCTGTCGTTACAGCCGACCTTGTTGAACAAGTTGACAGAATCGTTAGAGAAAATCATATGTTCACCATGACTGCTTTGTCTATGGAAATTCTGGAAGTTTCAAGATCTGTCGTACACTCTATCATTACTGAACATTTAAGCTACAAAAAGTCAAACCAATCATTTTACAGTAAGATGGTGCATGTTACATGTTTGGCCCATGCTTTTCATCAAATTGTGGAACAGATCAGATCAACATTTCCAGAAGTAGATACACTAATTTCCACAGTAAAGAAAATATTCTTGAAAGCACCAACCAGAACTATGTATTTCAAAGACTAAGCCCTTAATATAGCTTTGCCTCCGGCACCAATTTTAACATGCTGGGGTACATGGTTAACGGCATGTATATACCACTGTGACAATATTCAAATAGTGAGAGAAGTGATGAATAGCTTTGACAGGGCAGATTCTAAGGCAATTGAGAGCATACAGGATCTGTGTTCTGATAATCAAATGCAAGGTAGATTAGCTTTCATTACATCATATTTTGCATTTTTTACGGAAACCATAACCCGCCTTGAAGAAAGTGACATGACAATTGATAAGTCGATTGAGTCAGTGAGGATTGTGGAAGAGAGGATACAAAATATAAAAGGTGAGATTGGGGACAAAATTAGACAGAAACTAAAATTTGTGTTGGACAAAAATAAAGGATACCAAACAGTTGGTCAGATTGCCGATATCTTGTCAGGAGAAAACTTCAGAGCTGATATTTTTTAACAGGATTTAACAGGCAGTGACATAGTGTTTTTCAAATATGTACCTATAACATCTGTGGAAGTAGAGAGTAGTTTCTCAAAGTATAAAACAGTTTTAGCTGACAACCACCGTTCCTTTACTTTAGATAACTTAAGATGACCATGGTGGTGTACTGCAACGTGCTAAGTAAGATATGTTTTGGCTAATGAGTACAGTAACTTATTTTTCATATTTTATAAAATTGAAAATGGCTTGATGAGTTTTGAATTTATTTATTATTTAGCAGCAATAACTGCATTATTTACTAAGAAAGTTAATTTTAAATGTAGTTATTCGAACCATATATTAATTATTTGTCTATGACAGTCATCAATTTATTATTATCAAAGAAATTGTTAATTTTTGTTAGCTCATTTTTTTAAATTTTATGTGCATTTTTATTGTATTTTAAGAGCATTTTATAGCTCATTTTTAGAGAATTTTTAGGTCAAGATCTTCTGGGCCCTATTGATGATGAATGAATGAAACAGGTGAAATGATATACAGAGAGGTTAGTTACTTGACATTTGCCTTATCCTAACTTGCCCAAATGAGATTCAAACATGGTAATGCTTGCAGCAGACATGCTATACCCACAACTATGAACTGAGCAAAATACACTAGCCAACAAAATTTTTTTTTTTTTTTTCTGTAATTGGCATAAAAACAGCTAATCTTTACGTTTTCAGGTGCGCTGATAATGAAGATGTTAGTGAAAATGCAAGATTAGCTCTTGCATTTATTTACTTCCTTAGGAGGAAGGTCACTGAAGGTGCAACTGCTTTGCCAGGCATTTGTAATTTTCTGCTGGTGATTTCCTGATTGGTATCCAGCAGTAATCAGCTAACATTGATGCATTCCACTTTCTCTGGTGTCTCATTTCCACGTCCAAAATTTGCTGGTGGAAGCGTTCACCATGCTCATCACTTACACCACCATAGTTGTCAGGGAAGGAATCCAAGTTGGAATCTAAGAAATGTAACTTAAATGACATGTTGCATCCCAGTCTATTGTAGCAATACAAATGATTTGCCACAAGATCCTTACCTATAGTTTTCTGCCCTCTTATTTCCTAGAAAGTTTGTTGATATTTGAGCAAAGACATCCCAAGCTAACTTTTCATCACCTTTCAGGATAGTGTCCAACGTTCATCTTTGTACAGTTTGCGTATCTGAGGACCCACAAAAATCCCATCTTTTATTTTTGTCTCACTAAGACGTGGAAATTTCTTGCAGAAGTAGAGAAATGCTTCCCCAGTTATGTCCATGGCCTTAACAAAGTTTTTCATTAGGACCAGTTTTATTTAAAGAGCAGAGAGAATCATGCTCTTCAGTTTGACAAGTACTTCTGCTTAACATTATGAGATCTTGGTTCAAGTGATTGAAGCTGAGGCATATCTTTCTTTCTTCCAGATCACGACCAGAACACAGCTTGTAAAAGACTCAAATTATGCTTAAATGAAATATGCTCCGCTCTTCCCTTCCTCTTGTTCCTAAAAATAGCAACAAAATACACACAGCTATTGTTGCCTAAAACTTCATCACTCTATCTACCATAAGCGCAACTTTGAAGCCTATATGAGAAAGGATTGACAACGAATGCTAATAAAATATAATTACAATTGAGCATAAGTAAATGCACCTCTTTAACTTGAAAACGAGAGCTAATTCAAGATTTCAATTGTTTTCATTATCAGCATGGTTAATAGTTGACAAACATATAGATATTTCATTTGAGTTACATTTTCACTGTTGGCTAGTGATGTTATTCTAAAAACATTTTCAAAGTTCTAGCTTCTAGAATAATACTCAATTTAGGAAATAAGAGAAATCATTGAATGTCTATCTTCATAAGATTCAAATGTGAAATACCTACCTGAAAACATCACTTGTTGAAAGAGCAACTAACAGAGTTAAGCAAATGCCACTCCTCAACATCTTAAACAGTCTAGATGTAAGTTAGAAAGACTATGATTTTGCAAACTGCCTCTCTCTCTCTTTTATAAGTCTGTTTATGTGCTTACATGCATATCAGTGCAATGACTGAAGAGATAAAAGCTCCTCAGACGTTTGTCACAAGTATGGGAGCCCTTATATTGTGTTGAAAATAGCACGTCACTGCACTGGTTTTAAATATGGTTTGCTTTTGCATGGTCTTATCAGTTTGTGAAAAGGGGCCACAGATTATGAAAGGGGCTATCTGAGTAAATGAAAACTCAGGATAAAAGATAATTTTGTTTTAATTAACACAACACAATTATGATTGGTTAACATACCAACATTATAACAATTGTTAACTTTCTCTTAATAGTAGTTGTATCTTTTAAAGTCTATGGTTCTTATAGAAGCTAAGAAAATTCTCTTGTTGAAAACTATAGCTAGGTACAGAAACAAAAGCCTATCTGTTCCCCTTTAATGTAGGGGAACAGAATTTACATTTCCACTACAGCCCTGAATTTCCCTTTTTTATATTGTTGCACTTAGAAATATAAACATTGATATTAAGAAATGAGCAAATACAACACTTTATATTAACTTGAATACAAAAAAAAAAAAAAAAAAAAAAAAACATACAACATGCTTTAAAATGCTCTTGCTTAACAAGTGTAATCCCTTAAGTGTGAAGTTATTGAAATATACTGTTACAAATACCTCTTATTGCTTATATTTTAAGTTTTGTTTTAACATTACGTTTTTATTGTTGAAAAGGAATTAAAATGACCACCCCGGTAACGCAATGATAGCGCACCTACCTCTGGCACGGGGGACCTGAATTTGATTCCCGGTACGAGCGTGCAGAGTTTTTCCCGCTGGAAGGTCTGGTCCAGGGTACACTCAGCCTCGTGGTGCCAATTGAGTAGTTATTCTGATGGAAAGATATTGCCTCTGAAAAATCAAGTGATCGCATTACGATCGCGGGAGTCGGCGCGCTGCCCCCGCCATCCCATCATGCACTCCTCCGTGGCCTTGGCTGCTGCTGAAGGTCGCAGCGTCAGGCTGATAAAGATACCCTCTGTATAGGGGAGACGCCCTAGCGATTATTTATTAAAGGAATTAAAATATAAATTATAATTCCTTTCGTTTTCATATTATCTATCATGTTACATCTCTGTTGTATTTTATATGTTCGCCCCATTGTGTTGGAATGTTTGCGTAGCGCCATATGTAGTGTGTGTTTCACTGTAAGTCTTTGTGTAACTGTTATATCGTTTTCTTTGTGAAAGAAATATATTAGTTGATTTGATGATTTCTCTTTACGCATAAATATCCTCTTTTTTCCAGCTTTGCGCTTCAAGGTACCTATCATAGTTATTCCCGTCTGAAGTAAAATAAATCATTGTAAAGAACGCGGAATATCCATTCTTCTGTTTGTTGTTCACATACATTTGTTAGTTAATTGCAATTAACACGTTGATTAGTCTTATTCCCTGAATTCTATTTTAAAATCTCAGTTCAACACCTTCTATTGCTTATGATCTACTTTATTCCAGGCATCACTTTTCTATTTTGCTCTTATAGTGTAAATCTAACACAAAATTCAATTCTTATCTGACAAATTAAGGTAAGCTTTGATTGTGTTTCCATTATCCCCTTTGCTGTTGTTTGTTTGTTTCTTTTTTGTTCCTGTATATAATGAGTTTTTTATGTGCTCATTCTGTATATTTATTGACAATGTTTTGTACATCACAATTGACATGTTCAATGTTCACCAGCCTCCATGGCTACTTGTGAACTCGCTGAACGCAATCTAATCTAATCTACTTCTGACATCGCCATATGCCAAAAACACTCACATTTCACCAAAGGCCTATTTCGCAGATATGTATATCATGTTTTGTATTCTGTAACCTTGCTGCAATAACGATTAAAATTATATACATGTGTATCTTTTAGTGGTGCCATATTAAATAGTTTTGCCAAATTTCTCATTTCCGTTTATTCAGTTAGGAATACATAAAATTGTCCTTATTTATTTTATCGGGATTATTTATACATATATTTTCATTATTTTTATATTTCAGACAGCGGTTTATCTAATTTTGTTTTAATTCATCCTACCTATCTATTTAGAGTATCTGCACGAGCTGTTGGAATGTTGTGGGTATTTTGTGGTTCTACAGGACAATGTGGTATTCGTTGAAGAAGAAAAGATGGTAAGATGTGTTATACCATATTATTTTAATTAGTCGTCATCCGTGGTCTAGAGGTAACATGCTAGTCTCTGGTTCCCGAGGTCGGGTTCAAATCCAGCGGAGGTCTTAAAAATTCGTAGCATGGCTTTCTTCGGAAGGGAAGTAAAGCTGTTGTAGATTTACGGCACGTGAAAGAACCCACGCATGATAAAGAGACTGCTGAGCAAAATTAAGCGAGCTTTCACACCCAATATAAAATGGTGCACTAAGAACCATGGCAGTTAAAGAGCGTCCATAAATGAAATTCAATTTCATCTACTTACATTATCCAAAAAGCAGTCTTTTTCTATACAGTAATAACTAATAAGGAATGTTTATGATTATTTTCTTTATACTTGTTTGTATTATCCTTTCAGTGACTAATAAAAGATTATACCTATGTGAGTTTGGAAAATGAATTATATATTTAGTTAGCCTGGTTACCATGGATACAATCATTTCAAACATTCAATCTAAATTTTACACCGGATTACATTTTTACTTTCTCTACTACGTATGGAAGTAGAGGAAGTATTGTACTTCACCCAAACATTTGATGTCGATATTTCACCGGAAATGTATGTTTTGAGGCCCCTTGAATAAAATAAAAAGCATTTTTAGAAAAAGGTCCGCGCGAACATAAGAATGTCGGCCCGTGCAGGCCTCTGGCACTGGCTTGTAAGTCCTACGGGATGTAAGTCCTACATAAGGGGAGGGTAATCAGATAAAGAAGATCTGTATACTACATTAAATTAAATAAATAATTATTAAATGGTTAGCTGTCCTATTTCCAAATTGTATAATAATGTTATACATTATTACACTTCTATGAAATATACATTATGCGATGTTTTATCCTTTATCATTCATATTTAAAATTGTCTTTTTCTACAAATATGTTGGCAGGCGTATTTTTATTACAACCCTAAAATACGACAGCTATCCAAATACCTGACTTTCTCTCATATTCCCCTTACATCTACAACACTAACACTAATTTCTGCAAATGTTTATCTCTACTGACATGAAGAAGATAGAGGAATAAGCGTTTGTAGGAATAGTTAGTAAGAGTAGGGAAAGTCATGTGAGTCTAACACATCAGATTTTTTATTATTTGCTTCTTTAAGTGGGTTCAATTCGCTTTTGTATTGATCTCCTTTGTTATTTATGGAATATATATTTTTCTTTCTTTCTTTTTTGCGTCTGTATTGGATAAGTCTAAAATTGAAATAGATAGGTACTGAAAATTTAGTTTTGATGCCTCTTGAACTAAATGAAACATACCAAATTAACTTTTAAAAGTGTAACCCTTTTTTATGCAAGGCGCAATTGTATTTCCTGTGTTGAATTTTATGATTTTCCTTTCATCTTTTCTTGTAGTTTTTCGTATTGTGTTGGGTTTTGCATGCCTCTTTCCTGTGTATGTTTGCTTCCCTTGATATTCCTTTTGTGTGTTCCCATAGTTACTCGTTTACATGGCAAATTCAAGTCGGTTTGAGTTCTCATTCTGGATTGAATACCGCAAGGAAACGTGGATTCAAATCAAACTGCATCATTGGATCCGATGCTTTTGTTAGTAGGATCGGGAAATCTTTTTCCATGGATGTTGTTCGATCTCATTTCCGGATTGAATTCAACATGGAAACGCGGAAATGGGAATGGACTCAAATCGAGCTCAGTTCAGCATGGAAACGCAGTAATTCTTATACTTATGTACAGGGCCCGGATGTTTATGACCTAAAAGCGTTAGAAATATGAAGCCCTTATGATCGAAAAAATTAGAAAATATTACATTAAATATGACCTAAATTTTTTTTAGGTGCACTTCCGAAACCCTAAAAAATTTAACGCTGTTGAAATTAAAGTTATATTTAAAATCCACCTTAAAAATCTTGCACATTCAATAATAAATAACTTTAATTTTATTGTTGCATTTTGAAATTATTTAATTGCTCAACCCAGAGCCAACACCCAGCCCTGCACAGAATGAAATAAATGTCACATTTTAAGGTACGATCAGAAAGAAGAATTACAGTAGCAAATTACATACATTTTAAAATTTTGAAAAAGGAACGATCTTCTACTCGTATTAATTCCATTGTACGGGAACAAGACTTCCTAATATTACAGTCAAGAATTAGGTGTGAAAAGTAGTCTTTGGGAGGACTGCAAGCACATATGCAAAACTGGAGTAGAAATATAAAAATATGACAAAATACAAAGATTTGTGTAAATTATGACTATAATATGAAGAATCTTATGTGTTGTATTGGTTGAGATAAACATTTGCTCAAATTAACTTATTGCTTATTTCCTTGTAGGTGCAAGGGGAATATTGGATTACAGTAGGCTTTGAGCGATAGTCAAATCTTTTGAAGTTTTGAGATCCTGTTCTCTTTCTTTGCACGCTTAACATATAAAAACCGAACGACGTTCCATTTCACGGAAGTTTTAAGTTTTCCGAAACTAACACAAATACCAAGCAATATCTCCGAAATGCTTCACTCTACAAAAAAGTTATTTAAACATAAATTGTGTTTTAGCGAGATCCACATTTCTTCTGTAGTAAGATTTTGTCTATCTCTTACGGTTTACGAGTTATTCAAAAGTCATTCAGAGTAAACAGGACTACATAGGCTATAGCCAGAAAATACATTTCATTTGTCATACAAATATCTTAAACATTTCTCCATTTTAATCAAAATCGTAAGAGCCATTTTCAAGAAAATCAAAATTTTCCATGTAAAGGGCAGTTTAGGGTGGTGTTATTTTCTTCAAAATCTTCGTGTCGCATCCTTGAAAGACATTAAACTTAAATACCAACTTTGGTTTTAAAGCGACTTTTCCTTTTTGAGTTATACTGTCCATAGACTGACACACACACACACACACACACACACACACACACACACACACACACACACACACACGCGCGCGCGCGCGCGCGCGGACCTTTTTCTAAAAATCTTATGTGTTACACTCACGTGACTTTCTCTACTCTTGTACCAATCATTCTTACAAACTCTTATTCCTATATCTTCTCCGTATTAGTTGAGATAAAAATTTACAGAAATTTCTTATTGCTTATTTCCTTGTAGGTGCAAGGGGCTGTGAGCGATAGTCAAATCTTTTAAAGCTTTAAGATCGCGTTCTCTTTGCACGCTTAACATATAAAAAGATCTGATGTGTTGCACTCACATGACTTTCTCTACTCTTGTACTAACCATTCTTACAAACTCTTATTCCTATATCTTCTTCGTGTTAAGATAAATATTTGTACATTATTATCCTATTGCTTATTTCCTTCCAAGGGGAATATTACAATACAGTAGGCTTTGTGCGATAGTCAAATCTTTTAAAGCTTTGAGATTCCGTTCTCTTTGCACACTTAGCATACAAAAAATGAACAACGATGTTCCATTTCACGAAAGTTTTCCGAAACTGACACACATAACAAGGAATATCTCCGAGATGGTTCAACCTACAAGACAATTTATTTGGACATAAATTGTGTATTTTAGCAAGATCTACATTTTTGTACAGTATGATTTGGTCTATCTCTAACGGTTTACCAGTTATGCAAAAGTCGTCCAGAGTAAATGCGACTACAGGAGCTATAGCCAGAAAATTCAAGATATACATTTCATTTGTCATCAAAATATCTCAAACATATGACATTTTAATCAAAATCGTTAAGCCATTTTCAAGAAAATCAAAATTTTCGAAAAATTTTTCCATGTAAAGGGTAGTTTAGGGTGGGGCTATTTTCTTCAAAATCTTCGTGTCGCATCCTTGAAAGACATTAAACTTAAATGCCAACTTTGTTTTAAAGCGACTTTTCGTTTTTGAGTTACACTGTCCACAGACTGACACGCACGCACGCACACACACACACACACACACACACACACACACACACACACACGTGCGGACCTTTTTCTAAAATTGCTTTTTGGATTCAGGGAGTCTCAAAACATATATTTCCGGTGAAATCTCGACATCGAATTTTTGGGTGGAATACCTACAATACTTCCCCTACTTACCAGCAGAGAAAGTAAAAATGCTTTTTTTTTTCAGGGGGTATCAAAACATACATTTCCGGTGAAATCTCGACATCGAATTTTTGGGTAAAATTCAATATCTACTATGGCAAGAAAATGAGAAAAAAAACCTTAAAATAACAAAATATGACTTTATATGACCCCATGAGATTTGTGCATATTTTAATCGCCGTTGATAAAATCCTGCTTTGCTTATTATGTATTTTCCATGGAAAAAACCACAAACATAAAGTATGACATCATAAACATCCGGGGCCTATTATGTATGTGCTTTTGGGGTCTGCTTTCACCTTTTATGTCCCGCAATTCCGTATCGAGTTGTCCTTGTATTTCTCGTGTAACATGTGCTGTGTTATCTTTATGGACTCTTCCCTCTGTTAAGGCTAGTTTACATGACAAAACAGGTTTCGCAAGTAAATTTCGCAGTTATCTTTTATTAATTGGAAACCGGCCACTTCCGGCTGCTTTCAACTTTTGGTGAAATAACAGAGTTGCCAGATTGGACGAAAAGCAGCGAATTGGGCTAATTTTTTTGTTGCGGTTACGAAGTTGGACGATTGGGCTACTTGCGACTTTTGGGCTACTCAAGCTTTAACTGGCCTAGTTTTGAGCTAACTGTAATTTCTTGAAGTTATAGAATAACGCTTTCATTGACTTATAAGTTGGTGAGAATTTAATAGCTTGACAATGTGGCTTTCTATATTCTCTTCCGTGAAAAGAAAAGTCCCTAGTTTTCAGGCTATGTAGCCAAGCCAAAGACAAGCGTAATTAAATATAAGCTCTATCATTAGTAACGGGCTTCTTGGTCACCTGAGTATCACGTCTTTACTTTCTCTACTGGTAAATAGAAGGAAGTACTGTATACCACCCAAAAATTCGATGTCGAGATTTCACCGGAAATATATGTTTTGAGACCCCTGAATCCTAAAAAAGCATTTTCAGAAAAAGTGGTGTGTGTGTGTGTGTGTGTGTGTGTGTGTGTGTGTGTGTGTGTGTGTGTGTGTGTGTGTGTGCGTGTGTGCGCGCGCGCGCCTTCTCCTCTTATACTTCACAGTACTTCTGACATATACAAAAAGGGTAACGATCCAGAGAACACAATAAGTGAATCGCGAAGAGAAGAGGTTATTGGGAACACTTTGGTTGTAATACATGAGTTAAAATGTATTATTTATTTATGTATTTAGTTAATTTATCATCAGGAGTGTATAGTTGCATTATTATTTGCTATTGGTAAATATTGCATACTTTTTAATGTCTTATTCATATTTATGCCCAGGAGAATAATATAACTAACATTTATTAACCCTGCAACCGTGCACCTCAAGAACTGTTACACGAGTTGTACACCATGGTCACATGACTCGTAAGCTGTTGTAAAAATTATATTAATCCAGTAGTATCTTATAAGAATATCAAACTTTCAAGATGTTGAATACACTATAGTTGATGTGTATAAATTAAAAATATTTTATCCCTGCAAATTTTAAGGTCTCAAAAATTCAATATTCAATAGGGAGATAATAATGACCTAATAGAAGAATACATGAAAAATAAACTGAAACACTTAACAAGAGGTAGACATATAAATCACAACATTGATAACATACTTGCTAAACTAATTTGTGTAACCCAAAGAGGGCAAAGCTCTGTCCAGAACCATGTAGTCACACACTTTCTGTATGCTGATTGGTGAAGGCAACAATGTTGTTAACAATAGATTGGTCACTCAGTAAATTCCAACTTTCTCTTACGGATTTCACATTCTTCGCACTTCCTTTCACTGCTGTTATATGAACCACAATATTATCACCAACTGGGCTACCTCTCCTAACAGAGTCGGTCTGGGTGGCTCAGTTGGTTAGACGCTGGCCTACTGATCCCAAGGTCGCGTGTTCAAATCCGACCCAGACCGATGGTTTTTGGTGTGCTTAAAAACGACAGCGTCTCAGTGGGGCATGTAAAAGAACTCTTTCGGGATGAAATTCCGGCACACCGGCAACGCTGATGTGATCCTTACAATTGAAGGGCATTTTTTCAAAACTCGACAGATGCAAAATTTTAGGAAATTGAGTTATATATAGTATCGGCATAATTTTCACCTTCTGCATCGTTCTGTGAAATCAGATTTTGCAAAATTCGATTCGTGTAGAAGGTAGGAAATATTAGCCCCAGGACCTAACGATGCTGAATGCACCTCGTACCAGACCTCCCAGAGGGGATAAAATCCCCATGCTGGTACCGAACCCGAGTTCTCCGCACCAGAGGCAAGCGCTCTACCAACTGCGCTACGTAGGAATATTAGCAGGTCCAGCGGACATATGTTACAGTTGGAAAGCGTGGTTCCGATACAGAAGTAATTGCGTAGGCTCTCTTTGCTGAGTGATGGAGAAGGTAGGAATTCCAGTAATCGAAAAAGAAGAAAAATATACGACACTGTCGTATTTTTTTGCAACCTTGTTGCAAGACTAGATTTTTTTTCTGGGATCCATGGCCACACATCACGCTTGCACCATCATAATACTGGCCTACTAATTTATACTTGTAGCCGAATGATTCCAAGATGTTGTCCAATGAAATAAACAGCGTTTCTGATGTTCTGTCGGCAGTTCATCATAGAAACCTAAGAAACGCTCCACAACAGATCCTTCAACATTAACGTACCTTACTATTTCAAAACACTGAGACACCTGTGTAATATCTGTCGTATCATCTACCTGGACAGGGGGGAAAAAAACCAACAGTTTCCCATTCAGTGTTTACAAATGCATTGATGTAGTCCGAAATGCAGTCCAATAGTTCATTTTGATTACTTTTTTATTCGCCACTGAACACACTTTTTAACTTGGAATATTGCTTCTTCATTTCTATAGGACTCCTAGATACCAGCAACGTCAGCAGTTCCTTAAAATTTCCACGATTAATTGAGGCTGTTGTTTCATCGTGACCGCGGAATGCTAGGTAATTTTTGCTTGCATAAACAGAATACTGCATCACTCACTAAATGCAGGAGAAGCCTGTTCAGACGTACGTTTTCATTGAACTGCACGTTATACAGCCTAGCATTCTCCTTTAGTGCATCTCAAATTGTATTTCGATTTCTTTCAAAAGTTTTCAAGTTAACCTGGCATTTTAAATACTCTGCCGAACCCGAATGTTTGTGTAATGAACGTGTTATATTCAACAAAGCAACAAATCATTCTCTATTCCAAACGTTGCTTTTATTGCTAAAAAGCAAGCATGGCCAACAAAACAGTATCTGCAGAGTTGGGGAGGAGCACAACCGTGGAAATTCCACAAACCACGATTGTTTGAAACTAAGATTGTAGTGTTTTCCTGAATGTTTCTCTTCTTTCGTACCATATATTTGTAGAGATAGGGCGTCCACAATTTAAGACTTCCTTCTTATGACACCGTGAAAAAGGTGTTTATTAAATACACCCTATGTCATAAGCAGGATTCATATTTAAAGCATTACTGCACTATAAACGCAGATTACTCCACGTATTTCACAGCCAGGAAGTAGCGAGGAGAAAGAGCTCCGTCTATCTCACTTAATGCCCCCTCCACAAACAAACTGAACTGAAGCAGGTGACGTCACGGTTGCTATAGCACCCATGCTGTAGTCTCCGCCTCTCTGAGATTGAACAGTTGAACAGGAGAAAGCTCTTTGCACTTCACTTCGAGTCCACGGTTAGAGCGCTTGCTTCTACAACAGAGCACCGCACAGTAGAGGTCTTAGGCCCGACCCGGCCCGGCCCGGTACCAACCAAGCCCGGGCCCGGCCCGAGTCCGAGAATAGTCTATAGGTCATAGCCCGGCCCCGGCCCGAGCCCGAGAATAGTGTAAAGGCCATGGCCCGGGCCCGACCCGAGCCCGATTGTGCAATTTTCTTTTAAACAAAATTATCCTGCAGTTATTGACAGTATTATTATTATTATTATTATTATTATTATTATTATTATTATTATTATTATTATTATTATTATTATTATTATTATTATTATTATTATTATTATTATTTATTATTATTATTATTATTATTATTATTATTATTATTATTATTATTATTATTATTATTATTATTATTATTATTATTATTATTATTATTATTATTATTATTATTATTTACTTATTTATTCCCTAAAATCCAATTTTGGTCCAAATACTTACGCTAACGAATGTTGGGTACCTGCATAAACAACGTTAGTAACATTAATATTGTTTTGAGATCATGATATTGTCTCGTTAAGGTCTTAGAAATAACCTGTTTTCCAGGTTTGAAGAAAAGGTTATTGGTGTGTTTCTAAGGGTTTATCGGGGCAATATACGATTATAGAACAATATTAATGTAGGTACTCAATCTGTTGTAAGCTATCCGCAATTGGCCATAGCAGAAATTAGTAATAATCAGAGGCATTAGGCATTATAAATCATTAATATAGGTAGACAAAAAGACATTATAAATATTTAAAATAGGCAGAAAAAAGGAATTATAAATACTAAAACAGGAAATAAGAGAAACCCAATAATACATTACATATTCAATAACTGATCGTCATATTTTAAAGAACTTCAAAGTTTTAAACAAAGTACTGTCGCGATACATGTCCCCCATCTCGTTATGATAGGTTGAAAGGGGGGGGGCAAAGTTACATCTGGTGCAATGTACTTAACTGTCAGGATTCTTGATGAGGCTTGCACAAGATCTTCTTAATACTGAAAATCCATTTGCCAACATCCAGAAACAAGCATCGTATCCCTTCTAACACCCTGTGAAAGCCATGTGTCACGTGAAGCATGTTTGGAAATAACACTTTTAACGCTATTCCAGCCTTTTTCATATATGATGCAGCGTCACTGATGAAAAGTAAGGCGTCGTATTGAACCTCTTAAGGCCGCAGCAAATTTAATGAACTGGTGAATGACTGCGGAATAGCTCGATTGTTAACTTTCTCAAGACACTCTGTAGTAAGCAGGAATGGTTTCATTGATTCATCTTCTGTAGGACCTAATCGTCCAATAACAAATTGGCAATGAAACGACCTATGGTATCAGTTGACTCGTCGATATTCGTCGATATCCCAGATCATCTTATTTTTCATTTTATCTTTAGTTTAAGAGGTAGAACCGGAACTTAAAAATTCAATGCTACAACTGGGATTTGAACCACAGACCTTCCGCTTGCCGGGCGGACGCTCTTACCACTGAGCTATTGTGACAAACTGCCAGAATGTGACAGTTTGTCACAATAGCTCAGTGGTAAGAGCGTCCGCCCGGCAAGCGGAAGGTCTGTGGTTCAAATCCCAGTTGTAGCATTGAATTTTTAAGTTCCGGTTCTACCTCTTAAACTTTGCCCACACACGGCTTGTGTGTTTAAAAACACCAACAGTAAGTTTGTTGGCATAAATAAATAATAATTATCTTTAGTTATTTTCATTGTGTCATCGTAACATTCGGCTAAGTAACATTTTCGCAAACTTGACTCGCTAGGTTGGTATAAGACAGCATTGAAAATAAATGTTCAGCTAACTTGGCTGAAAAATTTTAAAAATCCATTTTCAGTTGTTTATTCCCTAAATTTTCAAGCCCGGGCCCGGCCCGAGCCCGACCCTAGTCCAGCCCGAGCCCGGCCCGAGCCCGACAAGCATTTTTCAAATTAGGCCCGAACCGAGCCCGTGCAGACCTCTACCGCACAGTACAGAAATAGAGAAATAGGTAGTAAAAACTCGCATACCTGAATATATTTTAAAAATATGTGTGGCAAGGTACAAATATTGGTGAAGTGCCACTTCACCTACTTCCCCTGAATAGCCGCCTCTGGTGATCCTCCGAAACAGTTTGTGAGATAGTGAAGTACAGGTTACGGGAGGACAGAACAGCTGTGAGTTGCAAAGTCACGAGAGTTGTAAATTGTATTAGCGATAAAACAAAGAAGGGTGTATTTTTGTTCTTCAGTTTTAGAAGAGAAATAAAGTACCTAATAGAGAAAAAAAGTAACTTAAAGTGCCATTTGTTAGGAATGGGATTTGTTACATTGGTGTAACCACCCGAGATCAACCCAATCCAAACTCTCAAAAGGAAGGGGTTCAGATGTTCGGCCCGGATTACTTATGTTGACGTCGGAAGTACCACGAGTGCGGGTACGCAGCGCTCACACCACACCAGCCCCTCCCCCCTATGGGATGCGATAGACCACGCCATCGAACCTCTTCTCCACGTAGATCGATCCTTGGCATCGTTGTTTGGTGGCGCCTCTTGGTCCAGGTAGGGCGATGTATGCAATCTTGCTTGAAACCTCTGCGGCAGGCTCGCCGGCTGTGACGGGTGTTCCTCCGGTTGCCCTTCACCCAGGTGTGTTGACGGGCCTTCCTGCGCACAATATGAAAACCGTCCCTGTGGTTCCGTGACCGCTGACCTTCCTGGTGCACCTTCGCTGCCACCTTGCTCCGGACGAGCCCAACCGCAACCTCCACCATGATTAACCTGTTGATCCCAAGATATTCGCTGGGGTTCCGGAGCGTTATCTCGTCTTCTTCGATTCGCAAGACCCTTCTGCTGACTTCGACCGTCGCCCTGGCTATATTTCCAGTATCACCTCCTCAGCTACCTTCATGACACCCACTAACTTACAAACCTCTGTTCCAAAGTCGAGTCCAGCCAGGCCTCCTTCTCCACAGGCAAGGTGTCACCGGATGCGACTATATCGTGGAGTCGGTCTAGTTTTCTCGTGAACATGCATGTCCTGTGCCACATCAGGTCAGATCATGGTCCGCTAGTACCCGGCACGGCTTCCCCTGTATCCTACCGTCTGCAACGATGTCCTTCATCCTTGTATCCATGGCACACAGCGTCACTTGATGGGATGGCTTTGACAATTCCTCAGTGCCCCACGCCATGGCAGTTCTTACTCGATTTTTGCTTGCTCGTGGGGTTTTGTGCTGAGTCCTTAGTGACGTTTCTGGTTGGTTACATCCTCAACACACATCCACTAGGGGATAAATTATAAATTCGGGTAGTTTGGTACCTGTCTTAAAAACCAGATCATGTTCCTGCCTTTATTGTAGTTTCTCATACAGTTGATTGGTTTTTACGTTTTTAACTTACATTTACATATAGTTCAGTGTCTTCTCTGCATGTAGAAGATTGGCTCTGGTAGAGCAGGGTCTGCCGTCTTGTTGGCCTGTGCCCACAGTTACCTATGCCATATAATTTGGTAGATCCTCTGATTCTGCAGGTAGGAGAGGGCTGGGGTTCTGGTTGTCTGTGTGAGGGACATTACCATACCATGGCTCAGATGTTTCTCTTGCTTCGCATTTGCAGGAGTCTTAGTCACTCAGTTTGAATCGGTGGAGGTATGAAGCATATGGACTGTGTCCTGTCAGGTAGTGGATCAGTCCACGTATCGGTTGTAAGTGCTTCATTTTGAGATGTTCTTCTAAGTTGTCGTCTAGCTGTGTATGCCTCCCACTCCTGCTGCATATAGGAATATCCTGCATACCATTTTCAAGTCTCACCTTGTATGAATATGCCTTATCTTGAAAAGAAACACTTTCTTCTGGTTTTCCTAATCTGCAATGTCCTTTTCTGGATGTCTTGGTCAGCAGGAAAGCAGATGGCACACTTGGGCATACTGTCTACCGTAAGCCCACTCATATGAACCACTATTTGAATAAGGCCTCAAATCATCATCCCAGACAGAAACGAGTGTGATTAAGACCCTGTAGATTGTGCTTCTCGCATTTGTGAGCCACACCTATTATGACAAGAACTCTGCCACCTCGAACAGGCTTTATTAGATAATGGTTACTCAATCAAAGAAGTTAAAAGAGCCTGCCATCCTGCCAGGCCAAAAACCTGCTTCACAAAAAACAGACAAGCCAGACCATAATGGAATAGTTTTCCTGCCATACTTCCAGAATGTCACCAATGGTATCCAGCACATAGTGCAATGACAGTGTCAAGACTGTCTTCAAGTCCACAAAACAACTCAGCTATCTACTTCACTCAGCTAAAGATCCTCGGGAACCCTTGTCATCAGCTGGTGTATACTGTATTCCTGTAGTTCAGTTTACATCGGAAGTACACCGCATAGCATCAACACCAGACTCACCGAACACAAAAGAAGCTGCCACCTGGGCCAAACAGATAAACCCGCAGTTGCCTAACATGCCATTGAAGCGGAGAGTGAAGATATAATTAAGTTCCAGGACACAAGCATTTTGTCATCCACAATACACTACCATGCCCGGCTACAACGTGAAACTATTGAAATTTATAAACATTCCCACAATTTCAATATGAAAGAAGAAGTTTTGAAACTTAACAGCAACTGGTATCCTGTCATTGAAGGCAAGAAACAGGACAAAACAGGAGAAATTCAAGTGAACCAATCAGGAGGAAACAACACCTTGGGTGAAGCCCGCCCCCTCCCTCCTGCTGTCCGTCATCTGGACCAATCAGCGGAGGCCACTCGAGGGATAAATACACTAGCTCAGACAGTCCACACCTCAGACGCCATGTTAACTTCTCTGAGGAGACTACGATCGCGCCACTGAAGATGTCTGCTGCAGTTGTGGACGAAACGTCTGGGTATTTAAACTCCAGCAGACCACGGCATAACAGCCTGGAAATGACTCCTAGATATATTGACTCCGACCGTGAAAGTTTACACTCTTTCAAATCTGAGATAGATTCCAAGTGGTTTTAAAATTTTGAAAATCACTCTTGAATCTTTCTTGCACTTGTGTAATGCTATGACAGCTATACATTTCTCTTTCACAGACCATTCCGTGATGAAACAGAACAATACTGAAAGTTGAATGGGTAAACATTTCAAGTATGGATGTTGACACAAGATGAAATTGCCTGAGCCGCTGCGCAGTTGCATCAGTCGAGAGGGATAAGAGGAAATGTTGATGTCAGTATTTATGTTAGGACTAGGTATTTAGGTAAAACAATAATTGCTTTCAGCAACAGTAAAGAATACAATACTAAATGTACCTTTGTGATTATATAATTGGGACACACTTTTAGGTGGACATTTCATCACGTTCCCCATCTATAGCACCAAAAAAACATGAAACATTCTGTTTAATTTCAAAGTTCTAGATTATTTGCTTCCACTCCTCCTTCCTTTGCAATATATGAAACAATATGCATGGTATCAGTCATTTTATTCTATTCTTTAAACATATAAGAAATGCAGCCCTAATCCTCTTGTTATTTTTCAGGAATTTGAGGATGCTTCACAGAAGGTAATAGACAACATGAAAGAGGCAACCTTTCCTGAATAGGTATCTTGCTCTTCTCCTGTTGAAGGGTCAAATAACCTTGACTTAGGAAGTCGGTAACATTGTCATTGAATGAATGCCATTCATCAAATTTGCAACATGTGAAGAGGCAAAGAAGAAACTTGGACATAAACCAAGGGGAACATTTAGAGCCTCTTGAAGATGCAGCCGAAGCTCTGAAGGCTACATCCTCTAGAAAAGAAGACAATGAAAGTGATTCATTTACCAAAAGCATCAATACACAGATGTGTAAGCTTCCAGAAGAAAAGGATATTGCATTAATGAGGGAAATTCAGGGGCTGGTTTCTGCTGAAATGGCAGAACATCTGGTAGAGCTAAAAAGAAGCACTACATCCCCAATAATAGATTGCGTTCAGTCAGAAAAATATATAATTATTTATCTGAAATAGTGACGAACTCTTCCTTTTCATTATAACAATGCAGAGAGTACAGAATATTTGTGCTATGAATGAAACACTACTTCAAATAAATGAGCATTAGCACTATTAGTAGCAGTAGTGGTATTCTTACCTTCATATATATTTTTCTAATACACTGTAGTACAAACTTCAGGGACAAATTTTCAAATTGTGCACTTTGGGACATGGCACAAAAACTGTAGTGATGTATATGAGTCACCACTTGCAAGACATCGCAATGTAATTTGTAATTTCAGCTGTGGTGATAATGCTTCATGCATTAAAATATCTTGTATTTGTATTTCATGTGTTAGTTTCCCAAGCAAGAAGTTAAACTTCTCTGAAGTTACTCTCAAATGATTGTGATAACTATTACAGTTTCTTTTAACAAAGCTGTAGAGCAGAGATGTCTAACGTTCTTTGTTTGGAAAATCTTACATAATGAGCAGCTATTTCCCACTCCACTCCTTCAGTTGGAGGGACTATCAGTCAGTATCCAGTGACGGACACAAACAGACAATTCTATGGTTCTAAAATAAGAACAAATTAGAAAATAAAAACTTCACTTATCTTAGTAATGTTGCAAGTTATTTTTGCAAAAACTGACTCGAGTTTCGAGTTGACTCCAACTCATTCTCAAAGCTATACGAACTGGTTTGAGAATTCAGTGTCATTCTGGCAGGTTGTCACAGTAGCTTAATGGTTAGAGCACCCGCCTAGTAAGTGGAGGGTCTGTGGTTCAAATCCCAGCTAGGGCATTGAATTTTTAAGTTCCAGTTCTACCTCTTAAACATTGCCCACACACGGCTTGTGTGTTTAAAAACACCAATAGTAAGTTTGTTGGCATAAACAAATAATAATTACCATCTGAAGGTTATTTAATCCTGGGACATAAAGTACTTACAGTAGTAAGTCACCATTGGGTAATTGTCTCTGATGTGAGACTGCCTTTGTGGTTCACCAGGAGCAATACAAACTGGCTTGAGAATTCAATGTCATTCTGGCAGGTTGTCACAGTAGCTTAATGGTTAGAGCTCCCACCTAGCAAGCGGAGGGTCTGTGGGTCAAATCCCAGCTGTGGCATTGAATTTTTAAGTTCCAGTTCTATCTCTCAAATTGTCTATTTTTACTTTCTCTACTGGTAAGTAAGGGAAGTATTGTATTCCACCCAAAAATTCGATGTTGAGATTTCACCGGAAATATATGTTTTGAGACCCCCTGAATCCAAAAAACAGCATTTTTACTTTCTCTACTGGTAAATAGGGGGAAGTATTGTATTCCATCCAAAAATTCGATGTCGAGATTACACCGGAAATATATGTTTTGAGGCCCCCTGAATCAAAAAAAAGCATTTTTAGAAAAAGGTCTGTATGTGTGTCTGTGTGTCAGTCTGTGGACAGCATAACTCAAAAACGAAAAGTCAGTTAAAAACCAAACTTGGTATTTAAGTTTAATGTCTTTCAAGGATGCGACACGAAGATTTTGAAGAAAATAGCCCCACCCTAAACTACCCTTTACATGGAAAATTTTTCAAAAATTTTGATTTTCTTGAAAATGGCTCTAATGATTCTGATTAAAATGTCATATGTTTGAGATATTTTTTTATTTAAAATGAAATGTATATCTTGAATTTTCTGGCTATAGCCCCTGTAGTTGTATTTACTCTGGACGACTTTTGCATAACTGGTAAGCCATAAGAGATAGACCAAATCATACTATACAAAAAATGTAGATCTTGCTAAAATACACAATTTATGTCTAAATAAATTTTTTTGTAGGGTGAACCATTTCTAAGATATTCCTTGTTATGTGTGTGAGTTTCGGAAAACTTAGAACTTTCGTGAAAAGGATCATCGTTGTTCATTTTTTTATATGTTAAGTGTGCAAAGACAACAGAATCCCAAAGCTTTAAAACATTTGACTATTGCACAAAGCCTACTGTATTCTAATATTCCCCTTGCACCTACAAGGAAATAAGCAATAAGATAAGTTGTACAAATGTTTATCTTAACTAACACAAAGAAAATATAGGAATAAGAGTTTGTAAGAATGGTTAGTACAAGAGTAGAGAAAGTCATGTGAGTGCAACACATCAGATTTTTAGAAAAAGGACGTGATTAGGACTAATGCACTCACTAATGTGCGAAGATATGTTTGAGTGGCGTACTAGGGCGCAGGGATGAAGACTTCTGCTTTATAGATGCAGTGAACTCAATTTTAGACTGGATATGCCAGCAAAATAAGTGCATATTTCTTGATGGAAATTCGTGGATTTTGGATAAAGACTTGGGTAGAGACGGTGTTCATCTGAATATGATGGGGACAGGGAAATTTGGGAGATTGCTGTATAGAGTTATTGAGAATCTGATCTCAAAAAACTAGTTTTGGCAGAAATAAATGGTACTAATAGACTAAAGCCTATAAATAGTAATTTGACTCCAACATTTAAGGTGTTGCATTTAAATGTTCAATACATCAGCAATAAAAGAGATGCTCTTGAACACTTTGTGAATGAGGTATGTCCAGAAATAGCTATCTTTACTGAGCATGGGTTAAGAGTAGATCAAGTGAGTATGTATAATATTATGAATTATAAGAATGTAGGCTCGTATTGTAGAATTGTACATAAGAGTGGTGGTGTAATGATATTAGCTAGGAAAGATATAGAAGCTAAAGATTTAAAGTTAAATCAGTACTGTGAAGAAAAGATATTTGAAGTTACTGGTATTAAAGTTGCAACCCAGGAAGGAAATATATTGATATTTGCCCTGTATAGATCACCTGCATCATCTGTAAATGACTTCCTGAGCTGCTTAGATAGATTATTAGCTGCTTAGATAGATTATTAAATGATTATATAACAGAAAATGTAAATATAATTCTTGCTGGGGATAGCTATAATATTGTGGATACTATCCATGAACCTACACGAGTTACAGTAAACACTGCTACCACTATTGATCACATAACTACAAATATGGTGGAGGAAGTCATAGCTGCGGGTACGATAGATTCGCGTATCTCGGACCATACAGCTCAGTATCTTGAAGTAAGGAATACTTATGGGAAATCAAAACAAAACATTACTAAAACGTTTAGGCAATTAAAAGAAAGTAATTTGGAAAATTTAGTAAGTCTGTTAAAACAGGAAAGCTGGGATGAGGTTTATAATTCTGTCAACATAGATGATAAATGGGATGTATTTTATGAAGTATTTAAAATGCATTATGATATGGCATGTCCTGTGGTAACCAAGAAAGTGGGGAATGGAATTATTAAAGTTAATGTTCCTAGTTATATTACTGAGCTAAGGGAAAAAGCTAAGGATTGTTATGTATTATACAAATCTACCTCTTTTGAAGTATTTAAAAAGAAGTATAGTAAATATAGGAAGGAGTATTTAAATCAGTTAAAACTCATTAGACAGAAATATTATAGACATACTATTCAAAACTCTAAAAATACATCTAAAACATTGTGGGAAATTGTAAACCAAAGTAAGAGTAAAAATACTGAAGTAGAAAATTTCCAACTAGAAATAAATGGGAACATTGAGAAAGACCCTGAACAAATTTGTGAGTATATAAACAATTTTTATTTAAACTTAACACAACAAAGTTCAGGGAAAAGCAACAACATTATTAGAAATGTTGTAAAATCAACAATGTATGTAAAACCTACAGATGTACATGAAATTATCAAAATAATTGGACTTCTGCATAGTAAAAGTACTTCAGGCTGGGATGAAATTAGTCCAATGTTACTAAAATACTGCAAGAATGAAATAGCAAAACCATTGGAACATCTTATCAATTTTTCTATACAGAAGGGAATATTTCCAGATTGTTTAAAGACGAGTATTGTAAGGCCTATCTATAAGAAAGGGGAGAAATTAGATATAAATAATTACAGGCCAATAACTCTAACCTCAGAGATTGGGAAAATATATGAGCGGGTTCTCTTAGTCAGGATGCTAGAATTTTTTAATAAGGAAAATGTATTTTGCCAATTTCAGCATGGATTTAGAAAGGGGTTTTCAACTAAAACTGCTGTTATTGACTATGTCCATCAGGTCATAAGTTTATTAGAACAGAATAAAAAGGTAGGCACATTATTTTTTGACCTCTCGAAGGCTTTTAATAGCGTAAAGCATGATCTGCTACTTGATAAATTGGAAGCTTATGGAATAAGAGGAAAAGCCTATGAAATTTGTAAATCTTACTTGTTAGGTAGAAAACAGATAACTGAAATTCATGGTAAAAATTATACGCGTCTGTCAAAGGTAAAGTAAAAACAGGGAATAGTAAGATATGGGGTACCTCAAGGGTCAGTTTTGGGTCCCTTAATGTTTTTATTATATGTTAATGATATTAATCATCCAAAAAATGCCATTATAACATCGTATGCGGATGACACCACAGTAAATTTTTGGGGGGCTTGTAATTTATCTTTAATGGAAACAATAGCTTTGGGCAACAATGAAATATTAAACTACTTTAGAATGAATAATTTCATATGCAACATGGATAAAACAAAATTGATGAAGTATGATCTCTCAAAACGAGAACAATTGGAACAATCACTTGTAATTGAGAATAAAAATTGTGACAAACTAGATGTGCATAAGTTCTTAGGAATATGGATAGACAATGGGCTTACATGGGCACAACACATAGATGCTATAGGTACCAAAATTAGCAAATCTATTTATCTTTTAAGGTTTTTTAAACATACATTAGGCAGTGAAGAATTAAAAATGATTTATTACGGTATAATCTACCCACATCTACATTATGGGATTGAGGTATGGGGAAGTGCAGCAAAGATGCGTATGGATAAGTTATTGATCTTACAGAAGAAATGCATCAGAATTATTAGTAATTTAAAATTTAGGGAATCTTGTAGGAATGCATTTAAACAACACAAAATATTAACGGTTTACTCTCTATATGTGTATAGGACTATACTATATATACAAAATAAGAGTCAAAAAAAAAATAACGATATTCATGGATATAGTACAAGAAGTAGCATAAATTACCATAGATATATGTGTAGTAAGCAAATTGTATTTAAAGATATAAGTGTAATAGGAACAATTTTGTACAACAAATTACCTCTAGAGATTAAGACTATAAGAAAATGTAACTTTAAACCTTGTTTAAAAAATTATTTGATCCAAAAATGTCTCTATTCTCTTGATGAACTGTAAACATGTTTATGTAAATATCTGTATGTGTAAATGTAAATATTTACTTTTGACAATGTCTGAAACTTGTATACAAGTCTATAGGCAATAAAGAATTATTATTAATATTATTATTATTATTATTATTATTATTATTATTATTATTATTATTATTATTATTATTATTATTATTATTATTATTATTATTATTACTATTATTACTATTACTATTATTATTATTATTATTATTATTATTATTATTATTATTATTATTATTATTATTATTATTATTATTATTATTATTATTATTATTATTACTATTATTATTATTACTATTATTACTATTATTATTACTATTATTACTATTACTATTATTACTATTATTATTATTATTATTATTATTATTATTATTATTATTATTATTATTATCATCATCATCATCATCATCATCATCATCATTTTTTCCAAGGCTGTACATTTTCACAGTTTTCATTAGTTTCTAACATTGTTTACAGATTGCAGGCATGAAGATTCAAGATCAGACCTTTGGTGAAGCAATGAGCCAACCAGGACTGACTTTTGTTATGGCTAAGATGGACTTATTTTCTGGATTCACCTTGTACATCAGTGAACTTTGATCTTTATTTCTGATATAACCTGATGGATGCTATAATTACACCAACTTCCATCTCACAAAGTTGCAACTTTTCATTTTTGAGTTATGCTGTCCACAGACTGACATATACACAGACAGACACACACACACCTTTTTCTAAAAATGCTTTTTGTAGATAAAACATATTTCCAGTGTTACGGAAGGGGCAGTGGGCAGGTTTTTGCTTACCGTATCTGTGAATTTGGCCCAGTTTGCTCTGTTGTAATTTGGCCGTTTAATTGGTGGGAGTAGAGCTGCATTGCCCTTGAGGGTGATTATGAGGGGCAGATGGTCAGACGACAGCTCATTCATGACTTTAGTCAGGACTAACCTAGCTAAAAAAGGTGCACTCCACATTGGAATAATTCTGTATAAGAAACTACCTACCACAATTAAGAACATAGAAGATCTTAATGGATTCAAGGAGACACTTCGGTCATTACTATTAGTTCACTCATTTTACTCAGTCACTGAGTTCCATTAAAGGTAATTATATACTATAATATGTTAGTAATGTAGACTGCCTCCATAGTGCAGTGATAGCACACTGGTGAAGGGGACTTGGGTTCGATCGCTGGTACCCGCAGTGGGATTTTTTCCCCTGTTGGGAGGTCTTGCACTCAGCCTCGTTATGTCCCAGAGGAGTCAGTTGAGGGTCTACTTGATAAAGAAGTAGCAACCCCAGGTTGTGAAGGCTGCATATCTAGCCGGGAGGGCTCGGGACACTGTCCATGTCCCACCCTTCAGTACTGAACTCAATTCATGACGTCCATAATGGGCAGAAGTGGGGGAGGCAGTGGCCGGATGGTAAGCCTTGGCCCATCAGGGCTGTTGCACTAGGGGTTAGTTTAGTTTATGGTAGATAATGCAATTGATTTATAGGTTCCAATCATGTAAAAATGTGAATGTTGCACACTTTTATACAGGAATTTTACTTTTAATTGTATCTGTTCATGTAATTTATATATAATACGTATGTTTTCTTCCTGACAAAGCTATGAACATGTAATTTTGTTCAAATAGTGAATAAAGACTACTACTATTACTACTACTACTACTACGACTAGTACTACTACTACTATGGGAAAACCTTGTAACAAACATTATACTCTTTGTGCAGACTTTCCATGCCCATAACATGGAATTGGGTGAAATATTATTCTAAAAACAACTTCAAAATTCTAGCACCTAAAATAATTACTCAGTTTAGAAAATGAGAAGAATCACTAGTGTCTAACTTCAGAAGATTCAAAATGTGAAATACCTACTTGAGAATATTGCATGTTGCAAGAGTAACTAAGAGAGTTAAACAAATGCCACTCCTCAACAACTTAACCATTCGAGATGTCAGTACAGAGAGAGAGAGAGAGAGTGATTTTGCAGACTGCCTCAGTTTTATAAGTGTGTTTACATGCATATCAGTGCACCTGTTGGCAATAACTGAAGAGATAAAAACTCCTCAGGTGTTCTTTCACAGGTGTAGGACTCTGTTCTCTATTACATTATGTTGAAAATAGCATGTCATGAAATCCTTACAAGCACCACTTAAACACAGCCATAATCTCAAGTAAAGAAGATTTGTGATGCATGTAAGCAAATTAGCACTTACTAAAAATTCAGTGTAATTAATTATAAATGTTGAAGAGTAAAATTAAAAATTATATTTTATTATACTTATACTACATCCATTAAAATGAACAGATATATGTTTTGAAATTCATTAAGCCAACAGATAATTATAGAACATCAAAGTGACAAACTATATACATGGAATATATTGCGATGCAATTCATATAACATTGTAAACACAGCATTGGAAGCTAACGTAATGTATATGACTAAATATAACTATCTTGTGTATTTTACAAAAGTGCGGGTCAGCCTTTTTATATTCTCAATACCTGAAACACAAATAACAGCAGCACAGCATCTTAAGTGGGTTAAGATTGTTGAACATATATTTTACAGGGAATTATATTTCTTTTGATTATTTATTAGCATGGGTCATCTTCTTAGTGCAGGGTAGCACTGCTGCTTATGAAGCAGGAGACCTGGTTCAATTCCTTGCACTGGCGTGGGGATTTCCTTCTACTGGGAGACTTGGTCCAGGGTGCATTCAGCCTCGTTAGGTTCCTGAGGGGTAATTGAGGAGCTCATTGATTGAGAAATAGAGGTCTCTGGTTGTGAAGACTGCATGACCAGCCAGGAGGGACCAGGGCACTGACCACGTCTAACGTCCAGTACTGCACCCCCTTCATGATGCCTCATGGTGGGCAGAGGTAGGTGACACACCAGCGAGGTATAGGCCTTAGATCGTAAAGCGCTCTTGCGTGCAGAGTTAGTTAGTTTTTTTGTTTATTAGCAGACAGCAATAAATGAATTCCTCAATTGAATAGAATTGATCTAAAAGCAGGAATTTATTTAATTCAGCTTTAATTATTTTGTTAGTTCATGCGCGTGTTGGATATGGAAGTAAGTTATTTGGTAAGTTGGTTAGCATTTTAGACTCCAAGTTCAGAAATTCTCGGTTCAGTTCTCAGGTAGAGTGTGGATAGTTTTCTTTAGTTACAATTATTTCCCATCTTCTCTACATTGAGGAACATTATGTATGTGATTAAATGTTTAACGGGAAAAAAAAAAAAAAAAAACCAAGGCCCAGAATAAACAGAAAACAAATTGACTGCCACTTTGCCAGTAGTAGTAATAATCATTAATGATGATGATGATGATAATAATAATAATAATAATAATAATAATAATAATAATAATAATAATAATAATAATAATAATAATAATAATAATAATAATAATAATAATAATAATAATAATAATATAAATGATAATCAATAATAATCATTAATAATAATTATAATTAATAATTAATTTTAAAAAACTGAAGTTACATCTTTGTGATGTATAAACTTAGGCTTTCACGGTGGTGTCCTGATATTAGCTAGTTTTATCTCTTTTGGGCTTGTAGGCCGTGGTTTAGAAGGCATTGAAGATACCGACATTTCGCTAATTACTGCGCTTGGCATCTTCAGGGTAACACAATCCATTGTCTGCACTGGTCAAGGTTCGAATATGGAAGCAGAGGGAGAGGGATGTGGAAACATCTTTGTGACTCGCTCTTGACCCACTCTTGTACAAACTCTTCTTACCAAAGCTTTCTTCTGTCGAATTCATACAAATTAAAATAAATTTTTGTAGATGTTGGAAATAAATGTTTGCTTGAGTTTGCACTATAAGCTATTTACATCGTCCCCCCTTTTTCTTTTCTTTGTTTTTTCTTTTTTTCTTTCCTTGCTTTTTGTTGTAATTCTTACTTTCTGTGCATGTTTCCAGTTTTTCATCTCTTTATTTGGATGTTTTTGGAATACTTATGAATGTTATGAATATTCTAAAATCATAATAAAAGAATAGGAAAGGAAATATTTTGGAACTTGAACCATTTAAAGACAATGGATTGTGAATTCTTAAGATAACTATAAAGGAAGCCAGATTAACTAGAACTAAACTCATGAGGAAAGTAAAGGAATCCTGTAAAAGATGCCAATTGAGCTTCAATAAACATTTATTGCAAGTGATACACTTTGCTGCAACATTTCACAAATTAGAGTTGTTAAATCTCACAAATCCAGAATAATTTCACTTGTGTTGACTTAAGCAGCCTCAGCAAATCCAACACGGTTCTTGCCAGCATCAAAGATGGTGTAATACTTGCCAATGAAAACATCACCAAGGATCCACATGGGGTCACCAGGCCTATCAATTCCCATAAATCCAGAAATGCAAGCTTCCTGTCCAAACAGGCCCTTCACCTGCAAATAACAGACAGTATTATAGTGGTATTGCTAGGAGAAAACATTCATGTGTATGATTGCATATTTGTGTGTAGGGTAATATTGGGAACCATTCAACTGATTTTGATAATTCTTTCAACATTTTTTCCAATGGTCATAGGCCTCTAATTTCAAATCCTAAATGGGAAGAAATTAAAAAGGATATACAAAGACAAGATACAAGAACCCAGAGCGATAAAAGAACCTACTGGTTAAAACAGGTTTGGCTTTTTGTTGAGAATGCCATAGAATCAAATATTCTTGTTGTTACTCCATAGAAAGTAGATAATTAATTTAAGCAATATATATGGTCAAGATTTAGCTACTGAACAACCAAAAGACAAAGCAAAACATAAGACAATCAGATTTGGATTAATAAATGACAATATTTTGTAATATTTTCTTTTCTTTAATTTACATTTTACTCAAATATCCCAAAGCCCTGCATACAAATTTTTAAAAACCGCAAAATGAGTGCAAATTTGACCTATTCATCACCATCAAACTGTACTTTATATAGCAATAAAGAATAACATCCACTATAGTTTTGCAGTGACTGACAAATTTCATAACAAAGTATTTTGCATAATAAAGTTAAGGAGTATGTGTGATAATAATATATTATGAGATTTTTCTATATAGAGACTGTCATCATACTATAAAAAATGTTGCTTACACTTACCTTAAGAATATAGTCTTCACCCTTCAAGACAAAGTCCTTACCAGCGAGAGTGAAATGGATTTCTGGCAACTGAGGGATCATGCTGCAGTCAACCTAACAAGAAACATAAAACAAAAAGTAAAACAACTTGTAAAATATTCTGTGCAAGAAAATCTTAATACTTTTAGAATCAGTGAAGTACATTTCTGTAATTTGAAGCTACTGAAAGGATGATTAAACATAAAGCTGACTTACAGCATATTCACCGCCCATTATGGGTGTTCCACCAATAGCTTGATTGATCTTATTGATATCCCTTGAAGGTCCAGTAATAAGACTGGTGCCAGTATCAGCAATAGCTTCACATCCACCGCTGCAGACTGAGACACTGTTGCCAACTTTAACTCTGTTAACATAAGGTTCTCAGTAAAACCCATGCAAAATTGACCTAGTTCGTTCAAGATTTTAAGGAATATTATAAAAATGAGCAAGTCCTAGAGTTTATTTGGAAAAGTACACTTATAAATGGAGATGAGATAGTTATATAAGTGGACAGCTTTAAATACTTGGGATGTATCAACAGTAGTTGTCTGATGCCAAAAGTATTGACGAAGGATCTTTTGGTGGCAATTACTTATTCTTTCAGAATAAAGACTGGAAGGGTAGAATGAGACTGAAAAATTCAATGCCATAGCTTGGATTTATCAGGGAAAATGTGAGTCAGCTGGAGAATGTAATGATGTGCTGGCATGTTACCCATGGTAGCTCAGTGGTTAGAGCAACCAGATGAAGACTGGAAAATCCATTGTTCAAATTGTGACTGTGGCATTGAATTTTTCAATCTCATTCTACCTTTCCAAAGAATCTTTTAGTATAAAAAGAACATCTACTGTAGAGCAAAGAAAGAATTGAGGAAGAGATGATAAAGTATTTTATAGGAGAAAACTTTTATGCTGCAACCTGTAAAGAAAAACAATTAGAAGCAATAGCTCAGAAGTGGTTAATGCCTCAAAAAATGTATTTGGTATAAATTATGAATTTTAATGACATCTACATCTCTTATGCCCTAATAGTTATACAAAAGTATACAAAATTCATTCTGAGTGAAAAGGATTTCATAGGTCATTTTCAGAAGCCTCAATATATACATTTTTTATGTTGTTGTTGTTAGCTAATGCTGGATTTCTGACAATGAAGTCATTAACCCTCTTGCTCTCCAGTATTTTTCACTGATGATATTGAAGAGAGCAATAGCAGTAATAGTAACCGCTTTTTAGAGAGCACCATATTTTTATGTTTTGGCGGTCACATCGCTCTCTCACAACCCCCAGAATGTCTGGAGGACCACACCTGTCGTTAGTTTACGGGTCTCACCGACCTGAATACATTTTTTATTCTGACAAATATCTTAAACATGGATATTTTAATTAAAATTGTGAGATCCCGTTTGAGCAAATAACAAATAATGAATCTTTTTTATGTAGTTCAGAATGGAGGAATTTGCTGAACATCTATAAATGCAATGGAAGATGCTGAATTCAGACACTGAGTTGTCAAACTTTTTGTTTTTCACAGGACATATGCATACACTTGTAGACATTTTTCTAAGCATGCTTCTCTGAGTTTGGTAGACCTTAAAACATACCTTTTTGGTGAAATCTGAATATACAGTTTCTAGATACTCCTACATACCATTGGTAGTTAATAAAGTAAACATAAACTACTTAATACATCTTGTTGACCTGCTGTATGCAAATATTTAATGAATGTTATTGCATATAATTCCTTACTTACCCATCCATTTTAAACTGCCAGAACATCTTCCTGTCAACAGGCAGATAGGTGATATCTCCCTTGAAATGTTTGGTGTCAACACCGCCAAAAGTGATTTCTCCACCATCAGCTGCATCGGGATCCCTAGAAATAATAAAATGAAGCATTATTTAAATGAAAACTGTGCTCCTAAAGAGAACTATTTGTAATGATGCCTTTTTGGAAAGCTCTAAATAATTGTTTATTTATACAGGCATAATGATCCTTTAAATTGAGACTGTAGGCCAACATGGAAGTTTGCCTGATAAAATTTTCATCAAACTAAAGTAAGACAAGTGGAGCTTTTAGTTTCTAATTTTGTTCTTACTTTAGATTCTTGTTGCTTCACTGTTAATAGCTTCATTATTTCCTTAATTTTCATCAAACCTTTAAATGTACTGTTATATTAATGAAATTGCATGTTTTCAAATAGAACTGCTGGTTAACATAGGTCATTCTTGGTTCTGCTGCATGTTACTTTGAGATAGGTCATTGTGTAAAAAATGGCATTGCTGAAAAGGGAGAGCTATACTCTTAGGATCTTGAAATATGATCAAGTATATTTCTTCCCCCATTTTTAGGCATGTACGTTACTGTGAAGCATCTTGTTGCATGCCAGCCATCTGTCCATAACATGAAACAACTTGCTAACTGATGTAGGTTTAGAGTTAAAATTGTATGTGTAAGAGTTTGAAGAATATATTTCAAATTGAGTTGAAATCAGCCATGGGCGTCGCGAAGGGGCGGCAAGGGGGGCCGCGGCCCCTCCCTGGAAGTTGGTCAACTTAATGTGCAATCAATTACTGGCTATTAAACTACTATTTTAAAAGATCAATTTCTATTTAACACAAATTAACATGGTTATATGCAACGAATATTATAAATTTTGTCAATAAAATAGTGAATTGATATTATCTGATTGCAAATTTGAAACATGTGGCCCCCCCCTGGAAAAATGTCTGCCGACGCTCATGAAATCAGCACAAAGTTAAGAGTAGTTGAGATTAACAACCTTCAATTGAGGTTATAGCTGAGTATACCTAAATTGAGGCTAACAGCTTTGAAACTCTATCAGCTAAAAGAAAACTGCAATGACATATATATGTAATAGAGAGCAAAGCAATGGGAACAAATAAATGCAGTGGTTCTTTTTATGTGACCATTAGAAGTAGAATGAAACAATAATGGAATTCAGGATAATGTCAGCTGTTAACATGTTTATAAATTGCTATTCCAAACAGTTACTGTGTGCTGTAATGGTTTGTGCTATTGTTTGACTATTGCAAGTGCTATTACACAGAAGACTGGGTTTGATTTCACGTTGGATATTAACTTTTAATCTACTTTATTAAGTCTTAAACATGTTAAATATATTGTTTAACTCTGTGCAACTTGACTGCCTCATGGCAGACAAGTTAAGCTGTTAAATAAAGAATGTTAAATTTAATTTGTTTGAAATATATGGAAATTTAAATGTATTTTATATAGGGAGTCTGTTAAAAATCTTAAATTGTCTATTAAGTACCAGATTGCAAAAGAAAAGATGTTACAAATGTACCTGAAATGTAATACTATCTGCATGTTTATATCCTATCCTGAAACTCATAAGAATATTAGTTTTTGATTCAATCAGTTCTAAACACTATGAGTTTAGAATATTTTTCATTATAAAAATGGTAGATTAAACAAATTATGTTTCAGGTAATTGTAAACAGAAGAGCATACTTTACATTGCAGTTAGGTATCAAGAGCTGTAAAAGTTCTGAATATTAAGAAAATATCAGTGTTTCTCTACTCCTGAAGAATGCTTATTATGAAAGCAAATTAAATGCTTTAAAGCTAAAGCATAAACAAATGATGCAAGAAGAGGAGTTGCTTACCTATTAAGATAGAAAGCAAACACTGGTTCCGAGACTAGCCCCTGTGAGACCATGTTATCAAATACAGGTGTAACTCCTTGAACTGCAATTGAGGAATAAGCCATACCCAAGATTCCGTCCATCTTAGCCATAACAAAGGTCAGTCCTGGTTGGCTCATTGCTTCACCAAAGGTCTGATCTTGAATCTTCATGCCTGCAATCTGTAAACAATGTTAGAAACTAGTGAAAACTGTGAAAATGTACAGCCTTGGAAAAAATGATTGAGTGCATTAGGAAAGCTGAATATTTCTAAATTCCACGTCAAGTGGTAATGTGGTTTACAATATTCCAACATGCAACTGAGTTTATGTATAATCTCTGATCCAGATGTTATTGTCTATCGGATACTCAAATAGGCTGTGTCTTGAGTCACCACTCAAATTTATATACATACTAGCAAATGCTAAGCTGCCTGAAACATGAAAGGGGAAGCAAGATGACAGAGAATGAGGGGAAAGGAAATTTGTAGTTGAAGAGAAACCAATCAAGCATTTGTTTAATCAAGCAGGGAAAACCACAAAAGACCTACAGTCAGAGTGATTGGCCCCAGTAATCCAACCTAGGACCTCTCAAATGCAAGCCTCACACATTACCACACAGCAAAATTAGACTTACCTCAACAACGTCAGTGGAGAGGAATCCTGTTAGACTGCCTGTGCCATATTGAAGAGCAAGGCTTTTACCGTTAGCTTTGTAGGTGGATGACTTTGAGGAGTCATACTTCTTGTGTAGCTCTGAAACAGAGATAAACACTCTTAGGAGTTGATAATTATCATTGTTTTGATATCACCATTTATCTCAACTACACTAAACCTAAAATAAAAAATCTCTTGGTTTTATCTTGACTTCAACTGACCTACATTCTGGACAGTTCTAAAATGGTTCTTTTGTTTAAAATATCAACATGCTGCTGCAAATTGTCAGTATTTATTACTGAGTCCATGTGGGAAAAGGAAGAATCACATAAGATGCTTTATAGCTATCCATGACAGTTTAATCTAGGAAAACTTAAAAATGTAACAACAAAATATTGCAAACACAGGTACTGCTACAGAAAACATTATTTGACACAAAGTGTGTATGACAAACAGCTTTACATTTTTGTACAGCAAGTACTTCTGTGTACAAAAATTATTTAGAATAAAGTTAAAAATTCAAGAAATGCATTTTATTAGCCATGTAAATATTTAAGCATATGATTCTTACTAAAATAAAGAAAACACATGAGTGTTTCTCATAAACTTTTTCTAAAATTTTGACTTATTTATTTTTAGTGTAAGTTTTCAGTTCATCTGACGTGTCTGTTCGGATGTACATATTTATCAGAACAAGTCCACTTATGTCAGAAGATGGTATAAGAATTGCCTTCTGCACTATTTCTGTTGACATCATTAGAGTTGTCTTCCGTACCTTTTCACCTCAGCTCTTATTGTATCTTTGTTGTCAAATGAACTGCATATTAAAAGTTTTTAATACTTTAAAAACATAAGTTGTAACAACTTACTGCAGGCAATGTTGAGAAAATGGCATTTCTTTGATGGCACCCAGAGGTTAGATGAGCCAGTGTCGAAGACCACTTCAAACTCCTGTGGGGGTGTGCCAATAGCAATGCTGCCAAAGTATTGAGCCTACAACAAAATTTAAAACAAGGATATCTGAGGATGATTTATCTCCTTGGGTGTCTTGGGTGCACAGCCAATCTGATTTAGTTTTATATTTTTTATTTAAGAATTTGAGCCAAAATGAATTTCCCATAAAGACACAATAATGGACAAAAATTCTTAATAGAAAATATAAATCAAAATAGGTTTATGATGCAGAATATAAAATGTATACAATAGTTCTTCCTTTTAGAAATAAGTTATAAATTAAATATAATTTAAATATGAAAATACTTGTAGTTGCAGTTAGTAGGAGTAGAGTTCAGAATATACAAAATGATTTTTAAGAACCACAATTGAAAACTTTATAATGCAGATTACAATGTTTATTTGTAACCACATAGAAATTTCATAGGAGTCTCTGCATTTAACAAAATCTTTTGAAATGGTCACTTAAAATGCAATGAATGTTTACTTAATTTCTAGGTGGTCCAAGGCTTTTATTTCTAATTTAAGGAACAGAGTTTAAAATGTTGGCCATTGTAGTAGACAAGTGTAAATGTTAAGATAATTCCCTCATGTAAATATTGTATAAAAATGTATTTTTTAAAATTTCATCCTGACTCATTAATAATTAATTGCAAAAACTAAATATTGAAGTACAAATGTAGTTTGTAACTAAACAGAGTAGAGTTTAGCACCCAAACATAAGGTTTTTTTTTCATAATGTGTACATTCTGGTGTTCTTTTCAATTAGAATATTGAAATGCAAATATTTCTTTGTGTATACCAAATATTACTTGATGGCATTTCTATAAATATCTTGAAAAACATGGCAACTGTGTACTTACATCTTGGTAGTTCTTGAGGTGTTCAACACCCTGTGTTTGCTGTGGCCTGATATTCATTGGATCCTCATTTGGATCAGTTCCGACCTTCTTCATAGCATTCCTGGCAGATTCTTTCTTATGTAAGGGTATCCTGTAAAAATATCAAGGATTAAAGCTAATGGTTTTTAAATATGTCCCTATGAACTTAAGATTATTCTTTTACAACCTGAAGCTTTCTTTATCCCAAATTTTATATCTGATGCGTTGTTTTGTGTTTAATAAACCACAGTTTGAAAGATTTTTTAACCAACTGAAAGTCTTACTTGACAAACACCCATTTCATCCATCTAGGACTTTTAACACTGACGAAACAGGAGTTTCTTGCATACATGAATATGACAAGGTCATAACAGGAAAAGGAAAGTGTCAAGTTGGAAAGATGACATCAGGAGAGAGGGGTCATAATGTGACTCTTGTTCTGCATGAGTGTGGCCGGACAGTTTATTCCTCCACTTTTAATTTTTCCAAGGAAAAGAATGAGCAATCACCTAATGATAGGGGCCCCAGCTGAGATTTGTTTTCTCAAACCCTAGTGGATGGATGACAATTGAGGCTATCCTTAAAAGGCTCCAGCACTTCATGGCTTTTACAAAACCTAGTGCAGAAGATCCTGTTTTGCTCATCGTTGATGGTCATGGAACGCATAAGGAGCTTGATGTTATTTCTTATGCTCGGACAAACCATGTTCACATGCTATCTTTCCCACCCGATATAACATACAAGCCTCTTGACAGGTCCATCATGAAAACTTTCAAAAACTCCTATAATCATGCTTGCAATTGTGGATGAGGACAAACCCTGGAGCTAGAACCAATGACTGACATCGAAAAGTTAGTTGCAGATGCCTACAAGCAAGTGTTTCGCTTAGATATAGTGGAAAGTGGTTTCAAGTGCACAGGAATCTACCCATTTAATACACACATTTTCACTGACTTGGATTTTATGAGCAGTGCCCTTACCGATATAAAACATCCACTACCCCTTGAGACCACTTCTAAAGCTACTGCTCCTACTCCAGGAACCCCTCTTTCAACTGATTCAAAATCCCTTTCTTCAACTGATCCAAAATCTCCTCCTTTAACTGATGCAACACCTATTCCACCCACTCCAGAAGCTGCTGTCTTTACACAACCTAATGTTTCAAGTGTTTTGAAGCAAGTATTTCCGTTGCCTTCCTGTGCTGAAAAGAAGTTGACAAATAGAAAAAGAAAAGTAGAGAGGAGTGGAATACTTACCTTAACGCCCATTAAGGAAATGTTGATTGAAAGGGAAAATAAGGAACTTTAAAAAGAAGCTGCAAAAGAGATGAAGAGGCAGTTAAAATTTGAGAAACAACAGAAGTTGAAAGGAGTTAGGCCTGGAATCCAGATTGAAAAGAAAACCAAACTGCAAGGAAAGGGAAAAAAAAAGAAATCAAGCATATAGATTATAACAATTCAAAGGTGGGAACATCAAAAGAAAATATAACATGTAACAATGTAGACTATATGCTAATAGCTTCATTGCCAGATGCAAGGCACTAGAAAACAACAATGTAGACTATTATGTGTGGGGAGAGTTTTGAAGAAAACTGTATCCAGTGCAAAGCATGTGACGGTGGGCTCATGAACTTTGTGCGTTAATTGAAGATCCTTTGTATTATTATTGTGATTACTGTAAAAACAATAACTGTTAGATAAAGCTTCATTAAAAACTTATTCTTTTTTATGAAAATTATGATCTGATTTTCATGACAATTTTTGTTCACAAAAAACCATACTTTGTTTGAGAGGTAGAACTAGAACTTAAAAATTCAATGCTACAACCGGGATTTGAACCACAGACCTTCCGCTTACCGGGCGGCTGCTCTACCACTGAGCTATTGTGACAAACTGCCAGAATGGCATCAAATTCTCAAACCAGTTTGCATTTCTCCTGGTAAACCACAAAGGCAGTCTCACATCAGAGACAAATAACTCCAATGGTGACTTACTATTGTAAGTACTTTATATCCCAGGATTAAATAACCTTCAGATGGTAATTATTATTTATTTATGCCAACAAACTTATTTTGGTGTTTTTAAACACACAAGCCGTGTGTGGGCAAAATTTGAGAGGTAGAACTGGAGCTTAAAAATTCAATGCCACAACTGGGATTTGAACCACAGACCTTCCGCTTACACGGCTTGTGTGTTTAAAAACACCAACAGTAAGTTTGTTGGCATAAATAAATAATAATAACTATACTTTGTATTTGTGGAAACACAAATGACTTTTGTCAATTAAATTTTTACTTTTTATTTTGAATCATTTCATATATAGATAAACAGTCTGTATGTTATTGTACCCCAAAAGTATTTTATTCAATTTAAAATCCTATCTTTTTTTTGTGTTGCCCATACTACCCGACGTTTTCTCTGGTCACCAAATATAAACCTTTTTTTAAACTTCAGTGAGTGAGTGTGTGTGTGTGTGTGTGTGTGTGTGCGCGCGTGCGCGTGCGTGCGTGTCTTTTGGCTGTCATAACTTTTTTAAATCATATACGTAACAGAAGTGTTCAAAGAAACATAAACATTTTTCCTTAAGGGGCCCATACTATCCGCTGTTCCCCTAAGCTTTCTTCGCATCAGTCTTCCCTGGATTTTGGTATTTCTGTATTGCCTTAATATTTTCACTCAGATAGCCATTAGCCTTTAGTACATTTTGGAGATGTTTTAGTTCTGAGTACAGTTACGTGAAGCCTGGTGCCAAGTTAGACTATATAGTTAGTAATATTTCAAGCATGCAAAGTGACCTAAATTTAGTTATAAATGTTGGAAATGACATGAAAACAAAGCAGAAAATATGCTACAAAAAATGGACAAATTATTCGCCTACAAACTTAAGGAAAGATCAGTAATTGTCACAAACATACCTCATTGTTAATGCCCTGGACATCATTTTATGTGTTTATAAAGAAATTAAAAAAATGAATGCACAGATGAAACTCGTATGTGCAAGGCTTGCAAAAACCACTGTAAATACGAACAGCATAACCAGGTACCATCATACTAGACACAGCCTTAAGCTAAACTCAATTAGTAGAGGGCACCAGGCTTTGCAGTTAAGAAGAGGTACCAGTGAGTATTTAAACAAGAGAACACAAATTTGTGACGGTAATGATAGTCACAAAACCTTTGAAGTCAAAGTCAAGATTTCCAGCTACCACCAGCAGCAACTGCAGACCTTAGCCAAGAATCTCCAAAGCCTCGGCCAGAATTTGCTCAGGACGGACAATCAAGTTCTAATCCTCAAGTTTATAGCACACATACAGTGGCGTATGCAGGGATCGTGACTTGGGCTATTGCTAAGCCTTCCATACCGGACAATAAGGGGTTGTTGAATAACCTTCCCTTCGGCACGGACCATGGAAGAATGCCGTTGGTTGTGCGAGACCTAGTAGGATCACATTATATTTTTGTGCTTATATTTATTTTTTTTTAAGCTTAATTTTTCCTTCATTCCCATGTTTAACTTCATTTAGCTTAAATATGCATGGTTTTTATTAGCATTATCATACTAGATAGGTCACAGATTGGAAAATGTAGTATGAGTACACTATACATTATAATTTATACTACACTTCATGGAAAGATAGTAAATTGCAATGTTCAGGTATACAACTTGTAATTTGAAATATACATCAAGTGGAATGTGAGAAAAAAGAGGGTAAAGCATTAAGAGAAACTAAGAACTACTTTCCTTAATAAGACTCACAGATTGGGAAAGTATAAGATTAAGTCTGTGACTATAAGAGTAGATGAAGGCAGCAGCAGGTTACTTGGTTTTAATTAAGCTCTGAAGTCCAGAAACATGTCTGGAAATTACAGCAGTACCATCAAAGGTTTGAGCAACAATGTTTTTGAACATCCTAAGTTATCTATAGTCTTATTTACACTTTCAAATAAACCACTGGCTGTTTGGTCAGAACTTATGAGGTGCATCCAAAAAGTAAGTCCCGATGACCAATAAACAGAACAGAAACATCACTAAGTGCTGAATATTTATTGGAAAAAGTACATAGATTCACTGGCTACTTCTCAACATAAGTCATCTCATTTGTTGAGGCATTTATCTTAACACTGCATCATCAATTGTATACCCAAGTCATAGGAGTCTGCCACCAATGTCAGGAGCCATGAAGTCACTTCATTCTGCAACTCAGCGCAATTGTGGAAACATTTTTCTGTCAGAGACAGTTTCGTGATAAAAGGAGCAAGACATCTGGACAAGAGAGTTCTGAAATTATGAAGTCCTGGTTCTGCACAATTGCTTGTCACACACTTTCGAACACTTCTTCTGTCACCAGGGATGGTCAACCACTTCGGTCTTTGTCATGAATATTGATTTGTCCTTCAGTGAATTGCCTGCAACATTGTCTTACCATACTATGACATTGTGTCCATATATGTGACATAATTGGTTATGGATCTCTGCTGGAGATTGCTTTTGAGTGTACCAAAGTTGGATGACTGCACAAACCTCGCATTTGGTAGGAGACAATTTCAGAGCAGCTATTTTCTCCTAGCACAGTGCGGTAACCACTGCCATCACAAGACTGAAATTTAACTGCATTATTTCCACATACTTCCTCTGTATTCCTGCACATGCACATTTCTATCCAACTAGTGGTGTCCTTTCTGGACGTGATTAGGACTTATTTTCTGGATTCACCTTATACATCAGTTAAATGTAGAAATCGTTCTTTGCAATGGTCTTCATCATTAACATAGCATGGAATAGTACATAATTGATTTTTATTTGTAACATCAGTTGTTAAATCAAACATTAGTCCAATGAAAGTAGTCATATCAATATTTGACTTAATCTTATCTCTAGCAACATTGGTCACAGCATCATCTAGATAATTTTGTAAGAAAGCTGAGGTGCCTTTGAAAATGGTAGCTGTCTTTAATTGCTGAGACAGTGCCACGTTATAATAACCAAAAATTGTAGCAGTTCTATATAATTATCTTTGTTTAGTGACTTCTCACCTTCATCGTGATCTCTAAAAGAACATTCTTGTTTTGCAAGAAGTACCACTGCAGCAATCAATCTGTTCAACACAGTTCTATGTGAGAGGTAGAACTGGAACTTAAGAATTCAATGCCACAACTGGGATTTGAACCACAGACCTTCTGCTTACTGGGCGGACGCTCTAACCACTGAGCTATTGTGACAAACTGCCAGAATGGCATTAAATTCTCAAACCAGTTCGTATTTCTCCTGGTAAACCATCTTAATAATTACCATCTGAAGGTTATTTAATCCTGGGATATAAAGTACTTACAATAGCAAGTCACCATTGGGGTAATTTGTCTCTGATGTGAGACTGCCTTTGTGGTTTACCAGGAGAAATACGAACTGGTTTGAGAATTTAATGCCATTCTGGCAGTTTGTCACAATAGCTCAGTGGTTAGAGCGTCCGCCCGATAAGTGGAAGGTCTGTGGTTCAAATCCCAGTTGTGGCATTGAATTTTTAAGTTCCAGTTCTACCTCTCAAACTTTGCCCACACACGGCTTGTGTGTTTAAAAAACACCAACAGTAAGTTTGTTGGCATAAATAAATAATAATTACAGTTCTATTTTCTTTAACATTTTCACTATGCAGTCAGCAATTTTTTTCTGGTAGTTCAATGAATGGTCTGTCTGTTGAGTGTCGAAAGTTTTTAATGCTGTAAAAGATTTTATATGCGTTGTTGATCTCTTATGTTTATCCAAAGCTGGGATTAAACACGCTAAACTTGCTAACCCATTGTATTCCAGAGTGTTTTCTCAGTTCCAAACAAGCATGGCCAGTAATAAAGTTTATTTAATTTGTATGAACCAGTCAGAATACTTATAATCAGTTTTATGTATTAAAATACCTTTTTTAAGGATTCTTACTTCTTTTGCTTCTGCTCACACTGCAAGCCAAAAGAGCTCGAGTAGTCCTTCCCTGTTTTACTGTCACTAATTTATCCTCATATTTCAACTGCAAGAATGGTCATTTCACTAATTGTTTTACTACATATTGTTCATCCATTTTAAAGCATTAGCACTAGCAACTGTCTTGTGCTCTGTGCACTATGAAAATAAATAGTATTAATACCAATATAGTAGTTGAGGACCATAACAATCACATAATTAAAAACAGAGTCTTGCTTGCTTATAACTCGACATGCTATTGCTAGCAGAATTCATGTTCATATGGTACATTTCAGAGGTGCTTGAGTGACTATGGAAATATGGAGTTCTGAAGCCTTGGTGTGCTTATTCCTGCATTGTGCCACCTCACCTCTCTCTACCTGCATCGTAATGAAGGCTGCTGCAGTAAGCATCCTAAGTCCTATTCTCCCCTCTGTTCAATGGTAGAGAACGAGACATATTCCATCTAATGCGTTAATTCTTCATGAGGGAAACTGGCTAGTATTGCAATTATTATTAATATTACTTATTAATTTCTAGTTTACTTAAAATATGGGTATCAGCTTTATTATTTTCTTGTTTAACGACGCTGTCAATTGCCAGGATCACATCAGCGTCGCCGGTGTGTCGGAATTTTGTCCCGCAGGAGTTATTTTACATGCCAGTAAATCTACTGACATGGAGCTGTCATTTTTAAGCACGCTTAAAAACCATCGGCCTGGGCCGGGTTTGAACCCGCGACCTTGGGATCCATAGGCCAGCGTCTAACCAACTGAGCCACCCAGACCGACATGGGTATCAGTGATAGCTTTGATAGCCTACAACATATGCCACTGCACACATATGAAATTCAACATAGCAGCAAAACACCTACATTTTGCAGATAGAACAAATATTCAGCAACTGAACCAGGTTGAGGATTGCAGCGCAATGGACTTGTCGACAAAGAGCAGCTATTGTGCAGCTGAAGATAATGCAGTTATCCACGTAAGAGACAAGCATGCAGCAGAAATAACAAGTAGTTGGAAAAATTCCAAGCAATCTATGTTAAAGCCTTTCTAAGACATCTGGTAAAGCAATTCATTCCAGCAAGTTTAACTTAAGGTATCAAAATATCCTGTAACTTAGAAACAAAAAACACAAATCAGAAGTGTTATTAATAGGGCCAGGCATTTAATGACCTATAATTTGGTAAAAAATGCAAAATAAAAATGCATTTATGACCTAAAAATTACAAAAAATGACCCAAAAAGATGACCCCAAAAATGTTAACAGTTACCAAAAAATAAAGAATTGCCAATAAAAATGTTATTAATCATAATAATCATCATCATCATCATTATTATTACTACATTAAGCACTCACTTTGTTCCTAAGTTACATAAAATATAACATAAAATCAAAATATAAAAGTAAATTATAAATATACATGTTAGAATATCTTTTATTGAAGAAATTCCATTTCAGTGCACTTTTATAACAATTTTAAGTTGCAGTTAACAATCACAAATTGGCAGAGATTCTCAAACGAAAATGACTGTCTATTATCTGCTAGGACTAACTTATAAATGGAAAAGCTCCTCTCTACTTCAACGGAAACGATTGGAGCATACTGAAAGCAAGCAATATCTCCTGGATTTAACTCACAGTCAGCAAGAGAAAACTGTTCACCAGACAAAGCACTGCCAATTGAACACAATGTTTTGTACCCCCTGTTCTTGTCTATACACTTCTTTATTTTCATTGCCACTGCATCACCCACTTTACCATATGCACAGCTCAAATCATTCACTACTTTATCCACTATTTGTAGCTGTTCCATTAATGTCACTTGGGATTTTTCCAGAGAAGCTATTGCATCAGGAAGGAAACCGAAATTGGTGTTTATGTAAGAAAGTTTACCCGCAATTTCTTTATCAACCAGCAGTTCTTGCACCTCTTTTATTGACACAGACTCAGCATTATCAAAAGAATCAACTACTTTCTTCAAAACGTCAAAATTCTTGCAATAATAACTACAAGCCTCGAGTCATGTTCACCATCTAGTCAAAACAGGTGAAAAGGGCAGTTGAATTTCTGGAGCTTCTGCTTTGAATGCTACAACTCGAGAGGGGGCTTTCAAGAATACTTTCTTGATGTACCCAATTAATTTATCCACTTCAGGAAAATTTGCACGTACTTCTTCTGCGACCCGGTGTAATGTGTGCACTAAACATGTCACATGCACTGTTTTTGGGTAGAGTGCACTTAAAGAAGCAGCAGCTTTCATCATGTCCACTGTGGACATAACTCAGACACGAGACGACGCAACCACCCCATAAAACATAACACCCCCTATGCTCCACCTGCTGACAAAGGCAAGTGAAATGCCCGATGTATCCCAGACAACCCCCGACACAACCAGAACATACAGCCAAGACTTACATTTTCCCACATAACATCCCGACACCACCAAAACCACAACACGCGACTGACTGGCCCAAGACAAATTTCCCTAAGATCCCTGAGACAAAGAAAGACATGACAACACATGAGACAATACGAACATTCCAAAATGTCATCGGATACTCAGAGCAACAGATTAAATCTTTACAAGAACAGATCACGCACATTCAACAAGACATCACCACATACATCCGAGATATCACAAACACGACGATCACACAAATACTAAGCACACTCATACCACCCATCTACGACATAACACCACCTGCACACAGAGCAAGATTTCTACACAACTTGACACAGACAGCACAGAAAACACTCAAGAAAGCAGTAAACACAACCAGTGTAGGCAACCAACTGGCTATCTTCATCAATGAAAACACCTAACAAAAACACACACGAAAAATAACAGCACACCAACCACCATAAAAAACACAAACACACAATAAACACAAACACACTTACACACACATAACCAAATACACAAAAAATACAACTAAGTTAAAAACTTCCCGTATGAGCTGTTGCAGCAACAACACACACATAACTCCACAATAATTCAAATTTCCTACTTCTCCGAGGGTAGGAGCCACCACCACACACCTAGGGATGAACACACATACACACCAACAAACACATAACAAAACACACAAGACCACAATACACACGCACACACGAAAGATCTCCCACTACACAACAAGACAAAAATCTCAAAACGCGGCTGAAGAGTGACTATTCCTAAAACAGCCAGGGCATTGTTGAAAAACATGCCCAAATAACTTTTTTACTTACTTACATCATGTAGGGTGCTGCATCTGTTATAAACAGCAATACATTGGAATTTTGAATCCCATTAGACCAAAGTATTCTCAATGCATGGTCAAATACTACAGATGATTGAATAGTTCACTTTGTCCAGCTGCTCACAATGTAATAGAAATTGTTCTCCGGGGCTGTGTGCTTCTAGAACTCCAACAATAACATTCGCTACATAACGGCCTACAGAGTCTGTTGTCTCGTCGATGGATACGAATATATTCTTTTCTCCGATCCTTTTTGTTATTTGTTGCAAAGTTTTGTTGTAGCACCAATCCACGTAGGTTCTTCTCAATGTTCTGGCATCTGGAATTAATTTTCCTGTCTCCTCTTCTATGAAAGCACGCAGCTTAGGATGATTCAGCTTGTGAAGTGGAATATCGGCAAATAAAAATGTTTCACATAATTTCTCACAAAATGGTGAAAATGTTGAACGAGTTTCGCCCAGAAGCATCTGCTGTAAGCTTACACTGGATTTATTTTCAAGTCGTTGCAGGCCATGTTTATGCTTCTCCCGTGACATATGTTGTTATACCGTAAACGTTTTTTCAGTAGATCTTGCAGAATAATATATGACCGCCATGGAAAAAAATATTTTCTCTATATTTTGAAACAAATGCCTTTGTGGTTTACCAGGAGAAAATACGAACTGGTTTGAGAATTTAATGCCATTCTGGCAGTTTGTCACAATAGCTCAGTAGTTAGAGCGTCCGCCCGGTAAGCGGAAGGTCTGTGGTTCAAATCCCAGTTGTGCCATTGAATTTTTAAGTTCCAGTTCTATGCCTTCAATTTAACACTATTACTTCCCTTCACTATAGGCATTTTGCTCTTATGGTGCTCGTACAGGTGTTAGAAACAACTGATCAGCTCACTTAACAGCACAACAGTGCCGGTTTACCTGGATATAGGAATTTCCTTGGGAGTGTGGGCAACTCCATTAACCACATTCCTTGAAAAATAGGGGTAGGAGGTAGCTTAAGCTCTAAGAATTTGAATTCCTAGAAGTGGGCCGGTTCATAATGCACATTCGTTGAAAAATAGGGGTAGGAGTTAGCATAGCATTTGCTTAAATCTAAGAAATTGTATTGACAAGGAAAAATACTGAATTTTAATTTTAAAAAATGAATTAAATACAAATAATCTCCCAACCTGCCGGAAAAGAGTTAAAAATGCTCAAAATGACCTAAAAATTGCCAAAAAAATGACTTATCCGTAAAAAAAGTAAGAAAATGCACAAAAATGCCGTAACAAATTGCTTTTATTTAACTCGTTAGTCAATGCCATACCTTTCCGTATATGCAAGCAATGTTTCAACCTTCATAAGGAAAAGATGCAAAATCATTAATTGCCTTGCCCTAGTTATTAACCTCTTGAGGGATATCGACGTGAAATCACGTCCATTTAAAATGACGGATGAGCGATATGGGCGTGTATACACGTCCTGTAAGTTTAAGCATTTAACCCTTATTTATCCCTTATCCAACTCAACTTATTTTAATTTTCCCTTTATGAAACATTTTAGTAAGGTCTATATTCTTTATTGGCTTACCTTAATATGTTCGTTCTGCAGTGATTTACCTCAAAACAGGGATAAACACACAAGAGTACGTACATCTCCACATTCGCGAATTCCCTTCTTGCGGCACACGAAACACTTTCGAGATGGGCGGTACTTCTTTGTTGTTGGTGGTATCCTTTTAGGATAATGTTTTCCTTGAAGTCTGAGGGGTGCAGGGGTTTTGGATTTTCAACCCCCAACGTGGTATTGTTCAATTACGCTGCGAACTATTTATAGTCGAAAGTCAAGGTCGGTCATTGTCCTGTGTGGGTTTAGAGCTCTCCAAATTACCAAGCAATTGTATATGGTTATATCCAGTTGGTGCAAAAATATCTTTTTATACCACTTCTCCCTTCAGCTACAAGCAGGGAAGAATACGTATGTATTTCAACAAAGAAAGACACGAACTCTACTAAGTTACGAAACTCGCGTAAGCAAAAGTTGCAATGTTGATCTATTCTGATGACTCAAGAGACCACGCATACAGTAGCGCTTTATTACACAGTATGCTGACGCATAAGGCACACATACAATGGGTGTTTCTTTACCGTTTCTTTCCGAGAACTTATATTAGATGCGTTCGACAGAGCAAAGTTGACTTTTCACCACAGTGAAACAAAATTGTGCCATTTCAACGTTTTGTAAATACAACTCAACTTTGCTGATGACGTACATTTATACTGCATGTAACGAGTTTTATACCAGCTTTTGTTTCATTAAAGTAACTTAATATTTACACAAAATACAGCTGTGTATATACGAAGCACTTTTAGCGCATTTAACAATTTAAATGCTAGCAGTTCTCGGCTCGTGGACGTTTTAAATGGCCATCGCTCAAGAGGTTAAGTAATGAAATGCATGAGACTTATGTTTTTTTGTTGCACAGCACACTGGCTAGAGTGTGATGAAACAGCATCCCCTAATATTGATAACTTTAATCTTGACCAGTGTTCTTTGCTTCCAGAGAAGGCTGTGTCATTTTTCTTGAAATTGCCGATGCTTTGCTCACCCTGTTGTGAGTTTCTTCTGGGCTCTTCTCCGGTCTTTGCCAGAAGAAGCTCACAACAGGATGAGCGAAACGTCGGCCATTTCAAGAAAAATGACGCTGCCTTCACTGAAAGCCAAGAGCACTGATCAAGACACAGGCCGTGGAAGCCTACAAATTCATTTAACTTTAATCTTGTTGGTTCTGTTGAACAGCTTTAAAAAAAAAAATGGAAGCGTAGCAATTTATGCAAAAAATTAATTAAAATATAAGGAAAACAAGACAACTTATTACCTAAATGTTGAACAGTCTTTCAACCATACAGTCACAGACATAGTTGTTGCAAATTATACTTTTGCAGTTATATGTATGTATAGATCCCCAAGCAGTTTCTTAAAAAACTTTTTTCGAACATCTTGAGATTTTGTTAAATGCACTTCCAAGAAAACAATATGCATCTTATTTTGTGTGGGGACCTAAATATAAGTTTCTTATCAGTGATAGTAGCATCAGTGAACTTTGATCTTTATTTCTGATATAACCTGATGGATGCTATAATTACACCAACTTCCATCTCACAAAGTTGCAACTTTTTGTTTTTGAGTTATGTTGTCCATAGACTGACATATACACAGACAGACACACACACCTTTCTCTAAAAATGCTTTTTGTAGATAAAACATATATTTCCAGTGAATTCTCAACATTGAATTTTTGGGTGGAGTACAACACTTCCTCTACTTTTCATAGTAGAGAAAGTAAAAAAGAGCCAGTGCATGATATACAGAATTGCAGACCAGTATCAACATTATCAGCATTTTCAAATCCTAGAAAAACTTACATACAACAGAATCATTAGCTTCCTGGAAGAAGAAAAAAAAACATCATAATGGATTCTCAACATGGTTTCAAGCATAAAAGATCAACAGATACACTATTACAAAAAATAATTGAGACCATAGAGCAGAAAGAAATAACAGTTGGAATATTTATAGATTCACAAAAGCATGTAATGTAATAAACCATAAAATATTACTGGAAAAGCTAAATGTCTGCAGAATAAGGGAAATAGAAAATACATGATTTGAGTCATATGTATCACATAGAACTCACTAGAAATTAGTCAAGTAAATAAAGAACAGCATAAAAAAGAGAAATGTGAGTCAACACTCAAGAGTACTAGCATATGGAGTGCCACGGGGGTTAATACTAGATCCAACTCTGTTTCTATAAATGAGATGCCAATGAATGTTCCCCAAGCAGGGTGGTACTATTTACAGATAACACATATGTTCTTATGAAAGAAAAAACTGACACAAAACTTAAGGAAAAAATAGACAGTAATATACAAAACTTGCATAATGGTTTTAATCCAACAGACTTTTAATACACATAGATTAAACAGTTGTTATGAGGTTTCATAGTAGCCAAAATAGAAATTACATCACAGGTACACCAACAAAATTAGATGGGGAAAATATAAAGTATCATGGGGAAACACAATTTCTGGAGGTAGATCTAAGTGAAGATTTAAAAAGCGGATCACACATAAATATGTTGACCAAAAAGCTCAGTGCCGAATTCTATATCCTAAACATGCTAGAAACGCTTACTAGCACACAGGTTCTCAGAACTGAATATTTCACCCAAGTTCACAGTCATATTCAGTATAGAATAATATTTTGAGGGTTGCAACTGGCTGGAGGAGGTATTTAAGATGCAGAAGTGAGCAATAAGAATAATAATGGGTAACACCAATAGAACATCATGTAGAGAGTTACCCAAAATCTTAAAGTTTTTGCCTGTGGTCTGTAAATACATGCTGGAAGTAATGTACTACATCTGATCACAAAAACATAAACATTTCAAAAATTCACAGATACATGACTAAAGTCATGAATGAGCTGTCGTCTGACCATCTGCCCCTCATAATCACCCTCGAGGGCAATGCAGCTCTACTCCCACCAATTAAACGTCCAAATTACAACAGAGCAAACTGGGCAAAATTCGCAGATACAGTAAGCAAAAACCTGCCCACTGCCCCACTAAACACACACGAAAGCACCAACGGAGCTGTCATCCAACTGGAAAAGCCCATAAAAAAAAACATGTCTGCTGTACAAGATAGATTATTTACGTATTCAACACTGTAGGACTAACCTAGCTAAAAAAGGTGCACTCCACATTGGAATAATTCTGTATAACAAACTACCTACTACAATTAAAAACATAAAAGATCTTAATGGATTCAAGGAGACACTTTGATCGTTACTATTAATTCACTAATTTTACTCAGTCACTGGGTTCCATGAAAGGTAATTATATACTATAATATGTTAGTAATGTAGACTGCCTCCGTAGTGCCTTGGTAGCACACTGGTGCAGAGGACTTGGGTTCGATCGCTGGTACCCGCAGTGGGATTTTTCCCCTGTCGGGAGGTCTTGCACTCAGCCTCGTTATGTCCCAGAGGAGTCAGTTGAGGGTCTACTTGATAAAGAAGTAGCAACCCCAGGTTTTGAAGGCTGCATATCTAGCCAGGAGGGCTCGGGACACTGTCCATGTCCCACCCTTCAGTACTGAACTCCATTCATGACGTCTATAATGGGCAAAAGTGGGGGACACAGTGGCCGGATGGTAAGCCTTGGCCCATCAGGGCTGTTGCACTAGGGGTTAGTTTAGTTTATGGTAGATAATGCAATTAATTTATAGGTTCCAATCATGTAAAAAAGTGAATGTTGCACACTTCTACTCAGGAATTTTACTTTTAATTGTATCTGTTCATGTAATTTATATATAATATGTATGCTTTCTTCCTGACAAAGCTATGAACATGTAATTTTGTTCAAATAGTGAATAAAGACTACTACTATTACTACTACTACGACTAGTACTACTACTACTATGGGAAAACCTTGTAACAAACATTATACTCTTTGTGCAGACTTTCCATGCCCATAACATGGAATTGGGTGAAATATTATTCTAAAAACAACTTCAAAATTCTAGCACCTAAAATAATTACTCAGTTTAGAAAATGAGAAGAATCACTAGTGTCTAACTTCAGAAGATTCAAAATGTGAAATACCTACTTGAGAATATTGCATGTTGCAAGAGCAACTAAGAGAGTTAAACAAATGCCACTCCTCAACATCTTAACCACTCAAGATGTCTGTACAGAGAGAGAGTGATTTTGCAAACTGCCTCAGCTTTATAAGTGTGTTTACATGCATATCAGTGCACCTGTTGGCAATAACTGAAGAGATAAAAACTCCTCAGGTGTTCCTTCACAGGTGTAGGACTCTGTTCTCTATTACATTATGTTGAAAATAGCATGTCATGAAATCCTTACAAGCACCACTTAAACACAGCCATAATCTCAAGTAAAGAAGATTTGTGATGCATGTAAGCAAATTAGCACTTGCTAAAAATTCAGTGTAATTAATTATAAATGTTGAAGAGTAAATTTAAAAATTAAAAATTATATGAGAGGTAGAACTGGAACTTAAAAATTCAATGCTACAGCTGGGACTTGAGCCACAGACCTTCCGCTTACCAGGTGGCAGGTCTAACCATTGAGCTACTGTGAAAATCTGCCAGAATGGCATTGAATTCTCAAACCAGTTCGTATTTCTCCTGGTAAACCACAAGGCAGTCTCACATCAGAGACAAGTTACCCCAATGGTGACTTACTATTGTAAGTACTTTATGTCCCAGGATTAAATAACCTTCAGATGGTAATTATTATTTATTTATTTATGCCAACAAACTTACTGTTGGTGTTTTTAAACACACAAGCCGTGTGTGGGCAAAGTTTGAGAGGTAGAACTGCAACTTAAAAATTCAATGCCACAGCTAGGCTTGTGTATTTAAAAACACCAGCAGTAAGTTTGTTGGCATAAATAAATAATAATTAAAACATATATTTTATTATACTTAATGGTTTCACTCTATACATTCCATTAAAATGAACAGATATACGTTTTGAAATTCAGTAAGCCGACAGATAATTATAGAACATCAAAGTAACAAATTATATACATTGAATATAATACAATGCAATTCACATGACATTGTAAACACAGCAATGGAAGCTAATGTATATGACTAAATATAATTATCTTGTGTATTTTGCAAAAGTGCGGGTCAGCCTTTTTATATTCTCAATACCTGAAACACAAATAACAGCAGCACAGCATCTTAAGTGGGTTAAGAGTGTTGAACATATATTTTACAGGGAATTATATTTCTTTTGATTATTTATTAGCATGGGTCATCTTCTTAGTGCAGGGTAGCACTGCTGCTTATGAAGCAGGAGACCTGGTTCAATTCCTTGCACTGGCGTGGGGATTTCTTTCCACTGGAAGACTTGGTCCAGGGTGCATTCAGCCTCGTTAGGTTCCTGAGGGGCAATTGAGGAGCTCATTGATTGAGAAATAGAGGTCTCTGGTTGTGAAGACTGAATAACCAGCCAGGAGGGACCAGGACACTGACCACGTCTAACGTCCCGTACTGCACCCCCTTCATGACGCCTTGTGGTGGGCAGAGGTAGGTGACACACCAGCGAGGTATAGGCCTTAGATCGTAAAGAGCTCTTGCGTGCAGAGTTAGTTAGTTTTTTGTTTATTAGCAGACAGCAATAAATGAATTCCTCAATTGAATAGAATTGATCTAAAAGCAGGAATTTATTTAATTCAGTTTTAATTATTTTGTTAGTTCCTGTGCGTGTTGGATATGGAAGTAAGTTATTTGGTAAGTTGGTTAGCATTTTAGACTCCAAGTCCAGAAGTTCTCGGTGCAGTTCTCAGATAGAGTGTGGTTTCTTTAGTTACAATTATTTCCCATCTTCCCTACATTGAGGAACATTATCTATGTATGTGATTAAATGTTTAACAGAAAAAAAATAACAAAGCCCAGAATAAACAGAAAACAAATTGACTGCCACTTTGCCAGTATAATAATAATAATAATAATAATAATAATAATAATAATAATAATAATAATAATAATAATAATAATAATAATAATAATAATAATAATAATAATAATAATAATAATAATAATAATAATAATAATAATAATAATAGTAATAATAGTAATAATAATAATAGTAATAATAGTAATAATAATGATGATAATAATAGTAATAATAATGATGATAATAATAGTGATAATGATGATGATAATAATGATGATGATGATGATAATAATGATGATGATAATAATAATAATAAACACAATAACAATAATAATTAATAATAATTATAATTAATAATTAATTTAAAAAAACTGAAGTTACATCTTTGTGATGTATAAACTTAGGCTTTCACGGTGGTGTCCTGATATTAGCTAGTTTTATCTCTTTTGGGCTTGTAGGCCGTGGTCTAGAAGGCATTGAAGATACCGACATTTCGCCAACTACTGCGCTTGGCATCTTCAGGGTAAGACAATCCATTGTCTGCACTGGTCAGAGTTCGAATGTGGAAACAGAGAAAGAGGGATGTTGAAGGGTCTTTTTGACTCGCTCTTGACCCACTCTTGTACAAACTCTTCTTACCAAAGCTTTCTTCTGTCGAATTCATACAAATTAAAATAAATTTTTGTAGATGTTGGAAATAAATGTTTGCTTGAGTTTGCACTATAAGCTATTTACATTGTCCCCCCTTTTTCTTTTCTTTGTTTTTTCTTTTTTTCTTTCCTTGCTTTTTGTTGTAATTCTTACTTTCTGTGAATGTTTCCAGTTTTTCATCTCTTTATTTGGATGTTTTTGGAATACTTATGAATGTTATGAATATTCTAAAATCTTATTTTAAATAATCATAATAAAAGAATAGGAAAGGAAATATTTTGGAACTTGAACCATTTAAAGACAATGGATTGTGAAATCTTAAGATAACTATAAAGAAATCCGGATTAAATAGAACTAAACTAATGAGGAAAGTAAAGGAATTCTGTAAAAGATGCTAATTGAGCTTCAATAAACATTTATTGCAAGTGATACACTTCTGCAACATTTCACAAATTAGAGTTGTTAAATCTCACAAATCCAGAATAATTTCACTTGTGTTGACTTAAGCAGCCTCAGCAAATCCAACACGGTTCTTGCCAGCATCAAAGATGGTGTAGTACTTGCCAATGAATACATCACCAAGGATCCACATGGGGTTACCAGGCATATCCATTCCCATAAATCCAGAAATGCAAGCTTCCTGTCCAAACAGGCCCTTCACCTGCAAATAACAGACAGTATTATAGTGGTATTGCTAGAAGAAAACATTCATGTGTATAAGAGGTAGAACTGGAACTTAAAAATTCAATGCCACAACTGGGATTTGAACCACAGACCTTCCGCTTGCCGGGCGGACGCTCTGTGGTTCAAATCCCAGTTGTGGCATTGAATTTTTAAGTTCCAGTTCTACCTCTTAAACTTTGCCCACACACGGCTTGTGTGTTTAAAAACACCAACAGTAAGTTTGTTGGCATAAATAAATAATAATTCATGTGTATGATTGCATATTTGTGTGTAGGGTAATATTGGGAACCATTCAACTGATTTTGATAATTCTTTCAACATTTTTTCCAATGGTCATAGGCCTCTAATTTCAAATCCTAAATGGGAAGAAATTAAAAAGGATATACAAAGACAAGATACAAGAACCCAGAGCGATAAAAGAACCTACTGGTTAAAACAGGTTTGGCTTTTTGTTGAGAATGCCATAGAATCAAATATTCTTGTTGTTACTCCATAGAAAGTAGATAATTAATTTAAGCAATATATATATGGTCAAGATTTAGCTACTGAACAACCAAAAGACAAAGCAAAACATAAGACAATCAGATTTGGATTAATAAATGACAATATTTTGTAATATTTTCTTTTCTTTAATTTACATTTTACTCAAATATCCCAAAGCCCTGCATACAAATTTTTAAAAACTGCAAAATGAGTGCAAATTTGACCTAGTCATCACCCAAACTGTACTTTACATAACAATAAAGAATGACATCCACTATAATTTTGCAGTGACTGACAAATTTAATAACAAAGTATTTTGCGTAATAAAGTTAAGGAGTATGTGTGATAATAATATATTATGAGATTTTTTTATGTAGAGAATGTCTTCATACTATAAAAAATGTTGCTTACACTTACCTTAAGAATATAGTCTTCACCCTTCAAGACAAAGTCCTTACCAGCGAGAGTGAAATGGATTTCTGGCAACTGAGGGATCATGCTGCAGTCAACCTAACAAGAAACATAAAACAAAAAGTAAAACAACTTGTAAAATATTCTGTGCAAGAAAATCTTAATACTTTTAGAATCAGTGAAGTACATTTCTGTAATTTGAAGCTACTGAAAGGATGATTAAACATAAAGCTGACTTACAGCATATTCACCGCCCATTATGGGTGTTCCACCAATAGCTTGATTGATCTTATTGATATCCCTTGAAGGTCCAGTAATAAGGCTGGTGCCAGTATCAGCAATAGCTTCACATCCACCGCTGCAGACTGAGACACTGTTGCCAACTTTAACTCTGTTAACATAAGGTTCTCAGTAAAACCCATGCAAAATTGACCTAGTTCGTTCAAGATTTTAAGGAATATTATAAAAATGAGCAAGTCCTAGGGTTTATTTGTAAAAGTACACTTATAAATGGAGATGAGATAGTTATATTATTTATTATGTATTATTTAAATACTTGGGATGTATCAACAGTAGTTGTCTGATGCCAAAAGTATTGATGAAGGATCTTTTGGTGGCAATTACTTATTCTTTCAGAATAAAGACTGGAAGGGTAGAATGAGACTGAAAAATTCAATGCCATAGCTTGGATTTATCAGGGAAAATGTGAGTCAGCTGGAGAATGTAATGATGTGCTGGCATGTTACCCATGGTAGCTCAGTGGTTAGAGCAACCAGATGAAGACTGGAAAATCCATTGTTCAAATTGTGACTGTGGCATTGAATTTTTCAATCTCATTCTACCTTTCCAAAGAATCTTTTAGTATAAAAAGAACATCTACTGTAGAGCAAAGAAAGAATTGAGGAAGTGATGATAAAGTATTTTATAGAAGAAAACTTTTATGCTGCAACCTGTAAAGAAAAATAATTAGAAGCAATAGCTCAGAAGTGGTTAATGCCTCAAAAAATGTATTTGGTATAAATTATGAATTTTAATGACATCTACATCTCTTATGCCCTAATAGTTATACAAAAGTATACAAAATTCATTCTGAGTGAAAAGGATTTCATAGGTCATTTGCAGAAGCCTCAATATATACATTTTTTATTCTGACAAATATCTTAAACATGGATATTTTAATTAAAATTGTGAGATCCCTTTTGAGCAAATAACAAATAATGAATCTTTTTTATGTAGTTCAGAATGGAGGAATTTGCTGAACATCTATATATGCCATGGAAGATGCTGAATTCAGACACTGAGTTGTCAAACTTTTTGTTTTTCACATGACATATGCATACACTTCTAGACATTTTTCTAAGCATGCTTCTCTGAGTTTGGTAGACCTCAAAACATACCTTTTTGGTGAAATCTGAATATACAGTTTCTAGATACTCCTACATACCATTGGTAGTTAATAAAGTAAACATAAACTACTTAATACATCTTGTTGACCTGCTGTATGCAAATATTTAATGTTATTGCATATAATTCCTTACTTACCCATCCATTTTAAATTGCCAGTACATCTTCCTGTCAACAGGCAGATAGGTGATATCTCCCTTGAAATGTTTGGTGTCAACACCGCCAAAAGTGATTTCTCCACCATCAGCTGCATCGGGATCCCTAGAAATAATAAAATGAAGCATTATTTAAATGAAAACTGTGCTCCTAAAGAGAACTATTTGTAATGATGCCTTTTTGGAAAGCTCTAAATAATTGTTTATTTATACAGGCATAATGATCCTTTAAATTGAGACTGTAGACCAACATGGAAGTTTGCCTGATAAAATTTTCATCAAACTAAAGTAAGATGAGTGAAGCTTTTAGTTTCTAATTTTGTTCTTACTTTAGATTCTTGTTGCTTCACTGTTAATAGCTTCATTATTTCCTTAATTTTCATCAAACCTTTAAATGTACTGTTATATTAATAAAATTGCATGTTTTCAAATAGAACTGCTGGTTAACATAGGTCATTCTTGGTTCTGCTGCATGTTACTTTGAGATAGATCATTGTGTAAAAAATGGCATTGCTGAAAAGGGAGAGCTATACTCTTAGGATCTTGAAATATGATCAAGTATATTTCTTCCCCCATTTTTAGGCATGTACGTGATACCGAAATTTAGATTCAAATCGAATGGGCTTGATAAAGACACGTTTTAATTTAATTGCCGGATGTGAGATTTGCTATAAGTGTTGAGTAATAACATAGGTAGATAATAGAGTAGGAGGTGTTGTAAGGTGAGCAAAATATGAGTAAATAATAGTGGTTAAATTTGTAGGATAAATGCATTATTGGTTTGAAATTAACGAGTCATGACGTCATACCACATAATTTGAAATTGCCATCAAAATTTAAGGTTAGCCAATGTTAGAAAAACTAAGCTAGTTTGAAATTCACGGTCAAAATTCAGGTCTGCCAACCTTAAAAGTCGGGTGATATGTTTAATAAAATATAAAGAAAACATTGTTTAATCATAGAAAGGTAACTATATATTCGGAATTCAAAAAAGGACATGTTTTAATAGAAAGGGATATTTCTAAATTGTGAAAAGGAATGAAATAGCATTTTGGATGTGAGGCTTTCTTTTGATGACGTCATGAAATTTAAAATCGGGAAGAACGTTTTTTCCTAGCGTGGGGACGCCAGGAAGCGTGACCACTCTCCCCAGATCGGTAGAGGACTTAGCTGTGGACAAATGTGAGTTGCGGTTGCTCTCCGAGGATATATGTATTGGAAGTCGGCATAACTCCCGAAATGTGTTAAAGAGTTGAGAATAAATAGTCTCCAAAGTTATTCTGGGTGATCTATAAAATATACTCGCACATACCCTGGATTAAATCTCATGTTAGAGCATAGTCCGAGCCGAACTACAAGTATCGACAACGGTCGATAAGTTACCACGAAGCATTTAAATTTTCGCTTCATACGTTACTGTGAAGCATCTTGTTGCATGCCATCCATCTGTCCATAGCATGAAACAACTTGCTAACTGGTGTAGGTTTAGAGTTAAAATTGTATGTGTAAGAGTTTGAAGAATATATTTCAAATTGAGTTGAAATCAGCACAAAATTAAGAGTAGTGGAGATTAACCTTCAATTGAGGTTATAGCTGAGTATACCTAAATTGAGGCTAACAGCTTTGAAACTCTATCAGCTGAAAGAAAACTGCAATGACATACATATGTAATAGAGTGCAAAGCAGTGGGAACAAATAAATGCAGTGGTTCTTTTTATGTGACCATTAGAAGTAGAATGAAACAATAATGGAATTCAGGATAATGTCAGCTGTTAACATGTTTATAAATTGCTATTCCAAACAGTTACTGTGTGCTGTAATGGTTTGTGCTATTGTTTGACTATTGCAAGTGCTATTACACAGAAGACTGGGTTTGATTTCACGTTGGATATTAACTTTTAATCTACTTTATTAAGTCTTAAACATGTTAAATATATTGTTTAACTCTGTGCAACTTGACTGCCTCATGGCAGACAAGTTAAGCTGTTAAATAAAGAATGTTAAATTTAATTTGTTTGAAATATATGGAAGTTTAAATGTATTTTATATAGGGAGTCTGTTAAAAATCTTAAATTGTCTATTAAGTACCAGATTGCAAAAGAAAAGATGTTACAAATGTACCTGAAATGTAATACTATCTGCATGTTTATATCCTATCCTGAAACTCATAAGAATATTAGTTTTTGATTCAATCAGTTCTAAACACTATGAGTTTAGAATATTTTTCATTATAAAAATGGTAGATTAAACAAATTATGTTTCAGGTAATTGTAAACAGAAGAGCATACTTTACATTGCAGTTAGTTATCAAGAGCTGTAAAAGTTCTGAATGTTAAGAAAATATCAGTGTTTCTCTACTCCTGAAGAATGCTTATTATGAAAGCAAATTAAATGCCTTAAAGCTAAAGCATAAACAAATGATGCAAGAAGAGGAGTTGCTTACCTATTAAGATAGAAAGCAAACACTGGTTCCGAGACTAGCCCCTGTGAGACCATGTTATCAAATACAGGTGTAACTCCTTGAACTGCAATTGAGGAATAAGCCATACCCAAGATTCCGTCCATCTTAGCCATAACAAAGGTCAGTCCTGGTTGGCTCATTGCTTCACCAAAGGTCTGATCTTGAATCTTCATGCCTGCAATCTGTAAACAATGTTAGAAACTAGTGAAAACTGTGAAAATGTACAGCCTTGGAAAAAATGATTGAGTGCATTAGGAAAGCTGAATATTTCTAAATTCCACGTCAAGTGGTAATGTGGTTTACAATATTCCAACATGCAACTGAGTTTATGTATAATCTCTGATCCAGATGTTATTGTCTATCGGATACTCAAATAGGCTGTGTCTTGAGTCACCACTCAAATTTATATACATACTAGCAAATGCTAAGCTGCCTGAAACATGAAAGGGGAAGCAAGATGACAGAGAATGAGGGGAAAGGAAATTTGTAGTTGAAGAGAAACCAATCAAGCATTTGTTTAATCAAGCAGGGAAAACCACAAAAGACCTACAGTCAGAGTGATTGGCCCCAGTAATCCAACCTAGGACCTCTCAAATGCATGCCTCACACATTACCACATAGCAAAATTAGACTTACCTCAACAACGTCAGTGGAGAGGAATCCTGTTAGACTGCCTGTGCCATATTGAAGAGCAAAGCTTTTACCATTAGCCTTGTAGGTGGATGACTTTGAAGAGTCATACTTCTTGTGTAGCTCTGAAACAGAGATAAACACTCTTAGGAGTTGATAATTATCATTGTTTTGATATCACCATTTATCTCAACTACACTAAACCTAAAATAAAAAATCTCTTGGTTTTATCTTGACTTCAACTGACCTACATTCTGGACAGTTCTAAAATGGTTCTTTTGTTTAAAATATCAACATGCTGCTGCAAATTGTCAGTATTTATTACTGAGTCCATGTGGGAAAAGGAAGAATCACATAAGATGCTTTATAGCTATCCATGACAGTTTAATCTAGGAAAACTTAAAAATGTAACAACAAAATATTGCAAACACAGGTACTGCTACAGAAAACATTATTTGACACAAAGTGTGTATGACAAACAGCTTTACATTTTTGTACAGCAAGTACTTCTGTGTACAAAAATTATTTAGAATAAAGTTAAAAATTCAAGAAATGCATTTTATTAGCCTTGTAAATATTTAAGCATATGATTCTTACTAAAATAAAGAAAACACATCCGTGTTTCTCATAACCTTTTTCTAAAATTTTGACTTATTTATTTTTAGTGTAAGTTTTCAGGTCATCTGAGGTGTCTGTTCGGATGTACATATTTATCAGAACAAGTCCACTTATGTCAGAAGATGGTATAAGAATTGCCTTCTGCACTGTTTCTGTTGACATCATTAGAGTTGTCTTCCGTACCTTTTCACCTCAGCTCTTATTGTATCTTTGTTGTCAAATGAACTGCATATTAAAAGTTTTTAATACTTTAAAAACATAAGTTGTAACAACTTACTGCAGGCAATGTTGAGAAAATGGCATTTCTTTGATGGCACCCAGAGGTTAGATGAGCCAGTGTCGAAGATCACTTCAAATTCCTGTGGGGGTGTGCCAATAGCAATGCTGCCAAAGTATTGAGCCTACAACAAAATTTAAAACAAGGATATCTGAGGATGATTTATCTCCTTGGGTGTCTTGGGTGCACAGCCATTCTGATTTAGTTTTATATTTTTTATTTAAGAATTTGAGCCAAAATGAATTTCCCATAAAGACACAATAATGGACAAAAATTCTTAATAGAAAATATAAATTAAAATAGGTTTATGAAGCAGAATATAAAATGTATACAATAGTTCTTCCTTTTAGAAATAAGATATAAATTAAATATAATTTAAATATGAAAATACTTGTAGTTGCAGTTAGTAGGAGTAGAGTTCAGAATATACAAAATGATTTTTAAGAACCACAATTGAAAACTTTATAATGCAGATTACAATGTTTATTTGTAACCACATAGCAATTTCATAGGAGTCTCTGCATTTAACAAAATCTTTTGAAATGGTCACTTAAAATGCAATGAATATCTACTTAATTTCTAGGTGGTCCAAGGCTTTTATTTCTAATTTAAGGAACAGAGTTTAAAATGTTGGCCATTGTAGTAGACAAGTGTAAATGTTAAGATAATTCCCTCATGTAAATATTGTATAAAAATGTATTTTTTAAAATTTCATCCTGACTCATTAATAATTAGTTGCAAAAACTAAATTGTGAAGTACAAATGTAGTTTGTAACTAAACAGAGTAGAGTTTAGTACCCAACATAAGGTTTTTTTTTTCTTAATGTGTACATTCTGGTGTCCTTTTCAATTAGAATATTGAAATGCAAATATTTCTTTGTGTATACCAAATATTACTTGATGGCATTGCTATAAATATCTTGAAAAACATGGCAACTGTATACTTACATCTTGGTAGTTCTTGAGGTGCTCAACACCCTGTGTTTGCTGTGGCCCGATATTCATTGGACCCTCATTTGGATCAGTTCCGACCTTCTTCATAGCATTTCTGGCAGATTCTTTCTTATGCAGGGGTATCCTGTAAAAAATATCAAGGATTAAAGCTTATGGTTTTTAAATATGTTCCTGTGAACTTAAGATCATTCTTTTACAACCTGAAGCTTTCTTTATCCCAAATTTTATATCTGTTTTTAAATAATCTTAAAGTTGTCACAGTATTTTCCCTGTTGATTGTGGTTATTTGTTATAGCTCTTCTGCCATAAGGATTTAACTCAGACATGATGGTGTAGCAAAGTCTACATCCCATATATCTCTTATCTGTCAAATTAAGTACTAAATTTTCTCAGGTGTAACAGTAGGTGGCAATGCTTGTCCTTTCTCAATGAAGACTTTATTGTTAAGGCTATTTCCATCTCATCTTGAGTTGTGATAGATGCTTCTTAGAGTTATTGCAATTGATTTAGTTGCACATGAGGTATTTGTGTTTATACAAGTTTGTCAGTGCAATGTCTATTCTTACTATTGAGTCAGAACTGTATTTGTTGTAGTACCTAAATTGTTTACACTTCCACCAGAAACATGTCATAAAGCGGCAAAGATTATTGAAGATATAATTGTATTAAGATGTGCTAATGAATATGTGTATATACTGCAGATTAGTTTGCAAAATGTCAAACAGAATCAAAATAAATGTGGAGGCTTTTGCGGCCGGCATTAATCCGATAGATGGTAGATTTCAGGCTTGTAGGCCGTGGTCCAGTCGATGAATGTTCTGACATTTCGCCCAAGACTGCGTTCTCTAGTTGTTAAACAGCTATGAGACACTCTCTGAAGATGCCCAATGCAGTCTTGGGTGAAACGTCAGAACATTCATCAACTGGACCATGGCCTACAAGCCCAAAATCTACCATCTATTGGAGTGTCAAAATAAGTTAGAATAGATAATGTTTGAGTTAAATACACAGAATTTAGTAGCAGAAAAACATATTTGAAATGTGATAATTGAAAAAGAGAAAGATATTCTTGACAATAGGTAGAGCATTAAAATTTAGAGTTGAGAATTTCAATGCATCAAATGAATTCATCACCATTGAACTGTGGCATTGAAAACTAATTTATATTTTAAAGATCCAAAGTCAATCCAGAAATATAAGTTACTGAGTCCTTTAAAGGTATTGTGATTGGTGCATTTTGCTGTTATATCTTACCTGACAAGACCATAGCAAGCAGCTGCAAGGAGCACCACCAGAAAGCTGTGGCGGAACATGTTGCTTAGCGTTGTACACCCACAGTGCTGATACATCACAACTTCTCCCTTATATACCACATCCCACAGTATCATGCCTAACTGGCATTAACACCAGGATGTCCTTTGTTCCATTGAGACAAAACATCTGACAGATGCAACCAGAGACACTGCAAATCAGGACAAAAGAGATTAAAAACTGCTTATAGTCCATTGAGTGTTCTCACAATACCTTTGTGTCCTACATTAACTTTATTATGTTAGGTGCAGTCTGTTATGTTGTCTTTTCCTAAGATCCTGTTTGCTGCTCTTCTAGCTCATTTTGGTGAAAGTCACTGTATAACTGAGAAACAGTTAATTTGATAATTCTTTCATTATGTGTTAACTGTATTTTACCTTGTGTACCACATACTTGTAAGTAGAGGAAGTATTGTATTCCATTCGAAATGTCAATACCATGATTCACGGGAAGTACATATTTTGATGCCTCCTGAATAAAAAGAAAACATATTTTTGGAAAAAGCTTCATGCTTCTCTCTGTGGAAAAATGAAAAGTTGGATGAATACTAAACTTGTTACTTAAGTCCAATATCTTTTAGAGATGTAACTCAAATATTTTCAATAAAATACTCCTACCCTAAAGAATCCTTATAAATGAAAAAGATGTCTATTTTTTCCCTCAAAAATAGCTCAAATGATTTTGATTAAAATATCATGTGTTTAAGATACAGGATAAATGAAATGTACATCTTGAATTTTCTGGGAATAGTCTGTGAAGTCCTTTTCATTCTGAATGATTTTTGTATAGTTTTATAAAACTTGTAAAGCATAAGGGCTGGCCCTGTAGTGCAGTTAATAGAGCACCTGCCTGCTGTGCAAGGGGTCCCGGGTTTGATTCCCGGCAGGGATGTAGGAATTTTTCTCCAGCCAGGATTATTCCTTATCCTTCGCTGAGTCTGGAAGTATAATGACGGCGCTGTGGCTGAGCGGTTAGACCACTCGCCTACCACTAGGTGGGACCTGCATGTGGTATTCATGGTGGACGAATCGGTACCTGGGCAGGTTTTCTCCTGGTTCTCCGGTTTCCCCTGCCATTCATTCCACCAATTGCTCCATTATCAGCCTTCCAATCATCCATTTCGCCTGCATTTCATGTCATGCTCTTCCTCACTATCATACTTGGTGCTTGTCTGACCACCTGCTTCCAGGTCTTCACTCTGCCTGGTCCAGAGGTCCCTCTGCTCCCCGACAGACGTCTAACCCTAGGTACTGGCTTGTAAGTCCTAGGGGGTGTAAGTCCTACATAAGGGGAGGGTAATCAGGGAAAGACGAAGAAGTAAAGCATAAGTGTTAGACAACAACTTCTACAGAAAAAATTTAGATCTCTTGAAAACACATAATTTGTTTCAAATAACATTTTTGTGGCATGAGCCATTTCTAAGATATAAGATTGATTTGAATTTTTCAATAATTTGTCATTTTTTAAATTGCTGTATTTTTCAGTTGTTTCTCAACCTGTTAGCAACCTGCTTTTAAATATTTGACTGTCACTTCAGTTTCCTCCACTTGTTTAAAATCTGACAATCACTTCAAACCCACAACAAAATGTGCAGCAAAACCATTGCTGCAAATGAATTTCTTAATTAACAAGAATTATATGGAAGGAAAAGCTTTTGTAGGTATAGTTTATAGAAGATCAGCTAGAGAAAGCCCTAGAATGGGAGTAAGGACTCCCAATACATCTTCTACCAAATAAAACTAAGTAAGTGAAGCCATTATTATTTATTTATGCCAACAAACTTACTGTTGGTGTTTTTAAACACACAAGCCGTGTGTGGAATTTAATGCCATTCTGGCAGTTTGTCACAATAGCTCAGTGGTTAGAGCGTCCGCCCGGCAAGCGGAAGGTCTGTGGTTCAAATCCCAGTTGTGGCATTGGATTTTTAAGTTCCAGTTCTACCTCTTAAAGTGAAGCCATGTCAGCAATTCAGTTCAAGTATTTTATCATGAAATCTTCACTGTTATCTGTTAACATTTCTTACTTTAAAGTATAAAACTTAATAGTTTGCTGGAAACGTGGTAAATCTAACTGAAAAATTTAATGCCATAATTATGAATTACTGTGAACTTAAATGTATCAGCATGTTGCTATGGTAGCTCAGTTGATTAGGGCAATGTCACAGAAAGTAAGGTTGATCCCAATACCAGCTGTGCATTGAACTTCTTAGTCTGATTCGAGCTTTCCAAATTTAGCCTACACATGGCTTGTGTAAAAGAACAATTACAAAAGTGAAACTGAAAGTAGTGAACAACAATTTTTAAAAACTTTAATCTTTATCTTTTAGGCAAATCAAGAATATCGTCTTAATCTACAGATTTTTTGTGTGTATATTTTCTGCAAGTTTGAAAGTACCCTTACAAAAGAACTCTGTTCTAATTGCAGACACTGACGCACTGCTTGCCAAATATCCTCCACTAACTGGTTCTGTTGGCCTCATGTGTTCCTTAACAGAACTGAAAAGATGGTGATAAGAGGGTGCCAAGTTGAGCCTTTACAGAGGATGTGGAAGTTTCCAACCCCAATTTCCTGATCTCACAGTGAGTTTGCGTTCTTTGGTCAATAAAGATGGGACCCATCTGACACAAATTTTTCATTAACTTAAGCTTTCAATCATTTCTTGCACTGCACTATGTTCTACTGCAAGTTTTGCCTACTAATCCCAAGGTCATGGGTTCAAACCAGGCCCAGACTGATAGTTTTTAAGTGTGCTTAAAAATGACAACTTTATGTCAGTAGATTTACTGGCATGTAAAAGAACTCCTGTGGGACGAAATTCCGGCACACTGGCAACACTGATGCAATCCTGGCAATCAACAGCATCATTAAACAACAAACTAATTTTTTTTGCAAGTTTTGCAGCGATTTCATTCACAGAGACACACCTATCTTCTCTAATGAGCTCATCAACTCTTTCCTTGTTCATTCCATGGAGGCACTTTGAGGACAAACCTCTATGTGACTAACCTTGGATACTTGAGCTCCCTCCTTTAAAATATTTTACCCATCTCCTAACACTGCTGGTGCTCATGCAGCCATCTCCATAAGCACATTGAAGTCTGAGGCTAAATTCAACAGCAGACTTTTCCTTTTTAACAAGGAATTCCATGACAGCTTGCTGTCAAAGTGAAACATTGATGTTCACCATTTTGGAAACATTACCAGTAATCACATGATAGAAGCTAATGATGTCAAAATATGGCCTATGTGGTGTAAAGTCTGTAGATTATGATGCAACAGTAGTTTTTGTTACATTGTTTAAACTTGAATTTTAACAGTGGTTGCTCATAACTAGAGGGCAAATTATAGTTATCTAGTCTGTGATTTCAAGTTATTGATGCAGAGAGAATACTGTCTTGGCACATGTCCGCTGGGTACACACTATGGCTAAATGAATATATAAAAATGTACCATGAAAGTGAACAGTGCTTTAGATTCCAAAGAATCATGAGCAATTCAAATTGCAGAATCCATATTTTCAGTGGCTCTATTGAGTAGTTTAAATTTCATAAAGAATACTTTTGTTGCTTATCCAGTGCCATAACCTCCTTAGAAACGTCTGAGTTATATATGCCAAAGGTTATAAACATAGTGGAAGAAGTATATGAAAAAATTAAGGAAATCAAAGCTGGAGAAGTTAGGAGACGTGAACAGTAAATTCTAGAATTCCTTAGAAAAAAACACTGGTCAACAGAAAAAGAAAGCTTCAGGTACACATACTATCCAAAAGTTCACACCCAGTTCCAGAAAATATTCAAAGATCACATCATTATTCTAACACCTAAAAACCCACATCCCATCCGAAATCTACTACACTTTAAATGAAGGACACCATTCCAGCAATAGAAAAATCAGGAATATATCAATTCAACTGTAAAGACTGCAACAAAATTTATATTAGAAAAACAAAAATAAAATTGAAAACAAGGTCTAAAGAACATCTTAGGAATCTTAAGTATGTTGTTAGCTAATGCTGGATTTCTGACAATGAAGTCATTAATCCTCTTGCTGTTCAATATTTTTCACTGATGGATGGGGCACTAGAGGTGGTTGGGCATATTTGAAGGTGGTCTCGATCCATTTCTCTTGCAGATCACATAAAGGACAGGGAATCTTAAGTATAAACACATGGAAAAATTGGTGGTAGCAGCACATTTTTTGGCTGGAAAACCACAAAATCAATCTTGAACCTACATTGTTAAAAAGCATCTCTAACATGAAACCACTAACAGTCTGGGAGAATATATTCATCCTGAAAAATAAAGATTGAGTTTTCAAATTAGGGTTATCTTAAAGTGACAACCTCACTAAGAAATTCCTGGAAAAGACACCAGAGGACAACAGTGTTGCAATCTCCAACATGACAACACCACATCCCAGCAGTCGACATCAGGTTGAGAATGAGAACAAAGGAGCTCTGGAAACATGTCCCATTTTTAACAGGCAAGTGATGTGGTGTCAGTAAATCCAATTAACTTTACTATCTAGATGTTCTCTTAGCTTTACCTAACATCACACTGTAAATTAAAACCTGTACCTGGGTACTTGGGGAAAAGTTTTAATCATAAAACACATTGTTTAGTAAATTTTGAACTGCTGCCACCAAATCCATTATGGAAGTTCATCACTCCACAGCTGTATGTCACCACAAACAATTACCAGACACCTGACAACACCATCAGGAGTCAGTCGGTCAAGTCGGTCACTTTTGACTATGGGAGTGATTAGTTCTTGAAACCAGTTGAGATAAAAATGTAGGTGATGTAAATGCTCAAACTTCGGACCCAGTTTTCCATAAGTTTAAATTCACATCACTGTCACTAGCTTATTCAAATATTATACAGGACTATAACTATGTTTGAAACATATGTATATGCCCTTTCTGTGAACTTGAACAAGATATGAAGAGAAACTATTGGCTTCATCAACATAGAAACCTCTCATCAAATTACTGGAATGCAAGAGAATGAATGGTTTCATTGCCAACTACTCAACATTATGTACCAACCAACCACTTTCAGGAGTCTGAATACTTCTATCAGGTAGTATAGCTCTGTTCTTACTTCTTGTATTAATCACTTGTGTCACTGAATTCTTCCGGTGGCACAGTAAAGCAGGCATTTTGGGGTTTAAATAATTTTTTCATGAAACATATCAGATGCCACTAATAATAAGGAAAACCTATAAAAAAATCTGATGTGTTGCACTCATATGACTTTCTCTACTCTTTTACTAACCATTCTTACAAACTCTTATTCCTATATCTTCTTTGTGTTAAAATAAACATTTGTACAAGTTCTCTTATTGCTTATTTCCTTGTAGGTGCAAGGTGAATATTACAATACAGTCATATAGTCATATCTTTTAAAGCTTTGAGATTCTGTTCTCTTTGCACACTTAACATATAAAAAAATGAACAATGATGTTCCATTTCACGAAAGTTTTAAGTTTTCTGATACTGATACACATAACAAGGAATATCTCCGAAATGGTTCACTCTACAAAAAAATTTATTCAGACATAAATTGTGTGTTTTAGGGAGATCTACATTTTTTGTACACTAAGATTTTGTTTATCTCTTACGGTTTGCAAGTTACTCAAAAGTTGTCCAGAGTAAACAGGACTACATAGGCTATAGCCAGAGAATTCAAAATATACATTTCATTTGGAAAGGGTAGAGTGAGACTGAAAAATTGAATGCAATGACCGGGATTTGAACCATGGATCTACCGGTTTTCGTCCGGCTGCTCTAACCGCTAAGCTATCATGGCCAACGTGCCAATATGACATTAAATTCTCCAGCTCACTCACATTATTCCCGGTAAACCACACAAGGAGATCCCAATTTACTTTGAGATAACATACCTTAATGGCACCATTAACGTAAACCCACGACCTGCTACTAGACGCTCTTCAGAGGTGAATAAGGAAGGTTTTGTCAAAGTATGGGACTAGCTCAGTGTTGACTAAAAAGGGAAAGTGTTGCATGGGATTGATTCCAAAAGGAAGATGTGACGTGGCAACAGCCTATGAACTCGACCTTTGTAATGTTTCTCCATATTTAAATCTTTGTTTATAATGGTGTTAATAGTTTTAAGGGATATTCCCAATTTGTTTTCAGCGGTCCTATGCATGGCTAGATTATTGCCAAAGATGAGGGCCTCAACCTTCCTTCAATGTTTCCCGACATGCTGCTTCTGAGAACTAATGTGAAGGCATCAGCAGGTGAGCAGATACTGTTTTCATTGTGCGACTGTACATTCCCAATATCGCCTTTCCCCTCGTTTTCCCTTGCTCCCCGCAGATCCCAAGACTTATGGCAGTAAGCAAACCTGTGGCACCCTCCTTCAAGTGCACTCATATCATGGCTGAGTAGTAGCTGGACTGGCCTCTCCATGGCAGCTGTACATAGCCCTGCACCAGCATGTCAGCATTATTGAGTTGCCATAACCTTTCCTCTTTTTATCGGTGAATTGGCTGTAAAGCACAGTATTGAAGCATTCAAGCTTTTGACCATCTTGTATTACCAGAGTAGCAAACCTCAGAGTTGTTGCTGTGATCTTTTACTGACAGTGAAAGAATGGAATAGGATTTAAAGGCCCATCGACAGCAAGGTCATTTAGGTACAGTGAAAGAGAAGACCTTTTGTTCTTGGGCCAGTTATTGAGTATATACTCCAGCAGCATCAATATTTTGTGAAGTAATTCCAAACAATTGTACATTTTTAGGCAGCTCTCCATACAAACTATCCTTAATTTGGTACCATTTTAAATAAAATTTGAAATAATTCAAGAGATGTTTAACCACTTTTATAAAAAATATCAGCCCCTTATATGCAGCAGATTGCTTAGAGGTGAGGCAACACTTTTGACAAATGATTCTCAATGATTTTCCTAAATGTATCAAATTTGTGGAGAATCATAATATGGACTACATTTAATTTTTTACCAGTGTTAAACAATTTTGAAAGATATCGGGAAATGATATTCAAACTATATGTATGCTTATAAACAGATACACAAGTTGATGCCAACAGTTGCTCTGCAAATACATCTGTTGTTGTTGTTGTTTTCTAGTGCCTTGCATCTGGCAATGAAGCCATTAGCATTCGTGCTTTCCAATACTTTTGAACTGTAGTTTCTTCTGATCTTAATGCTTCACAGGTCTTCAAGTGGTCTTCATTCATTTCTGCTGGATCGTTACACAGGACACATATCGGTGAGGCTGAGATACCTATTCTGTAGAGATGACTTGCCAAGCAGTCATGATTTGTCAATAGTCGGAAGGCTGCAACAGCTGTTTTCCTTGGTCTCTGGGGGATTATATCTGGATTGGAAAGTAGTGTAATCCATTTTTTATCTTTGGCATTTGTTTCTATTTCTTGTAGGTATGAATGACAAAAATTTTTAATGATCAAGCGTTTTATTGAGGAATATGAGAAATTGAATTTAGACTTTTGTGTTATTGTTGTGCCTTTCTTTGCAAGTGAGTCTGCAGCTTCGTTCCCCATGACTCCACAGTGTGCTGGAATCCATTGGAGATGAACAGTCTTATTAACTTTTTGGAGTTGTGTTAACATTTTGTAGCATTCTCTAATTTTTGTTGACTTCTTTGTAGTATTTGAACATATTCCCTGAATTGCAGCTTTAGAATCCGAAAGAATTACTGCCTTGTTAAATTTATTTAAGGGAAGATTTAATAATTGTCGGAGAGCAATGTATATAGCCTCTATTTCTCCATCATAATTTGTTGTGTCTCTGCCAACAGAATGATAAAAGGAAAAATGTGAACATGTAACTCCAGCTCCAGTAAGGTTTTCCTTGGAGGATCCATCAGTATATATGTGCAGCCATTCTTCTGTGGGATACCTAGTATTGATTGTTTCCAGAGCTAGAAGTTTTTGTATTTCTTTTGGTGTGTCTGATTTACTTATTTCCTCTATTAATTCCAAATTGAAGGTAGGTTGCAATAATTCCAATGGATTTTCTCTAATAAGTAGATTTTCTCTGGTGTTAGGAATGTTCAATTTGGATTTAATCTGTGTTACCTTTTCTAGGAAACTACTATGAGTTTTAAGGATTGAAGGGGGGAGGTTCTGTTCTGTCCATTTAGAGTTTGGCAGTCGTAACATTTTCTCGTGTTGGAGCAATGCTTGTTCTTCTATTTTTGTTGTTATTGATGGGGTCCGTGTTAAGGCAAGCATGGCATCAATAGGTGTGGATTTAACTGCTCCAGTGATTAGGCGAAGAGCCTGATTTTGTATTTGTTCAAGTTTATTGATGTTAGCATTTGCTGCTGTTATTAAAGCTTCAGAACAGTACAAGAGGTTTGGTTTAATATACATTTTGTATGTTGTGTTAAGGACTCTCCTTGAGCAGCCCCATTTAGCACCAGCTAACCTTTTCAGGATTTGCAATTTCTTTTCAACCTTTTCTGAGATGTTTGTTATATGTTTTTTCCAACTTAGCTTTCTGTCGAAAGTGATGCCTAAGTATTTGGCATCATCAACTGCTTTGAGTGGTTTACCATTATAATTTATGCTAATATTAACTGGTTTGTATTTTAGTGTAAATAATTCATAATTTGTTTTTTCCACATTGATAGTCATGAGGTTTTTGGAGCTCCATTCATGTACTTTGTTTAGGGCTGTTTCTATTCTGTCTTTAATTAATTCAGGTTTTTTTGAAGAGCCTGAAGTCCAAATGACTACATCGTCAGCAAATAGAGCAATTTTGGTTTCTAAAGTTTTTATTATTGATGGAAGGTCATTTATATATATGTTAAAGAGTGTTGTGCTCAGAACAGCACCTTGTGGAAGTCCTCGGTGTGTTTGTTTATATTTGGAAATGTATGTATTATATTTTGTGGCACAAAATCTTTGTGAAATAAACTGAGTTATCCACTTAAGCATGTTACTTTTCACACCTATTGATTGCAACTTATCAATTAATTTGTTTCTCCAGACTGAGTCATATGCTGATTTAAAATCAATGAATACTGCCAAGGTATCCTCCTTTCTATTGAAAGCTTCCTTGATGTCTTGGCTTAGTAGGAGTACATTTTCACTTGTACTATGATTCTGTCTGAAGCCGGTCTGTGAACTATTAATTAAGTTGTAATATTCTAGGAACCAGTTAAGTCTAGATGCCACCATTCTTTCCATCACTTTTGCAATAACACTGGTCAAAGATATTGGTCTGAAACTATTAATATTGTTTGAGGGTTTGTTTTTCTTTAAAATCGGGATGATAATGGCTTTTTTCCAGTCGGAAGGTACAGTCATTCTCCAACACGTGTTATACAGTTTAAGTAGGATTTCTTTTCCTTTCCTGCCAAGGTGTTTAATAAACTCTGGATGGATCTTGTCAGGTCCAGGAGATTTTTTGTTCTGTAATTGTTCTATTGCTAAATCCAGTTCTGTTTCATTAAAATCCTGAATAAAAATATCATTTCGTATACCTTTTGGCCTACTAGTTTCTCTGATAGTTTTTTGGATAGCCTTATCTTGTTTTTTATACGCTTGGGGTACTCTTTGTGACTGAGCATAAAACTTGTTAAGGGATTCTGCTATTTCCCTATCTGTAGTTAAGCTTTTGTTATTATATTTTAATGGTTCAGTTGTATTTTTTGATAATTTTGTTTTATTAAGGAATTTGTATATTTTATTTCCATCTTTCCTATAGTCCATATGTTCTACAAAATTTGTGAAACTGGCCCTTTTTGCTGTAATTAATTCTTTCTTAAAAATGGCTGCTTTTCTTCTCCAGTTTTGTACATCTTCTGGACACTTGGTTCTTTCGGCTTTGACTCTTGCTATATTTCTTTCGTGTTTTAACTTAGATAAAGATGGAGACCAAAAGTAGCTATATTTCTTTAACTTTCCTTTGGGGATATGTGTTTTGGCTGCTGTCAATAATATTTCACAAATTTTTTTATTCATTTCATCTGTTGACTTGAACTCTGATTCTAACAGTATATTACACTTCCCTTCTATCTCATTTTGGAAACTGGACCAATCTGCTTTTTTAAAATTCCAAGAAGTTTTAACTTTTGGTTTGTTACTTTTATTTATTAGACCTCTTATGGAGTTTATGGTGATTCTGTGGCCTGAACCTGGGTCTTCTATTATTTCTCTTTTTGTATTGTCAATTATGTCAGATGACACCATCAGAAGGTCAGGATTTGTACCCGAACCATTATAATGAAGGTAAGTGGGTGGATCATTTGGATTAAATATTAATTCCATTGTTGACGAGTTTAATAGGTCTTCTATGACTCTTCCTGCTGAATTTATATCTCTGTAGCCCCACCTAGGGGAGTGTGCATTAAAATCACCTATTAAAATACTTTTGGGTTCTATGGGAATAGAATTTAGATCTAGTGTATTGTCTGGAGGATTGTAGATACTGTAAATTCTATAGTGGTAGTTACTTTTCCATACTTCAATTTTAACTATTTCTGATTTATCTTGTTCTTCCATTGTTTTTTGGATTTGGATAGTAGCTTTCATATTTCTTTTAATCCCTGTAAGAATACCACTTGCTATTTGACGAGCCTTTGGAAGTATATGTGTAGTGTACTGATCCATTTCAAAGTATATTTCCTGTTCTTGTGATATATTGGCTTCTTGTACTGTGAAGACATCTATATCTTGGTCTTTTAATATTTTCATTAGCTCTTGTTTTTTAGGCTGGGACATGCCTCCTGCATTCCATTGTAGAATTCTTAAAGTATTGGAACAATGATGAAATTTGCCTAAAGATGTCCCCACCCGGAGATCCGACATCTAAAAATGTAAAATATGGCTGTCGAAGCATTTCCAACTAGCGTAATTGAGACCCTTAGAATAGCAAGGGTGTATGCGCCAAAAGCTAGTTTTGAGAAAAATGTGACTAAAGTTTTACTATGCAGTACATATTAAAATCATCTATAGAGCGATTAAAAATTGCTCAGATGTGAATCTAATGCATTAATACTGCTAATTAGTAATGTAAAATGTTATTTGGCACATATTTAAGATTTCAGAAGGTTAATTTCATCAACAATATAATTCAGATAATGTATACTTTCATGCACGTTATAACCAAAATGCTTACTTGTAAAGTTAGCATTTTGCAAGCAATACTTTAACTAATATTGGTAAATATTTGTTCTAATACTAACAAACAATACTTTTAAAGTGAATACAAAGAAGTTAATAAAAAGTATGGCTAGATCACCAAAGATGTTTAACCGCTGTGCTGTGCTGTGCTGTGCTGTGCTGTGCTGTGCTGTGCTGTGCTGTGCTGTGCTGTGCTGTGAGGAACCAGAGTATGTTAGTAATGTGAAGTATCGTCATCTGCTGCTGCCTCTTCTTCTACCTCTGGTGTGTGCTTTTACTACATGTTTGGTTTTTAACTTACGTGTTCTTCATCTGTATTCATCTTCTTGGCCATGTGCATTTTCCATTGGTTTTTCTGCATGCAGCATTTTCTGGGAAAACTTGCGTCGTGGGAAATAAAATCACTGTCTGTGTCACTCATAGTGCTTAATAAAAGTAAATCACTACCCTAAATGCACTAAAGGTTTGTTCAATGGTATTATTGGTAAACAACACAACTCTAGAAACATAACGCTAAACAGAAGTTAAACTGAGAGCTGCAAGTCACTAAAACATGTTACAGCTTTCTTTAAAAGCAACAGACTGAACTAAAGAAATATGCCGCATAGGCAGGAGTACATCCAGGCAAAATTATTTACAAAACCGCAAAAATGTTTGAAAGGTTAAGGAATAACTATTTATGAGGGGTAAGGAGCTGAAAATAAACAGTACCTTCTCTTAAGTGACTTATTGATATATTCTGTTAAAGAGCGACTGCCAGTACACAGTGGCTGGCTCTGGCCGGCAGGTTGGCTCATACGCCTTTGCTATTCTCAAGATTCGCCAGAAGCACGTAAGGTCTAACACCATGCTGTACTCAAACAGAGAATTTGTTCATATCCAGGGCGTATCAACCATTCACATTTAACAGGCATTAAAGAGTGGGTTTCATATATGTTGCAAGAAAAACAAAAAATTTGTACTTTGGCACTTATGCCCTTGCTATTCTAAGCACCTCAATTGTGAGTCTTTATGCCAAATTGGCAGAACCCCCTCTGCAATATGGGCATGATATACTGTTAGAAAATCATAGCTTTGGGCTTAAATGTATGCCCTTGCATACAGCATTTGCTTCTTTTTTCAACACCATGTCATATGAATACCATATAAACTGCCCATTTAGTTCAAGGCCTGCAGGTGTTATTTTCCAGAAGCTTCTTAGGAAGCATGATATTGAAATGCTAAGCATGTTTCCTAAGGGGCAGAAATTGTATCTCCATGGTTACATGCAACATGCCACATAGATCTTGGGATGACATTATAGAAGTCTATGATGCTTATGTCTACAGTCTGATTTTTAAAAGAAGATACATGACAGATGTCAGCTTCTCCACATGGAGAGCTACAGTGTTGCCAAGAAGCAGATAGATAACCCTCAATACTCAAGACATATAAACAAACGTTCAGGTTTATCTCACAACAACAAAAACATGCAGATGTAATCTATATTAGCCTACCTTCAAAACAGAGGTAGTTTGTTCTCAATACAGATAAAGTAATTTTAATTCACTGTGTCTTTGCATCTTTGTAAGTGTGATTCTCAGTCTCTATTTTGCAGTTGAATCCCTACCTCCCTCCCTCACTCTCTCTCTCTGAAGGGCAGCAAGGCATCATCAGCAAAACCTTGGGACGCACTAGCATGACCAATATAATATGGCCACCTTTTCCTATAGGGCTTCTTGTAGTACTTTCAAGTATACCATCAGTACAGCCCTTTGACATGGTATGACCGGCATTTACCCAGGTTTCGTCTAAGCACTACAATATCTGATCTTTCTAATACCAATTTTTTGTTTACTTTTTAATTAAAATCACAGATCATGAAGCACTTTGTTCAAAGAGCTAAGGCTTCCCTCAAATAACTGTGCTTCTTTAAGGAAAGAAAGAAGCTTATGTGTGGCAGGGTGCTCCTTTTAGCTGTAATAGCTATAGATGTGCCTTCTGATGATATCAGACGAAAACTGTCCAGTTAGAGAGGCTCTTGGGCTCTCTTTCCTAGGAGTTTGGATCTACCTGTAGCTGATTCTCTTTAGAGATTTCGAAAGTCACCTCTTTATTTTCAGAGCATGTGCAGTTCTTTTCCTCACTTGGTTGAAAGGAATAAGAGGTTCATTGTGAACAAGCATGCTCTCTTCCTGTTTGAACAATTTCCTAAGAGAACAAATAAAATCTGTAGCTGCAGCACCCCGACTGGAAGCCCTGCGGCCATGAATCCTCGATCTACCTCTATGTTCACCTCCATGTCCACCAACTCTTACTTCCATTAGTATTTCTTTTAGTATAAAAATGTTTAACAAAGTAGGCTAACAACACGTGTGTGTGTGTGCGTGCATGCGTGCGCGTGTGCATGTGTGTGTGAAACTAATGTAAAAATTAATCCAAAGTAATAGACACCCAAAGTTTGAAATCACTGCTAAGGGAGCGAACACCACTGCTGTTGAGCAATTGTTCCAAGAGGTTAAAAGCCACTGATATGACCCTTGATGTTAAAGGCAGCATATAAATGGAACATTTAAAAAAAACTTTTGTGGGAATATTTTTATTAATTCATACTGTTTCAAGCAGAAAATCAAACAAAAAGACTATGCATCTGAACTCCAGATATGCAGATAGCAATGTATATGTATGTGTATGAGAAATGTTACAAAAATAAAATTATAATTAATGTTGGCACAGGAATCTCAGGTGACCTTCACAATCAAGTGTTTGTGGCCAATGAAATAAGTATAAAATTTTAACAGTGATTACAACTACTTTATTTGTATAATAAGTAGTGACCATTTTCACAAATGAGGAAGGTTTTGATATGTTGATGGTATTGGACAAATGTATTAATTTCCAGACTGCTGAGTATAAGTATGCTGACATACCATCAACATGCTTGTCAGGGTATTACTCCTCATGTACAAGTAACTGGACAACTGCAGGCTTGTCAAAAAAAAAAAAAAAAAAAAAAAAAAAAAAAAAAAAAAAAAAAAAAAAAAAAAAAAAAATAGATATCTGCTTTCTCCTTGGAAGAGCATGAATTAATAAAAATGTTTCCACAAAACTTGTTTGTTTTGGGGCTCTACATAACAAACCCTGTTTGACTATCACTCTTATATGAAAGTATAAAAGGTTATACACTGGCGTCTCTTCTGGTTATTGCTGACTGGTGAAATTAAACTCAAGCGAAAGTTAACAGACCACCTCTGTAGTGTAATGGCAGCACACCTGCCTCTGGTGCAGAGAACCTGATCTCCAGTACCAGCATGGGAGTTTTTCCCCCGCTGGGAGGTCTGATACAGGGTGCACTCAGCCTCTTTAGGTCCCCCAGGGCCCAATTGAGGAGATACTTGATAAAGAAGTAGCAACCCCAGGTCGCAAAGGCCACATAACCAGCTGGGAGGCCTCAGGGTGCTCCGATCACACCCACCCTCCAGTTCTGCACCCCACTCATGATGCCTGTAGTGGGCAGAAGTGGGGCACACAGCTGCTAGGCAGTAAGCCTTGGCCCATGAAGGGCTAGGGGGGAAAGTTCATATGTGACTTAGTAATAAATATTTTGTCTCAAAATTTCTGATGCCATATTTTCAGAAGTAAATGGCTGTTATAGGTGGTCTGGTTCAGCCTGTATATTTAATTGGAGTATTTTTTAACTGGCAGAGCTTGTCTTCAGCCTTGATTTGAAAAACTTTGGCTGTGCCTTTAATTTGGAAGCATTTGGGTATGTAATTTATAAACTGTGACAGGTTTTTTGGAGGCTCTTTATCTGAACTATCCTTACTTTTATACCATTTACGAGAAAGGCGGCACAGGCCATAGTTTGTATGACATGCTTTCAGGAGGTCTTATGTTCATTTCCTGCAGGCAACCTTCCTGACCCAAGGGTTTTTAAGGGGTTTTCCCCACATTGCTAGGTGAATGCTGGCAAGTTTAATTACATCCCCTGAAGTTCCTGTCCCTCCGCTTAATCTTAATTCTCATTTCACTTCATCTTTCACCTGCTTGGTTGTTTCAGGGTTGCAAGTGTCAGTGGGAATCTTGGCATTGCATGGCAGGAAAAACAGATGCTCTCTGTAAACCTCTGTCCCCCTACAGAACAGTCTCAGGTTGTTGAGCTCCAAGTGGGATGTGGAAGCCTGCAGGGGGAAGGGGAGCCAGTTGTACTGGCAGAGCAAAAATCTCTGAATGGGCTGCACAGTGTTTAGCCTCTCGGCATCCCCAAAGATAAAAATTGCAGGGGGGTGGGTCAGGGGACCACAACTCTCTACTAATAATTCCGTCATGAAACACACTTTCAATTGTTCTCATCGAAAGATGGCCATATGAGCTGTCGCAGAGTCTTGTTGAGAAAAGCCAAAGTATGTTTCCTGTCTGTTAATTCTCTAGAAAAAGGAGCAAAATTGTATTCATGTATGCACAGGCATCAACTGTTGACTCATAAAAAATTGGCCCTATAACTCAAAACCTAATATTGTTCATGAAGTAACCCTTCATGACAAAAACTGGAGTAACTTAAAACATAAAGTGTGCAAGACAAATGCACACACCCTGGAAGAATTAAAACAAAATATCTGCTAAGAAATTGCCAGCATTTCCCAGCATGAACTACAGTGAGTGATGGATAGTTTCCTAAAGAGGTGCCAAAAATATATGTATGGACAACGGTGACCAGTTACAGCATTTTCTTTCATAAAGTTGGTCAGTAAAGCCTTTAAAAGTAGTTTTAAAAATTTTGTATGGTTTCATCTGTACCTTTCTATAATAATGGCAGGCGGCAATGAGCACTGATAATGCCAATAGACCAAACACTGCTCTCCTGGTACTAGATGCTACAAACTGGAACTGACAGAGAAACTGCCCTCTGCTCTATTGTGACTCTGATTATTTAGCCACCCTCTATCTCTCATTTTAATCCTCTCTCCTATGGTGCCCCTTATGTGACACAGGAGATGAGCCGCAGTGCCAAAGTCCCACTCCTCTGTCCTGCCTTACCTTACCTACCAATTTTAGCAAATTTGAAATGTGTTGATAAATTTTCCTCCAAGTCTGTATGTAAAATGTCAACTAGGTGCCTGGTGAGTGTTTCATGTACACAGATGGATAGACGGAATATGCTAATAGGTACTCCAAATAACATATCTAACTAATTACGATATATATTAACCTATATGAAACACTACTGAAATTCATTCATGGGAAAAGGAATGAAAGGACTTTTATAAAAGATACAATTTGAGAGTTTTAATAAATATTTATTGCAAGTGACATCCTTTGCTGCAACATTTAACAAAATTCAGTTGTTAAACCTTCTCTGAAATTGTTGCATCCCATGTTATACTGACTTAGGCAGCCTCAGCAAATCCAACACGGTCCTTGGCAGCATCAAAGATGGTGTAGTATTTGCCAATGAAAACATCTCCAAGGATCCACATGGGTCCAGCAGGCATGTCCATTCCCATGAATCCAGAAATGCAAGCTTCCATTCCAAACAGACCTTTCACCTGCAAATGAAACATAGAATTTTATAACATTTGTTTGTTTCTGTATGTCTTCTAACGTTTCATGAGAAATGTTTGAAGTCTTTGATATTAAAATAAAGCAGATACGGTTATCTTTATGTATGTTAAGTGATTGATGCATCACAGCACAATTTATTGATATGACAAATTGTTTTACTCCTAAACATTAAATTAAAATCTGGAGTTGGAATATACAGCAAAATATTTTCTCAATACAGACCACTAATACCAGGAACAACTAATTTTGAAGCTGAGTTGAAAGCACTAGCAACTAAATTACAGAACAATCTCTACAGACCCTAAATTAGGAAAGATAAAAGATAAATTAATAAATAAAATAAATAGTAATACAAGCAATAACTACATATGACCCAATCACTTCAAAAAGCATCAGAAGTGTGTGTGTATGTGTATATATATGAAATTTTAAAAAGCACAGAAAGCATTTAATACTCCAATGGGTCCATTCACATATAGGGCTGTTTAGAAATGAAGAAGTAGATTTGTTAGCTAAACAAGACACCAAAGTCTGACAGAAATCAGAAAAAGAAATTTCTCTGCAAAGAAGACTACAAGAAACAAAACAAATAATATATTACAACATCCAAGGGCAAAATAAGAAAAAACTTCTAAATAAGAAATATGAAAACATTGGTGACTATGCTGCCAAAATCAAATGCCTTTCACAGAACATAGCAGTTGCTAAGATCAGAAACAGAACGCCTTCAAAGGGTGGGATTTATCTCAGGGCAAAATGCTCCTTGTACTAACTAGACCAAAGCAAAGTGCAAGCCAATACAAAACATCACTGGGACAGCAGAATAGAAATAAATAAATCCAATTGCAAAAAAATCCATATTATAGGCATAAAATTCTGTAAGGTACCAAAAGAAATAAAAGAACCATCAAGAGAAATTTCAACAGAACTTATCAACAAAGCATTGTATTTCATATAGGTTTTTGTCAATAAAGTGTTGTAAAAAAGTGTTGAAATGGATTATGAGTAGTGTACCATTTTTGTAAATATTTTTTATTATTTTATAACCGACTTGTTCTAACACTGTCTTATGCAGTATATAAAATCAAATAAACCCTCCACTGCCAATTGCTTCTATACTATTACTTGTAACTCTTCATTGTAGTGATGATGTTATTCTTATGATGGAAATGTTAAGAAACATATGCTGAATAACACTATGAAGTATTTTCTTTGCCAGTAAATATTGTTTATAATTCTGGTACATAAGATGTTGAAATGTTGCATATATTTACCTTAAGGATGTAGTCTTCGCCCTTCAAGACAAAGTCCTTACCAGCGAGAGTGAAATGGATTTCTGGCAGCTGAGGAATCATGCTGCAGTCAACCTAACATAAACAAAAGGCAAGAGATGTAAAAGCCTGAATTGGAAAATAAACTTTTACAACTCTTTGATTTTAAGATCAGTGAAGTAAACTGAAAGAAGAAGTGACTTACAGCGTATTCACCAGCAACAATAGATATTCCACCGATAGCTTGGTTGATCTTGTCGACATCACTCTTTGGTCCAGCAATAAGACTGGTGCCAGTATCAGCAATAGCTTCACATCCTCCACTGCAGACTGAGACACTGTTGCCAACCTTAACTCTGTTAACATAACAGTATCAGTGAATTCCATGCAAAAATCGGCAGGCACATAATTTGTTACCTAGTTCTATTTTTGTACATATATGTGAATTTATGAACTATACAGGATATCTCCAATTATTCCTGTAATCCTCTATATTACTTGTTATTGGACTTAACTCTAAATACGAGTATAATGACTAGAGCCCGGATTTTTATGTAATTACATATTTTAAATCCTGCATAATATTTCAATGAGAAGCAAAAATGTTGGCGAATTACGTCATTTGGGACTTCCTTACAAATTTTTATTTTACATATTTTTACATATTTTGCATGTTTCTACATATTTTAATGTTGTTACATAAAACGTACATATTTTCTGGGTTTCGTTACAATTTATTATTTTTAAAAAATATTGTAGTCACATTATAAACTACTGTTTTCACAAGTTTTGCTGAAAGCAACGAAAATCAATCTGCAAAATAGGATGCAAGTTAAATTAAGAATGCGATAATAAGCACTTGGTCTCGTACTGATTGTTGTCCGTTTTATCAAAGCACGTGCCGCTCGACAATGTTGACCTCCAGTGTTACGTTTCTCTTAGCGCTTTGGGCATTTTCAAGGACTGGAGAAATTGATTGTTACCATTGTCACAGTAGTATTATAATAGCTGCGAGGAAACAAAGTGAGCCGCTGGACAACTATCAATATAGCGAGGCGATAATACTGCAGTTAGTCTCTTGCAAGTCTTAGTAAAATGGTACCAGTTGCGTCCTTGCTATCCTGCAAGTTGAATTCATGGGTGAAATTAGATAGCGACTTTACAACTGACGGAAAAGTAATAGTCTGTCAAGCATGCGCTAAAAGAATTGGCTGTTCCATGAAATCTCAATTGGAACAACATATCAAAAGTGCTCTTCACATACGCAACAAACAACTACAGTCTTCTAGAAAGCAAGTTCTGTTGTTGACACAAATGCAACAGGAACTGTTCGGAAATTATTTTTTTAAAGACCTGAGCAGTGCAATGGTTGCACATAATATTCCGTGGCATAAACTTCAATTTCCTCAATTTCGTTCCTTTCTACAAAAATATTGCAAGAAAGTTATTCCTGACGAATCTACTCTGCGGAAAAAGTATCTTCATGTGTGTTATGGAGAAGCAGTTGCTCATAAACGGAATGAAATTGGAGACTCCTGTATTTGGTTTGCCGTCAATGAAACTACAGATGACGGGTCGGTACATAACAAACTAGATTCCGAAAGTCCAGCAAAACCATTTCTAATCTGTTGTAAGGTGCTAGAACAAACAAATCATTCTACAGTTGCAAGATTTGTAAATGATGGGATGAAGATTCTGTGGCTAGAGGGTGTGTATGAGGAAAAGGATTTAACTATGTATTCAGATGCCATAGCGTAGCGATTAAAGCTGCTACTGTCCTTAAGGTTTTCTACCCGAATGCACCTGCTTGGCCCATGCACTGCAGCATGTTGCTGAAGTAGTAAGCAGTAATTTTCGCTGTGTGAATAAGTTGATATCAGCAACAAAAAAGGTCTTCGTGAAAGCATCACACAGAGTTCAGTGCTATAAAAATCATCTCCAACATGTCCCTTTGCCTTCTGAGCCAGTACTTACAAGATAGAAGCTGTTAACTTGTATTGTAAACATTTTGAAGGAGTCCAGTCAGAAGTGAACAGAAGTAGCTGCTTCCATACGTGAATCTCAGGACATCAAAAGTGGCAAGCTCCTGTACTTACATCAAAAGTAACTTCGGCTATTTCCCTAGCACCATCAAGACATCAGGTTCCCTTCTTCACGAATCTATGGATTTAATGGAACGTGCATCACAGAAGCTTAGTGTAGTTGCAGGAAGGAAGGTAGTTGAAAAATCCAAAGCTGTGCTAAACAGGAACCCAGGGTACTCTACGCTTGTGTCCGTGTCTAAAGTGCTAAATGGCGACAGTGTCGATTTAACAAAACATTTCTCTGCAAATCAGATTCCTATGCTATAATATGCTCCTGTTACTTTGTCTCATGTGGAGAGAAACTTCTCTGCTTATAAGAACATTTTATCTGATAGGAGACAAACAATGAGCCCTGAAAATATGGAAAAGTACGTATATGGCTATTTACTGTACGTTGAAAGAAGCAAAATACTCATCGTGGAGAGAAACTTCTCTGCTTATAAGAACATTTTATCTGATAGGAGACAAACAATGAGCCCTGAACATATGGAAAAGTACGTATATGGCTATTTACTGTACGTTGAAAGAAGCAAAATACTCAAAATGAAACTGCCTGATTGTTCATTGTACATCAAGAGATAGAAAGCTGAAAATGCATCTTCAGTAAAAAATTTAATTATTTTGAATTGATTGTTTCACTCATTGATAAATTGGTTCAGTATTTAAACATTGCTTCACCGTCTAAAATTTAAGTAAAATAATTATGTGAAATGACTAATTTTAATAAATATAACCCAAAACACATTTTTTATTTCATAATTACCTACTTGAAAATAAATTTTAGGTAAATTCTGCATAAAATAAAACATTTTCCCTATAATTAATTCTTATTTAGTAAACTTTAACTCATTGTAATTAATTTACGTGCTTACAGACCCATCAAATTACATAATTCTGGGTAATTTGCAGTCTGCATTTACATTTGAGGTTGTAATCTTAGCATTTAGATTATTACATAATTTTACATATTTTGTTGATATTACATATTTCATTACATATTTTGATGCTTTTTGTTACATAAATATGTACATATTTCGCACCTTGATATTACATAAAAATCCGAGCTCTAATAATGACATATCAATGTTCCTTATGCAATCTTTTAAAGAGCAACCTTTGGCATATCTTAAAACTTTTGCTTCAGAGGAATGAAACTTGATAAAATCTCTCTTTGTCAGTACCCAAGTTTCAGAGTCATAAAATGAAACCAAAATTGCCATTATTTTGTTAAATTTTAGTCAAAGTTTTCTTATCTAAAATCTTTCTAATTGTATTATCCAATGCTTGAAATTTATTTAGTTTTCCATCAATATCTTTATCATATGCAACACTGCATCATAAATATTAGGTAAAGTTCGCTATTTATCAAAAATGTTATTTGCTATTGGTCATTTTCTTTTACTTAATTGCCAATTTCTACAAGTTTCAACTAAAAACTAACAGATTAGTTCAATATAATTATAGGATAAATGAATTCCCATGTTCCTATGTACGTAACATTCCAAGAAAATTTTCAAGAAATGAAAACTGAGTCTGAGTCTTCTAGGTTATACAAAATAAACTGTACTCTACTTTGGCAAACAATCCTACCTATTTAAAGGAAGTGTTAGTAGTGTACAAAAAGTTGAATTAGAATCTAATATCATAGTGAATATTTTTAATAGTAAGGCAAGAAATGTTAGTTTTAGTCAGTACAGATTAATATTAAGGTGCAATTGTAGGAGTTTTATTTTATCAAACTTAGACACATTGGTTTGATAGCAGAATGCAATCGTCATAACTAATTTCATCTTCATTTTCTGAACTTTAATTAGTCTTTTATATTTTATTTTAACAATTAAGAGTAAAATAGTGTTTCTAATGTGTTTAAAATAGCAACATGATGCAATACATACATTTACAAGACTAAAACTACCTAAAAGAAGTAAACAAAAGATCTCATGAAAAACCCTTTTACAAATGAATGTTGGTTTTAAATTCATGCTAATTTTTCTCCCATTTGAAGTGCATCTTATTGCATATTCTAAGAAAAATCTTTGAATACATTAATATATATAGTGAATTTTTACCTAACCTTGTTGACTACTTACCCATCCATTTTAAATTGCCAGTACATTTTCCTGTCAACGGGCAGGTAGGTGATATCTCCCTTGAAATGTTTGGTATCAAGACCGCCAAATGTGATTTCTCCACCATCAGTAGCATCAGGGTTCCTAGAAACAATCAAATATGAAGAAAATGTATCTTATTTTAGTATCGGCTGCTGGCTTCATTTGTTTCCAAAGCAGTAAGAGTACATCAAAGTTCTGGTTAATATTAGTTCTTCAGAAAGATATCTCTTATTGGGAAAGTATAACTTCCTTTCTTCTACATACAGCTAATACATACGAAACCAGACCATTTGTCTCCAATCACCTTTTCTGGTTTTGAACTCCCAACCTGTAGAACCAGAAACTAACTACCATGGTGACACTTGAGAGGTGAGTCAGCCTTGGTAGCATGATGGTTAGCTTGTCTGCCTCATGTTCAAGAGGTCGCGAGTTTGAATCTCGCTTGGGATAAGTTATCCAGTTAAAGTCTTTTTCAAGGTTTTCCCTTATCCTGAGAAGATGAATGTCGGGTAACTTAAAGCTCCATGAACCTCGGGCTCATTTGAGCATCATTTCACCCATTTCATTCATTCACTGTCTGAAATGACACAATGTTGGAGGACGTTAATAAAAAAAATTGAGAGGTGAATGCCACTCAGATGATAATGTTCAGTAATGGTAAGAAGGTATTAGAAGGGTTACCTATATGCAGCATGCATCTGAAGTTTTGTGTTATACTAGATAAAAGCCTATGATGCAGTGTGCATTAAACAAAACATGTCTTTGAGTAGTATAAATAGTTCAAGATCTGAAATCATTGTAGATACAAAAACATTTTTGTGCAAGAAGATCAATATCTAACATTTGCAGATATTGTAAACATCAAGTATGTTTAAGAGGTAGAACTGGAACTTAAAAATTCAATGCCACAACTGGGATTTGAACCACAGACCTTCCGCTTGCCGGGTGGACGCTCTAACCACTGAGCTATTGTGACAAACTGCCAGAATGGCATTAAATTCTCAAGCCAGTTCGTAAGCGGAAGGTCTGTGGTTCAAATCCCAGTTGTGGCATTGAATTTTTAAGTTCCAGTTCTACCTCTTAAACTTTGCCCACACACGGCTTGTGTGTTTAAAAACACCAACAGTAAGTTTGTTGGCATAAATAAATAATAATTATCAAGTATGTTTCTTATGAAACAAAAAGCTCTAAAAAAGAAACAAATCTTGACATTCTTACATAGAAGGAAAAAAATATGCTATTTGTGTCTTGAAGATAACCCATTATACATTTTACTATCATCTTTTCCCTTATATGTAAGAATGGTTGAACCAGTTGTTATTAACTATTATGAAACTTGATTAAAGCAAAGGAAAACAAATTAAGTTACCTGTTAAGATAGAAAGCAAACACTGGTTCTGAGACGAGCTTCTGTGAGACCATGTTATCAAAGACAGGTGTAACACCTTGAACAGCAATTGAGGAATAGGCCATACCCAGGATTCCGTCAAACTTAGCAGCAACAAAAGTCAGCCCTGGTTGGCTCATAGCTTCACCGAAAGTCTGATCCTGAATCTTCATGCCTGCAACCTGTAATCAAAAACAAATATGGGAACTTGATATTTTTTTGCTAATTTTTTTGTTTCAGGGGTCCCATCCCTCCAAAAAAAAAAATCATCCTCCCCCAATTTTTCTGAAACTAATACTGAAACTAACCCACAACTAATATGTGAATATTATGTAGTCAAATTTTGGAACATGTTTGCTTCACTTACACAGTAAATTATTTTTCAGCTTAACATATCACAATGTATGTACATAACTTTACATGATTACCTCTTTTCTTCTGATAATAAACAAAACAAGCAAAAGAATTCCATGAATTCCCCCAAAAAATAACAATAAATTTACCATACAAAATTGAAACAATCCACAAACTACAATGTTTGAGTGCCCCTGGTACAAATATAGATAAACACTGTGGAACAGTAAATTAACAGAACATATTTCAGAAGCTCTTGCTCCCATCATGGGCTGCAACCCGAGTTTCTTTTCTCCAATCTTGGCAGCACTATCTTATTGGCAGTTTGAAGCAGTGAGCAGTATCTCATTGAGTGTTATAATGTGATTGTGGCTTAATGAACAATAAGTGGAGAGATATAAGATATGAGTTCTCTTAAATTCATTGAAGCTGAATTGTTTTATTGCTTTAAATTTTAAAATAATCCACAAGAAGTTCTTTAACTGTAGAAGTGATGCCAAGCTTCTGACTGAATATAAATCAAATCCACACATACACACTAATTTTGTATTCCCCCTGCCCAAAAAAAAAAAAGTTCCTGATGGTGCAACTTGCACTATGACTTATCCCATAGGTTTGTTTATTTATTTGGTAAAGAGAAAATTACAATTTGGCTTTGGCCATTAATTCACCAGACAACTACAATTTATGTTAATTTAATAAATAAATATGATTACTCGTAATTATTCTCTCTCTCTCTCTCTCTCTCTCACTCTCACTCTCTTCCAAGTCTATTTTCACTTATTTTTTCCATTAAGTAAGTATTCAGCCATACTCTTGGTTTCTGGTCTTAACATTTTGTTTGAAACAGATCTGTTTTTAAACAACTTGTTATTAATAGTTCTATGCTCCAGTAGTTTTTAGTTGCTTTGCAGTCAAACATTATCTGTCTAGGTCTTCCACATAATGGACATTCTCCTATATAAAAGCTTTTCTCTGATATTTTAACCCCCACACTCCAGCTCTTGCCCCTCTTCCTTCTTATTTACTTTATCAGTATATTTTTCTGCTTCCCATGAGTGTTTCAACAAAGATACCAATGGTTTCTTTTCTGTGAAGCCATTAAAGAAGTATATCTCTGTATTTTCAAATCTTAAGCTTGCCTCTTTCCAAAAATTCATTAGTGATTGCTTATATATAATCTGGATGGTAGATGCAGCAACTGTTGCCCAGCCTAGGCTCACTGTAAACAACTTACCTCAACAACGTCAGTGGAGAGGAATCCTTCAAGACTGCCTGTGCCATATCGAATACCAAATTCTGTACCATTAGCCTTGTAGGTGGATGACTTTGAAGAGTCATATTTGTTGTGCAGTTCTGAAACAGACAGAAACAGACTTATGATTTTGAGTTTTTAGTTGCAGAGCACCTATCATCGTGGCTTTGTTCATCTGTCCATTCAGAAGAAACAATTCATCAACCACTGCAACTGTGGTGTTGAGATATTATATTACCAACTTGAACAAAATAGGTCCTTTTGTGTGCCATAAATTATGACAGGATCACTGGCCTTACTTCCCTTCCGAAGGAAGCCATACTAATGTCATCACAGTTGAATATGAATATTTCTGAACCAAGACTAAAGACTTTGAAACTTTACTAGCTAAAAGAAATACTGCAATGAAATATATACATAATTGACTACAAACTGATGGGGGGAAATAAATACACTCATTTTTATTTTTATTTAATGTTTATAAGCATTATTGGTGAAATACAATATAAAAGAATCCAGAGCAGTGACAGGAATACCATTAATGTATTTATAGATTCCCATTATAAGCAGTTGCTCTGTGGTGTAATGGTTTGTGTTCTCATTTGCCACACAGATATTGGATTTGATTCCACATCAAATATTAAGGTTTTAAACTATCCTCTTAAGCCTTAAATGAATTAAACATATTTTTAATTATCTAAAATTTGATGGAAGTATATTTTGAATTTATCTCCATGAACTGAGACTTTTAAAACATCATAGAGCTATTAGCATGAGCCCAAAATGTCAGGTTTACTGAGTACTCCTTAACATCTCATAAATTAAAACAGTACAAAATCAAATCTACAATTAAATAAAACCTAAGGAATCTCATAGATTTACCCCATCAAACAACTTAACAGTAAACCGCACTTACTAGGTAGATTTGAAAAATGCAAACTATGTTGGTGTTTTTTTAATGATGATAGAAGAAGTGAAGGTGTTAAGAAATGCTCAACAAATGTTCATGGATGTAATTTTTTTTAACCAGTAGAAATTTAAGATTAATTTTTATGTGGAGCATACAAAAAAGGTACAATTTTGTTACAATTGTTTCTAAAATGTTTACTAAATACCAGAAAGTAAGAGATACCAAATGTTGTGAGTGAACCAAAATGTAATACACTTTCTATATATTCAGTGATCTTGTATTACTTACAGTGCCACAATTGGGCTCAGTTTAAAACAATTTTGAATTTCATTCATGTCATCATAACTTATAAGGTAATTTATTTCCAACATGAGGAAGGTAGAAGGAAGATAATGTCTTAAATTAAACTGCAACTAAATTAAAATCAATAACAAAATGAGCCCTCTTTAAATATAAATTAGTATATTTCACTTGGAGTTTTAAAAGCATTCTCTGTGTTTTCCATAACTTTTCCTATTACATGCCTTTTTTTATTTTATTTTGTACACACCTAACCTTACTCCTTAGATCATATTGCACCTTAGATATGCATTTGTTTACATACACTTTTTGGAAGTAGCTCACTTGTGCCAATGTTGGAGTTACCTTCTATATCAGAAGTTTATTTGTGCTGACATGTTTCTTCTCATAATTTTCCTTTCTTTTGCTCCACATAAACTCTGGGTGTTATGTTATTGATATTTTTAAAATATTAATTTGCTAAAACTTACTGCAGGCAATGTTGAGAAAATGGCATTTCTTTGATGGCACCCAGAGATTAGATGAGCCAGTGTCGAAGATCACTTCAAATTCCTGTGGGGGTGTACCAATAGCAATGCTGCCAAAGTATTGAGCCTAAAACAAAACAATCGTTTTCCTGCGCAGTTATACCTAATACAGACAAAAGATTTTATTCCCAATAAAAGACAAAATCTCAAACTATCTTTTTTGTTTATTTAATCATTTAACCAGGTAGGTTATACCAGGCAATGAATTAATGATATGAGTGAAATGGCTCAAAACAGCCTGGGATTCATGGAGCTTAGTAACTCAACTTCATCTTTTTGGGATAAAGTAAAGTCCTGGAAGAAACCTTATCCAGGTAACTTGCCCTAACTGAGATTCAAACTCAGGATTTCTTGAATGTGAGGCCGACTTTAAGCACATTAACATTTCATAGAGAGCACTAGGGTAAGTCAATGGTTTGATTTGCAGTTCACACTTATACTGCAGGTCTGTGGTTCAATTCCAAACTTTAGGGTGGTGACTTTAAACCAATCCCTCTGACTAGCTTTCGTTAAGTATACCCACGGCCCAATGTGGTTCAAAGTCTACATAAAAGCTGTATTTTTCATTCCATCACCATTCTTATTTTAATCCAGCCATAAGAGATAGTAAACACATCATTAGAATAACATTTTGTGAAATTATGTTCTGTACAATGTTTGCTGCTGATTTCGTGAATTAATAAAATAATATATCTTTAATATTTTTAAAGCATAGTTTATGAAATTCAGAAATAGGGTGGCTTGTACTTACATCCATGTAGTTCTTGAGGTGCTCAACACCTTGTGATTGCTGTGGTCCTATGTTCATTGGACCTTCATTTGGATCAGATCCAACATTTCTCAGAGCTTTTCTGGCAGATTCCTTCTTGTGCAAGGGTATCCTAGGAAAAATTACAGTAATGACAAATTATGCCAAGTGCAGTTCTACATTTTTATGCTTCATTGTGTATATTCTGAAGAACATTTTTAGAAAAAGTTCCTTGTGTGTTTTCTTGGAACAGCATAATTTAAGAACAAACATTTGGATAAATATAAAATTTCATATATTTAAGACTGCAAGACAAAGTTTTCTCAGGATATTTACCCCCATACACAATGCTTTGGATGAAAAATGTATTTGGTATTTTTTTTTAAAGCTTTAGACGATTTTGAATATAATATTCAGACTTGGGATACTAATATTAATTGTATCTCCATAGCAAGAACCAGGTCTATTTGACTGCATGCACACAGCAGCAGTGGCCAGTCATCCAACTAGTAATGGGATGTGGTCAGCATCATGCATCCTAAAGTGTGTTGGAATATTGCTTTTTGTGACCTCCAGATAGGAGATTACAACATACTGTGCCACAGTATAGGACAGTTTGAATTATATGCATCAGTAGAAAAATATAATGAATTTTCTATTAAGTAGTTGTTGACTGTGACCAGGATGGGACACCTCAGATCTCAACACAACATGGATCTTTTTGCTTACCACTCCCAGAAGAAATGGAAGAGGTGAAAGAACCTCAGGAGGATATAGGCCACAGGCAGGCCAGTAGACAGAGACCCACAGAAGTCCCTAATGATTCCAAGCTTGCTGACATAGTCCCACCAGCAGCCTGCTCAAAGAAGCCTTTCCTCTGACAGAACTGTGGAAAACATGACTCACCTGAGGTGACTCAGAAAAAGCTGCCATCTCATAGGGCCAAGAAGAACTATCTAACAAGCAAGCATCTGCACGATCTGCTTAACACTAACTGACACTGCACAATCCTTAAGTCCATATGAATATGGGAAACAAAAATGATATCAAAAGAGGTAAAAGAAATTTGTGGTAGAAGATAAACCACCCTAGTATTCACCATGCCAACCAGGGAAAACCACAAAAACCCAAGGTCAGAGTAACCAACCCCAGGAATTAAACTCAGGACCTCGCAAACATGATCCTTGCACATTACTGGGAGCCATCTTATGTGTAAATATGCGTAAGTCTTGTTCATTTGCATTACATTTTAATAACTGTTGAAGCAGGTATATGAGATAAACAAAAGCATACAAAGGAAAAGGTTTTGATCAAAATTGTTTATGAACACAGGGCAGATTTCATTAGTTATAATGGGAAAAATAAGAAAAAATATTATAGGACCTTTAGAACACAATTGAAAACAGGGAATAATCAGAATAGACTGAAATGATTATTTTGTCTACAAAGGAAAGCATATATATTTAAAAGATTAGAAAAGAGATCAAACAATTTTTTACTTTCTGTATTACATATAGTAAGTAGGGGAAGTATTGTAGTTGACCCAAAAATTTGATGTTGAGATTTCACTGAAATTTATATTTTTAAGCCTCCTGAATCCAAAAAGAGCATTTTTAGATAAAGGTCCATATGTATGTATGTCTGTCTGTGAACAGCATAACTCAAAGATGAAAAGTTAGTTAAAAACCAAAGTTGGTATATAAGTTTAATATCTTTCAAGGATGTTACATGAAGATTTTTAAAAATTTCTCTACCCTAAACTACCCTTTATATGAAAAATTTTTCAAAAATGGCTCTAACAATTTTGAGTAAAATGCCGTATGTTTTATACATTTTGAATTTTCTTGCTATAGCCTGTTTGCTCTTGATGACTTTTGCATAACTGGTAAACCGTAAAAGATAGACCAAATTTTACTAGACAAAAACTGTAGATCTCACTAAAACACACATTTATGTCAAAATGCAATTTTTTTTTTTTTTTTTTTTTTTTTTTTTGTGGAGTGAACCATTTCAGGGATATTCTTTCTTATTTGTATGAGTTCTGCAATACTTATGCTTTTCTCAAATGGAAGGTTGTTATTCACTTTTTTATCTTTTGGCCATGTAAAGAGAATGGAATTTCAAAGCCTACATTTAGCGACCAGTTTTAAAATATATGACTATTGCTTAAAGCCTACTGTATTCCCATATTCTCCTTGCGCCTACAAGAAAATTACCAATAAGATAATTACCACAAATGTTTATGTGACTAACATCTAGAAGATAGAGGAATAAGAGTTTGCAAGAATGATTAGTGCAAGAGTAGAGAAAGTCATGTGAGTGCAACATATTAGATTTTTCACTCTCCCTCAGCATGAAACATGCTAATAGATACCATGAGTTTTTGTGTTCTTCATATAATTTGCCATATTGGTATCGTTTATTATTTTATTAATTTTTTCTGTATTTTCATTTGATCATGAAATCTATTAATTCATTTCATAGTAAAAATTTCAAATATTTAATATTTGATTAACATTGGACTACCTGCAAAAACTAGTCTTTGAGGATTCAAAATCAGTTCAGAAGTAGAAAACGTATTTGACTTAACATTACTGAATCCTTGTGGAGTAGCCGAAGTGAAGCAGTTATATTTTACCTGACAAGACCATAGCAGACAGCTGCAAGGAGTAGCACCAGAAAGCTGTGGCGGAACATGTTGCTTGGCGTTGTACACCCACAGTGCTGATACATCACAACTTCTCCCTTATATACCATATCCCACAGTGCCATGCCTAACTGGCATTAACACCAGGATGTCCTTTGTTCCATTGAGGACAAAACATCTGACAGATGCAACCAGAGACACTTTGCAAATCAAGACAAAAGAGATTTAAAATGTTGTTAGTTCATTAGTGTTCCCAGAGTGATACTTTCTTGCCCTACATATCTTTAGCAAAGTTGATGCTGTTTTGTTCTTCTAAAGACTTTTTTTCATGTTAGCCTTCCAGTTCATTTTGGTAGTGGTCATAGTTTTAACTGAGAAACAAATTGATTGATTTGAACAACTTTTCACTAGGTATTGTTAAGTATACTTCTTTACTATTACATGGCATTTCTAGAATGTTCATTTTCCCTACCACTTAACTAAGAGAGAGGAAGTACTGCATTTGTCTAAACAACATGTATCAATATTTTGCTGAAATATATGTTATGAAGTCTTACTAAGTGCAGAAAGGAACTTTTGGCAGACTGAACCTGAAGCAAATAGTCTGATAAATACTATATTCATATTTAATTAAAGCAAATTTTAAAGAGAAAAGGCAAATGTTTACAGAGAATTCCCAATGTTAACCTTTTACGTGGAAAATGTTACTTCAATATGTTTTATTTTCTCTTGACTTTGATTAAAATATTGTACACATGAGGCACAAAAATGATGAATAAAATGTATTTCTAGAAGGTTCTGTAAATAATGTGAGGTCCGCTTAATTCTCATTGAATTTGATATAACTGGGAAACCTTAGGAGATTCACAAAGACTTATTGCAGGTCAAAACTGTTCCTCACTAACATCCATAATTTGTGTAAAAAATTTTAGTCTTAACCATTTCTGCAATATAAGGTGTTGCAAAAAGAATCATCCGACTTCACAAGCCTATATATTTTACATGCTTAAAAATAAATCCTTGGGGTAAAGTGTAAAGGCTTGCCACCTGGCCGCTGCATCTCCCACTTCTGCCCACTACAGATGTCATGAGTGGGGTGCAATGCTGGAGGCACCCCTAGCCCTCCCGGCCAGTTATGTGGCCTTCACAACCTGAGTCATTACTTCTTCATCAAGTAGGTCCTCAATTGGCCCCTTCGGGATCTAACGAGGCTGAGTGCATCCCGTGCCAGACCTCCAAGCGGGGTAAAAATCCCCACGCTGGTACGAGGGATTGAACCCAGGTCCTTTGTGCCAGAGGCAGGCATGCTATCACTGTGCTATGGAAGCAGTCAGTGAGCATATAGCACTTAAAAGTTTTTATTTTTATAGTCTGAAAGAACTTTGGAAATGTTCAACGTGTTCAATGTGTGCGCAGGTTGTACAACAAGGTTTCAGATGACAAGTCAAACTCATCCCATACTTGTGCGAGCATGTCTGGCATTCCATTGATGTTTTTATGTGGTATTGCAGTTTGCTAAAAGGTGGAGAGAGGCATATAGACAGTCTTTAAAAACCCCCCAAAAAATTGTCATTTACACAAAACCTACCAGATGGAATGGCTAGTTCATGGCTGGCATGATGGGTGGACTTTTGTGGCTATCTATGAGACTGTTGAATGTTTTACGTGTTGTTTGGCACACGTGACAGTGACAACCTGTGGCATTGTCCATTTTCTTTTACGAAAACAACGGTGTCCTAAAACTGTCCATGTCCTTGCTAAATGCTTCAAACTGTAGGAGATGCAGTGCTACATTCCCAATAAACCCTGGCTGTACAGCTATAACTAATTTGATACTATTGAAATGGAGAATGCCTTTTTGTCACAGTATTATTACCATCTTGACTGTATGCATTCTGAATGCTGAAAGAGTGAGAGTATAAAATTTGCTGCAAGTTAATATCTGCTTTTATTTAGAAGATATAGCATTCTGAAATCTGATTATACTTTTTGAAACACTCCTTTTTTTGTTTGCATTCATAAGCTGATACATTGTAAGTAATATGGTGACTGGCATATATGTACTGAGCATCCCAAAAAAACACCAACAATGCTTAGTATGTTGGGCGGGATGGCAAACTGATTGATTTTCAGACAGGAACCCCTGTCTGGAAATGTACGGTTTGGATGCTGGAGAGCGTCGAAGTTTGAGAACAAACGGTTGTGACAATTTGTTAACCTTCATTTTGGTATCTTAATACGAAAGATATGCAACCCTTTAGCCATCTGTGTACTGGGATGAATGACCTGAGCATAATAACATTCCTTGGCATGTGTTAAATTTCTCCATAGAGTTCCTGGTGCACATCCTACTATTTTACTTGTGTATTTTCCAGTACAGTAACATTTCTAATGGCTTCATTGCCAGATGCAAGGCACTAGAAAACAACATTTCTTAACAGCAGTGCGGATGTACTAGTATACAGCTGCAGAAATGGCCGACATGGACTGCAGCACACTTTTATGTAAATGTGCAGAATCACCTCAATGTCGCATACCCTAATCGATCGATTGCTAGAGGTGGACTAGTTCCATGGCCAGCACAGTCGCCAGATCTGACACATCTCAATTATTTTCTGTGAAGTTGTATGAAGTGTATGATGTATGGCACTCCTGTGACATCAGTTGAGGACCTTATGGCTCAAGTCCACGGAGCTAGTCAAAATCTTCAAAGACAACCACATGTACTGGTTCATGAGTACAATACTCAGTACCATCAACATAGGCTCTGAAATGGCATACTTGGTATACACTTTGAAGCCCGTTTGTAATGTAGACAGCTCAATGTTGGGTTTATTGGCGAAATGTGAATGTACACACACTCACACTTTGATGCGCTACAGCGTCCAAACCATGCATTTCCAGACAGGGGTTCCTATTTGAAAACCAATCAGTTTGCCATGCCGCACAACATACTAAGGTTGCCTGTGTTTTTTTGGGACACCTATATGTGTGTGTGTGTGTGTGTGTGCGTGCGTGTGCGTGCGCGCGTGTGTGTGTTACAGATCCATATTGAAATCACTAACTTCTGTGTTTATCAAGCTAGATCCACCGAATTTGAACCATTGTTTCATCTGACTAGTAATAGCATTTATGCAAATTTTCAACCTGATATGGTGAGTGGTTTCCATTTTGTGAATATTTTAATTTAAAATTCTAGGTATTATATATAGAGTCCCTTGTGCCACAATTTTTAAAATTTGTTTGTGTAATTTGGTAATACGTATGCTGATAGGTGTGCAATCAAGGCTATATGTAGTTTTACTCTTAAATCAACACTTATTCAGTTAAACATTTATGACTTATGTGTCGTTTGATTTTTCAAACATTTCTTTTTCTTTTTTCTTTGTCACCTTTGTTTCATTACCATGAGATGAGATATATATGTGTGTGTGTATATCTTAGGCAATCAGCAATCAGCAACAGTATGAAATTTAAAGTTGTTCTGATAAAAATTGAAATGTGACGATTTTTCAAAGGCTAGAAAATGATAATAGCAAAAACTTAAAAAGAAAATTTAGGGAAGTTGCACCAACTACCTAGTACCATAGGTATCACCTGCCCTTTCTTCCTCTCCTCTGAAGACATTTTCACTATATTTGTCGTCTTCTTCTTAAGTGATATGTCTTTCTTATCCTTCTTCCTCTATTGAGGGTGAGTTGTCATCAGTCTCTTTGCTCACTCATAAGCAAAGACACTGGCCTGCAAATTTAAACTTTTTTCTGCGGCACAGGGGTTTTTAGCTCTCTACTCCTAATTTTGGTACGCTGAATTCAAATCTGCTTTCCATTTTTTTGTACCACATATCTTTTTTTGCCATGCAGAAAGGAAATATGTAATATTAGAGTTTGGTTTTTAAGCACAGTTTAAAATGCGTGAAATCATTCAAAGAAACAATCTCAATTCCACAGATGCAACAGTATACACTGAACTAGAAAACTTCAAACATACCTTATGATGTTATTTTCTCCTCCGCTTTGCTGAAAACGAACACTGAATTGACTTGCGTTTGGTCCTGACAAATACAGAAAATACAGTTTTAATCTCATATTGCATCTGAGTGCCTTTAACTTTTCGAGCATGGTTTTAACAATGTGTTCATATTGGTCATCTTGAAGAGACTTAGCAGTAATAGTAACCGCTTTTTAGAGAGCACCATATTTTTATGTTTTGGCAGTTACATCGCTCTCTCACAGCCCCCAGAATGTCTGGAGGATCACACAGAGGCGGTTTCTGGGGGATCGCATACTCGCAACTGCACACCCACTAATTTTTTTCCATGTGTGAATGTGTATTTGCCTTTATAGATATGCATATGAGAAAGTCGAATGTCTTTCTTCTATATGAACTTGCTTGTTTAATTTTCCCGTGCCCTCTTTACCAAATTTCGGCGCATTCAGTCAAAAAGCTGAGACGCATAAACCCGATTTTGCGACTGGCGAAGGTAGCTTTTGGGTGAGGGGTACGCGGGGAGCGGTGCAAAGCTTGCATTTAAGAGCACGGCGAGTTAAGGCAGCATAATCAACAAGGCCAGCACATGCGATTCTTACTGCGAAAGTGCACTACATTCTCGTACAAGTCCCTCCGTTTTCCTTGCTACGAGCATTTCCCTCCGGTTGTTTCGCAGAACCTACTAGGCAGCCAACATGGCGGTTCTAAATATAATGTAGCCATCTTCTATATTAAAATGACAATTATTTTAATGTTATAAACACAATTACATCTAGTCTTATTAACCGATTATAAATGCATATAATTGCTCTTCATGTCATAATTAACTAAGGCCAGTACTTCAGTTTGGAATGGTTATTTTGTTACAGTCTTTATTACTATTTGTTATGTTTGTGTTCTGGCAGCAAGTTGCATGCAGTTGTGTGTGCACATAGCAGGAAATTTGAATCTATGAAAGTGTGGAAATTAATAACATGGCAAAACTGGAGGAGATAATCTTTCGGGTTTATTCTTAGAAGAGAAGCTGTTTTCCGTGCTTATTGTTTGCGAGTGAGAGAAACGGAATCTGGACAAATAATAGTTCTTGTGATATTGGTAATTTAAAATAAAAAATAGCAAAACATAAGGGCTCAATTGCCCATATCAATTTAGAATTAGAATTGTGTGGTATGTGTCAGAGAAAGAAAGGGAGTAAAGGTGGAGAGGATGTAATATACTGCACACCCACTGCGACAAGTCACGAGCTGCCACTGGGACCATACCTGTCATTGGTTTACGGGTCTCACCGACCTGACCGGGAGAATTATCAAAATAAACTCACCGACCATATCCTCTGATTACCAATCAGAGGAGTATTACATACCATGGCAGGTCAGCATGTTAGGGGTTAAGATTTTATAGAGAAATGGAGAGGTGGGAAAAATAAAGACTCCCTAGCCCTCAGAAACCCTAATAGCATCGGGGTCGGAAGAGAACAAGAGATGACCAAGGTAAGGTCAGATAGAAAAGCTAAGGTGAGGAGCAAAACACCAGTAAGTGGAAGTAATGTTCTGGTCAGCTTGGGTACCTTGTAGTTGCCATTCACATATCCCCTAGATGGGGACCTCTGCGTAAACAGTGCAAAGATTGATTTACTCTTATCAAAATACATGTCATGTATCAAACACTGGCTCAAACTTTACACATTGGCGACCTAGATAAACTGCATTATACACGCAAAAGTAGTTCCAAAGCACACCCCTTCCTCTTGCATGTGCTTTTGTTTACATCTGAGTGAACTCTGCTTTGGAATGCATAGGATATGCACTCCTACAGTCATAGATAAAGGACCACTCGATCCTAACTTGTTTTTGAAAATGCCATTTACATTATCTGATTGATCCACATGTTTCTGAGGATGACTTTTTGGCACAATTTATGTTTCACAAAGTCCTTAATATTTGGTGCAAAAGATGAAGTGCGCAGTCTCAAGGTGATTCTCACTTATCTTACTGCGATACTGACTTTTAATGTAGTTCATTTTTGAAAATGTTTGTTCACAGATATGTGGAGCCAAAGACTGCTATTAAACTAGATGCAAACAAACGCAATCTCGCATACTCACAGCAGGGCAGGGATCTAAATAATTCCCACCCTTCTTTCTCACGGTTGTGGAGTTCTGTAACATATAAGTAGTTTCATATTTTGTTGCTTGTGTGAAGTCTCACTACATGGAAACTTCAAAAGTGCAAAATAATTGGATTTTGATGTCAAATGTGTTTCAGTCTTCAAATTTCGAAGAGAATGTGTCATAAAATTGTTTCAAAAGTTCACTGTATTTTGCCAGGAGAATAATGCTTATCGTGAACACGGAACGTAAGCAAGGGAAATTGTATAAATTTGCAAATACCAATCTTAAAAATCATGCACTTAGCAGCTTTATTGGGGGTTTTCAAATTCTATGCTCTTTGCATGGCCACGAGTAGAAAAAATAAGGGCTAGGTACTTACAACTTCAAAAAATACAAGTATTTCAAAATTCAGAACAATAACAAAGAATATCTCAGAAATGGTTAATGGAATTAAAATAAGACACATGACATAAATTGTGTACTTAAACAAGATGTACATGTTTCCTGTACCACATCCTTTGGCTATATGTAATGGTTTAACAAAAATACAAAGCTCCTTTCGAATGAAAAGGGCTTCATAAACTATTTCCAAAACATTTAACATACATATTAGATTTTTCATGTAAATATTTTTACATACTTTGGAAAGTGCTGGAACTTAAATACCCAATTTTATCTTCCTTTCTTAGAAGTTTGAAAACAGTGTTGTTATAATCAATTTAACTTAAAAGATGAGTCAATTAATAGCACCAAACAACACCCACATTCACAGCCTTCCAGAACGCGCTTCGGAGGCCAACGCTCCTCCACCATCAACCGGACAAAAACCAAGCCTCCATAAAGTAACAAGAAACATAAACAATTTAAGAAAGATTTGAAATAAGAAAGAGAATGTGACCCTAACACTCAATACAATATCTTTTTTCAAAAATTTAATATGCAAGAACTGAACATTGGAATTAATAATCTAAAAAACAAAAGGTCTCCTGGACCAGATCACATACATCCAGAGTTCATTAAAAACCTTGGAAAAACAGCAAAACAACAACTACTAAAACTCTACAATCTATCCTGAAACACCACTGTACCTGCTGAATGGCGAAAAGCAATAAAGCAATAAAGCACTCTTGAAGAAAGATAAAACAGCATCAGAAATAATTATAGACCAATAGCTCTTACTAGCATAATAGCAAAAGTGATGGAAAGAATGGTGTCAAATATGTTAAACTGGTTTCTAGAATCACAACATTTTATTTCCCCATATCAAGCTGGATTCAGAGAGCTCCACTCTACAAATGAACAAGTCTTACTTCTCAGTCAAGAAATCAAAGACTCCTTCAATAGAAAAGAAGATAATATATCAGTTTTTATTGATTTCCAAAGTGCATATGATTCTATATGCAGAACAAAACTACTATAAAGAAAGTAAAAAAAATAGGGATACAAGGTCCAATGTTTTCTTGGCTATGTCATTTCCTAACACAACGCTTTATTGCTACCAGATATGGAAGAAATATATCTAAATATAAACAAGTACACCACGGCTTACCACAAGGTACAGTGCTCAGCACTACACTTTTTAATATATTTATTAACGATCTGCCACAACAAATACGAGAATCAGGTGTGAAGTGTGCACTATTTGCTGATGACTTAGTAATGTGGACTTCAAAACCAAAAAACCAAAGTACAGAACTAGAAAAAACCATGCAATAATCCTTAACCAACCTACAAAAGTGGACCAAAGAAAATTTAATGACTGTTAATACAACAAAATCAAACTACCAAATCTTTTCACTAAGAAAAAACCACTAAAAATAAAACTAAATTTTGAGGCTAATAATACCAGAAACAAAAGAAGCAAAGTTTTTAGGAGTTACATTTGATACCAAGCTTACATGGACCAAACAAATAGAAAATGTAATACAAAGAGCAGAAAGGCGCCTTTCACTCTTAAAACGTCTACCAGGAATGAAGTGGGGATATTCCAGAGCAACTCAACACAACATACAATGTATACATAAAGCCACTATTTACTTACTGTAGCGAAGTTCTTTTAACAGCAAATACAAAAAAAATTCAGAACTTTCAAAACCAAAGTCTGAGATTAATTACAGGTGCTATCAAAACCACACCAATAGCAGCTATGGAAATACTAACCAACCAATACCCCATTGCATATGAAATAGAAAAAGCAGCTCTTATTCAACACAAAAAGTTGATCAGACTCCCATTCAATACATGGCACAAGAGAAATTTTACCCATACACTAAAGACTCAGGAGAGCTTTCTTTCCAAAATTCAAGACATCAAGAAGAATGTATACCTTCCTAATCCAAAGGAAAACTTCATATCTAAAGTCAATCCGACACAAACAGTAGACATCACATATTATTTACACCTGACAGAAGAAGTTAAGAAAAGTGATACTCCAACTAGTGTTCTAAAATTACTGGCATTAGAGACAATCCATACTAGATTTCCAGAACACGAATGGCTCCACATTTATACATGGATCATTGATATCAAACCAAGATGGAACAGGGGCTGGAGTCACATGTCACCTCTTTTCCTATTACAATACTTCAAGTTATGGAACTACAAACTTTGATGGAGAAATTGAAGCAATTTGAATGGACCTACAAAATCTTTTGTACAGAATTTCAAATTTTCATCAAGCAGTTATTCTCTCAGATTCTAGAGCAGCAATTACTTCCAAGTTGTCACCAAAAAACCAAACAATTATAGAATGTTGGAAAATCCTTACCTATCTAACTGCACTTCAAAAACACCCAGTCTTCCATTGGATACCAGCTCACTGTGGACTGAGTGGTAATGAGAAAGCTGATTTTCTTGCAAAAAAGGGTACCAGCAGTGTACAAAAGTCTATAGTTAATCTACCATTTTATGCAGCTAAAAGATCAGTCAACTCTGAATTCAAAAAAATTATTGCAAAATATTACTATGAAAAATCAAAAAATAAAAGATGGGAACTACCAAACATTCAAACAGTAATCCCTGAGTATCCTCGAAAAATGGCAGTTGCAACCTTCAAGTTGATTACAGGACATGATTGTCTGGCAAAACATTTAAACAGAATTGGGATATATTCTTCACCACTCTGTCCTCTATGTGATCTGCAAGAGGAAATGGACCCAGACCACCTTCAAATATGCCCCGCCACTTCTAGTGCCCCATCCATCAGTGAAAAATATTGGAGAGCAAGAGGATTAATGACTTCATAGTCAGAAATCCAGCATTAGCTAACAACAACAATATCTTTAACATTGCCTAAAAACTTGTTTATAGCTTCACTGAATGAGTCCCAAGGTTGAAGCTCTAAGTCTGTCATAATCTTTCTAAAATGAATGCCCTTCATGAGTTAAAAATGGCTGATAAGAGCTTCACGGGTGATCAGCCGTGTTAAACTTAAGAAGGTCGAGCTTTCGGCCATTATACTCTCCATGGCCATCTTCAGGACTAAAATGATGGAAAATTCTCCTCAGTTTACAAATATATACTATGGTTAGGTTGTGTTGTCCGAACCATCACCCGCGCATTGGTTCGGACAACACAACCTAACCATAGTATATATTTGTAAACTGAGGAGAATTTTCCATCATTTTAGTCCTGAAGATGGCCATGGAGAGTATAATGGCCGAAAGCTCGACCTTCTTAAGTTTAACACGGCTGATCACCCGTGAAGCTCTTATCACTAACGTTCGCCGTGAAAGCTTCAAATCTTACATTAAAAATGGCTGTTTAAACCAAAAAGGTGAGTAATAATACTACACAACACTTACTTATATTTTACTGGTACATGTTTCGAAGGCTTGACTTTCCTTCATTATCAACTGGACATCGAGTAGTTCTCCCTGGTGTGGATGGCGATGTTTTCTCTGAGGTTACTCGTATTTCCCACATGGACAGCTCTTGTTTTCCCTTTATTTGTTTCAGGGGTGTTGGTTCTGGCTTTATGTTGTGGTTTTCTGTCCAACAGTGATTGGCAACTGCTGATTTTTCCAACTGTTTATTTTTTACGTTTCTAAAGTGTTCCTTGGAATTTCTTTTGGTTTTTCCTGTATACACTTTATTACAGTCACTGCATTCAATTTTGTAAATGCCAGATTGGGTGGGATGACATCTTTGATATTTGAGTTCAGTAGATTTTTACTTTCTCTACTGGTAAGTAGGGGAAGTATTGTATTCCACCCAAAAATTTGATGTCAAGATTTTGCCAGAAATATGTTTTGAGACCCCCTGAATCCAAAAAAAGCATTTTTACTTTCTCTACTGGTAAGTAGGGGAAGTATTGTATTCCACCCAAAAATTCGATGTCGAAATTTCACCGGAAATATATGTTTTGAGACCCCTGAATCCAAAAAAAGCATTTTTAGAAAAAGGTCTGTGTGTGTGTCTGTGTGTCAGTCTGTGGACAGCATAACTCAAAAATGAAAAGTCGGTTAAAAACCGAAGTTGGTATTTAAGTTTAATGTCTCTGAAGGATGTGACGCAAAGATTTTGAAGAAAATAGCTCCACCCTAAACTACCCTTTAGATGGAAAATTTTTCGAAAATTTTTATTTTCTTGAAAATGGCTCTAACGATTTTGATTAAAATGTCATATGTTTGAGATATTTTTATGACAAATGAAATGTATATTTTGAATTTTCTGGCTATAGCTCCTGTAGTCGCATTTACTCTGGATGACTTTTGCATAACTGGTAAACCGTTAGAGATAGACCAAATCATACTATACAAAAAATTTAGATCTTGCTAAAATACACAATTTATGTCTGAATAAATTTTCTTGTAGGGTGAACCATTTCGGAGATATTCCTTGTTATATGTGTGAGTTTCGGAAAACTTAAAACTTTCGTGAAGTGGAACATCGGTGTTCATTTTTTTTATATGTTGTTGTTGTTGTTTTCTAGTGCCTTGCATCTGGCAATGAAGCCATTAGCATTCGTGCTTTCCAATACTTTTGAACTGTAGTTTCTTCTGATCTTAATGCTTCACAGGTCTTCAAGTGTTCTTCATTCATTTCTGCTGGATCGTTACACAGGACACATATCGGTGAGGCTGAGATACCTATTCTGTAGAGATGACTTGCCAAGCAGTCATGATTTGTCAATAGTCGGAAGGCTGCAACAGCTGTTTTCCTTGGTCTCTGGGGGATTATATCTGGATTGGAAAGTAGTGTAATCCATTTTTTATCTTTGGCATTTGTTTCTATTTCTTGTAGGTATGAATGACAAAAATTTTTAATGATCAAGCGTTTTATTGAGGAATATGAGAAATTGAATTTAGACTTTTGTGTTATTGTTGTGGCTTTCTTTGCAAGTGAGTCTGCAGCTTCGTTCCCCATGACTCCACAGTGTGCTGGAATCCATTGGAGATGAACAGTCTTATTAACTTTTTGGAGTTGTGTTAACATTTTGTAGCATTCTCTAATTTTTGTTGACTTCTTTGTAGTATTTGAACATATTCCCTGAATTGCAGCTTTAGAATCCGAAAGAATTACTGCCTTGTTAAATTTATTTAAGGGAAGATTTAATAATTGTCGGAGAGCAATGTATATAGCCTCTATTTCTCCATCATAATTTGTTGTGTCTCTGCCAACAGAATGATAAAAGGAAAAATGTGAACATGTAACTCCAGCTCCAGTAAGGTTTTCCTTCGAGGATCCATCAGTATATATGTGCAGCCATTCTTCTGTGGGATACCTAGTATTGATTGTTTCCAGAGCTAGAAGTTTTTGTATTTCTTTTGGTGTGTCTGATTTACTTATTTCCTCTATTAATTCCAAATTGAAGGTAGGTTGCAATAATTCCAATGGATTTTCTCTAATAAGTAGATTTTCTCTGGTGTTAGGAATGTTCAATTTGGATTTAATCTGTGTTACCTTTTCTAGGAAACTACTATGAGTTTTAAGGATTGAAGGGGGGAGGTTCTCTTTTGTCCATTTAGAGTTTGGCAGTCGTAACATTTTCTCGTGTTGGAGCAATGCTTGTTCTTCTATTTTTGTTGTTATTGATGGGGTCCGTGTTAAGGCAAGCATGGCATCAATAGGTGTGGATTTAACTGCTCCAGTGATTAGGCGAAGAGCCTGATTTTGTATTTGTTCAAGTTTATTGATGTTAGCATTTGCTGCTGTTATTAAAGCTTCAGAACAGTACAAGAGGTTTGGTTTAATATACATTTTGTATGTTGTGTTAAGGACTCTCCTTGAGCAGCCCCATTTAGCACCAGCTAACCTTTTCAGGATTTGCAATTTCTTTTCAACCTTTTCTGAGATGTTTGTTATATGTTTTTTCCAACTTAGCTTTCTGTCGAAAGTGATGCCTAAGTATTTGGCATCATCAACTGCTTTGACTGGTTTACCATTATAATTTATGCTAATATTAACTGGTTTGTATTTTAGTGTAAATAATTCATAATTTGTTTTTTCCACATTGATAGTCATGAGGTTTTTGGAGCTCCATTCATGTACTTTGTTTAGGGCTGTTTCTATTCTGTCTTTAATTAATTCAGGTTTTTTTGAAGAGCCTGAAGTCCAAATGACTACATCGTCAGCAAATAGAGCAATTTTGGTTTCTAAAGTTTTTATTATTGATGGAAGGTCATTTATATATATGTTAAAGAGTGTTGTGCTCAGAGCAGCACCTTGTGGAAGTCCTCGGTGTGTTTGTTTATATTTGGAAATGTATGTATTATATTTTGTGGCACAAAATCTTTGTGAAATAAACTGAGTTATCCACTTAAGCATGTTACTTTTCATACCTATTGATTGCAACTTCTCAACTAATTTATTTCTCCAGACTGAGTCATATGCTGATTTAAAATCAATGAATACTGCCAAGGTATCCTCCTTTCTATTGAAAGCTTCCTTGATGTCTTGGCTTAGTAGGAGTACATTTTCACTTGTACTATGATTCTGTCTGAAGCCAGTCTGTGAACTATTAATTAAGTTGTAATATTCTAGGAACCAGTTAAGTCTAGATGCCACCATTCTTTCCATCACTTTTGCAATAACACTGGTCAAAGATATTGGTCTGAAACTATTAATATTGTTTGAGGGTTTGTTTTTCTTTAAAATCGGGATGATAATGGCTTTTTTCCAGTCGGAAGGTACAGTCATTCTCCAACACGTGTTATACAGTTTAAGTAGGATTTCTTTTCCTTTCCTGCCAAGGTGTTTAATAAACTCTGGATGGATCTTGTCAGGTCCAGGAGATTTTTTGTTCTGTAATTGTTCTATTGCTAAATCCAGTTCTGTTTCATTAAAATCCTGAATAAAAATATCATTTCGTATACCTTTTGGCTTACTAGTTTCTCTGATAGTTTTTTGGATAGCCTTATCTTGTTTTTTATACGCTTGGGGTACTCTTTGTGACTGAGCATAAAACTTGTTAAGGGATTCTGCTATTTCCCTATCTGTAGTTAAGCTTTTGTTATTATATTTTAATGGTTCAGTTGTATTTTTTGATAATTTTGTTTTATTAAGGAATTTGTATATTTTATTTCCATCTTTCCTATAGTCCATATGTTCTACAAAATTTGTGAAACTGGCCCTTTTTGCTGTAATTAATTCTTTCTTAAAAATGGCTGCTTTTCTTCTCCAGTTTTGTACATCTTCTGGACACTTGGTTCTTTCGGCTTTGACTCTTGCTATATTTCTTTCGTGTTTTAACTTAGATAAAGATGGAGACCAAAAGTAGCTATATTTCTTTAACTTTCCTTTGGGGATATGTGTTTTGGCTGCTGTCAATAATATTTCACAAATTTTTTTATTCATTTCATCTGTTGACTTGAACTCTGATTCTAACAGTATATTACACTTCCCTTCTATCTCATTTTGGAAACTGGACCAATCTGCTTTTTTAAAATTCCAAGAATTTTTATATGTTAAGTGTGCAAAGAGAACGGAATCTGAAAGATTTGACTATCGCACAAAGCCTACTGTATTCTAACATTCCCCTTGCACCTACAAGGAAATAAGCAATAAGATAATTTGTACAAATGTTTGTCTTAACACAAAGAAGATATAGGAATAAGAGTTTGTAAGAATGGTTAGTACAAGAGTAAAGAAAGTCATGTGAGTGCAACACATCAGATTTTTTTATGTAGTAGTGGTTCACTGGTGCTAGCTGAATGTTCTGTTCTTTTAAGACTTTTCTGAATTTTTCGAAGGCCCAAGGATGGAATATGAATTTTTTTAATGTAATTTTGTTGCTGCTGCTGTGAGTGTTGTAGTTTCTTTTAGTAACTTATTTGTTTCTGTTGATTTCACTTTTTTGTCTACTAATGATTTGGAGAAGCCGTTTTTTGTGCTATTTCAATTATTTTGCAACATTCTGCTTTGTATTCTTCTGTTGGAAGGGAATGTACAGAAGATCTTGAAGTGTAAGTGAAGCAAAGGTGTTCCAAAACTCCACTCGACTGACATTCATTCATTAGAACCTGCATTCACTGATACAATGCTTCAAAAAAGTTAATCAATTATGGATTCTAAAGTAAGAACAAATTAGAAACTAAAAGCTTCACTTATCTTAATAATAATGCAAGTTCTTTGGTGCTGACACGATTCAAGTTGACTCCAACTCATTCTCAAAGCTACACAACTTGCAATATTACTAAGACAAGTGAAGCTTTTAGTTTCTAATTTGTTCTTACTTTAGATTCTTGTTGCTTCATTGTTAATAGCTTCATTATCTCATTATTTCACTTATAGATTGTTTATATGCAACTCAAAACTGACTATTGGTTCAGAAAACAAAAGCAAAAACTTGTAATTCACAGGAATAATGTACACTATTAATATAGTATGACATTGAGTCCTTCAACAATATATGGACAAGAGGGGGCGGGTGACTTTGGATAGGGCGAGCGACGGTGTGTACATGACTGTAATAATGGCAGTAAAACACAAAGGAAAGATCCAAGACTACAGGGCAACTAGTGACTGTGTGTATATGATCAAACAGTGCAATACACTACGTATGTGGATGGTGTGTACCGTCTGGAAGCTTTTAGTTAATTCCACTGAGTCATTGCATGTGTGTATGGAAGGTTCTCAAAGGCCATGTGACGCCGACTCCAGTATAAACAGGACAGTCACAGTCAGTAGCAGTTTAGTTGGAGTTAATTTAAAGTTGAGTTGTTTAGGGTAGAAGTCATCGTGTACAGTTACTTTTCAGTTATGTTGTCAGTCAGCCAGCCTGTCAGTGAGAATAAATGTCATCAAGTGATTGTATCGTAGTAGTCAAGTTATAAAAGACAGTAAAAGTGGAAAAAGACATTAAAAGAATGAGAAAGATTATCAGAAGTACAATTGTGAATTGTAATGGCACAAAAGACTACAAACTGTGTTAGCAATGAGAAGGAAATTGTGCATTTGTAGTATGATAAAATTAGAGAAATGAAAAAGTTATCATTTAGAAAATGTTTGCTCTAAAGACTGCACTGGTCTGTTATAAACAAATGGTATCCCAATGCACAAAATTCACTTTCCACTATGCCATTATGGTTATAGATATGCATTCCAATTCTTAATTCCAGGATATTGTGAACCAAAAGGTAGTACAATATTTTGTTTCCCATTCTCAAGTTGTGAACCAGTCTTTTGTGTTTTGTTAAAATGGTCACCTTCCTCTTATGAGTCTTATAAGGCAGGAAGGAAAGGCTTGACTTTCCAGAAGGCTTGGCATTAACAGCATTTTATATGAATTCTTTGCATAATCACTGGGAAACTATACCCTATCTGCCCTTAAAGTGTGCACGGATGTCAACATTATGCCATAGTACAACTTTCAGCGCGAGTGAAATGGTGAAGCAATATTGGAAATAGTTCCTTACTACATTGCATATATTATCGCTTATTTGATACTTTCAAGTAATGAACGGGGTAAATAAATACTGTAATTGAACTTACAAAACATTTAAACATGAGCATAAATATTTTACTTCCATTTATTAATACGTGGTACTCGGTAATTCTGTGATTGTGTTGTTACTGCAGTGAAGTGATGCTCTGACTCTCGTATTACTAGTAATGCACGTGCATGACGGAGTGCCAAGCTTCTCAGACTAGTTAAGGAAACATTACAACGGAAAGCCTCTAAGAAGTGGTGAAAGGACTATTGTATAGTATGTGTTTAACCTTTTCTTTCATAGTTATGGCACTCTGGCTGTGAAAAGTGTAACCAAATTGACGTTTGAAGCAACTGGTATTTCTATCTACACTGTTTCAAATGTAAGAATGGAAATGAAACCAATAGGAACTGTAAAAGTCCTTAAAAAGAAAAGGGAAGGGCCATTTGTGTTTTAGGCAAAGTGGATGACTTAAGTATTATTTGCTTTAAAATGCATATCTAGTTTCCTTTTAAACAACAGGCCTCCTATAATAGATAATGAACAGTGAGCCAGATCTTCCATATTTTAGGTAAACCACGTTCCACACTTTGCTGAAAGACACTGAGTTTCAGTTTACAAAAAGAAAGAAACTTAATGCGATATTTGATCGGGAAGCTGTGTTGGTGTGGAGACGTTACCTGAGATCTGAGGGTACCGCACCTCAATCTGATGACTCAGGTTAATGTAAGGTTTTACTCACAAAATTGCATTTCATAACTTTTCTTAGCTAATGCAGTTTATTTAATAAATATGAGCTGAGTGCAATTCTAACCTCACACGGCTATGTACAGTGAAAGAATTGACGGTTGCAATAACAGTCAGATGTAAACAGCTGTGCGCAGAGAACATCATCATGTACTTATTGGTGGAGTGATACAATTGCAATGTTTGTGTGCGTACCAACTTTAAGCTCGGAGGGACTATAGATAGAGGAACTCATGTGATGTTGAGATGATGTTTTACTCAATCTTGAGCCAGTGGCTTCCATAACCTCTTGATTATAATATATATTGCTTAAACTTCAAAAGAAAAAGGTGGGACTGCTTAACATTTTCCAAGTTTTATTTATCACAAATGCTACATTCACTGCAAAACAAAGTCACATGCCAAAATAGTATTATGATGTTAAACAAAATACCAACATTTACAACTGCCAAAATTTGCTTATGAACTTAATGTTACAACAACAAACAGAATTCAAACATTGTAACACAAAATACTTGTAATGTATGGCACAAATTTAGCTTACTTTTATTTAACTGCCTTTTTTTATATCAGTTTGTAATACTAACAAGGGTAATTTAAAGATGAGCAGGAACTTGATGTTCCAGCTACTGTGATCACAGAAAAGGGGGAGAAATATTCTGTAATAAAGACTACACTTTCTCTGTCAGCGTCCAGGTCAGTTTGCTGCAGCAGCTGCAAACCCCACACGGTTGTTTCCCATGTCGAACTCTGTGTAGAATTTGCCAATGAAGACGTCACCAAGAATCCACAGTGGACCTCTAGGAAGATCGATCCCCATGAACCCAGAAAGGCACACTGTCTTACCCAGCTGAGATACCTGTGTCAAACATGTTACATTTAAAAGACACATTCTCCACAAGCAATCACTATCACTAAAACAGGACACCTTCAAAATGTCATACTCTTATGCATCAAACTATACTCTGTTCATCTAGAGATTAGAGACGTAAACAAAGCCACGTGCGTTTTGACCACAGCGCGCCCTCTTGATGCTTTCGCCGTGTAAATAGTCCCCTGAAGAAATACTGTTACTAAGGTCTGAAATGTCACTTAGTGTTTGCTAAAGCATGAACTAAGTGTACTAAGCATAGTTAAAGTGTAAGAATACGAAGTTAAGTGAATCTGTAACCAGCCTAATTCATTCTGCGCGCGCATTATTCAGTATGAAAGTAACATGGCGGAACAAGTGAGTGTTGTAAAACATAAGCGCAGAAAACCGTTTTGAAGTGGTTAAAAGACAACAATATTGAACGTATTTAACAAGTTCTGCGAGAAATATCCCGAACTTGCTATCGAAGACGTGATGAAATTAACATCCGAGTTTACCAGTGTGTCAGTTGCAAGTATTTAAGTACACGCAACAAAAAATCGTCAGTTGGTGAAGATACCGGTAAAAAGCGACCACATGCCAGATAAATGGTGGGTGTAGTTTGCGACGAATTTGTGAGATCTGCAATCTGTCGAAAAGTTCACCAGTTCTTTGTTAACAATGAACCTTCACCTTAAACAAAGTGCTGTTGGCAGTTAACTCTGATCCCGATCTTCCAGATTTAAAACAAACTTCCCTCCACAAGCTGCTTCTGGAGATTGGTTTCGAGATTGTGAGCAGGAAATGAAAAAGTGTTATTGTGGACAGAGAATACGTAAGTACCACTTAATTTCCACGTGCTATATGTTATTTGGATCAAGTAAATGTATCCTTTTAGTAGTGTAAAATGCATATTATACCTACGCGTAGCAGTAGGTAACCGTGTTGCGTCATTGTGGAAGCACGTGGCCGCGGAGTGATACAAACCGGTGCTTTGTTTATATCTCCTCTAATCTCTTGATGAACACAGTATAGGCCATAACTTTATTAATAGTTTGGAGGTTAGAATACCCGATTCCCATAGAGAAACAATCTATAGACCTTGATATCAATTTAGCAAGATGTATTGTTTGCTTATATAATTTATTGCATCCAAAACTCAGGAATTGCACACTTGAAAAATTCAATGCTCTTTCATCACTTGAACTCCCATGGCAAGATAATACCTGTAAACCCTGGAAGGTGGCACTGCGACAACATATGTGACTTGCATTCGGGTTCGATCCTGCTCTGACTTGTGTTTTTTTCCCCTTGTCACTTAGATGAATGCTGGGATGCTTAATTTCATACAAGTTCCTTTCCATCATTTCCCTTCATTCCATTTCCTTAGCATGTTTCAGATGTACTTTCAGGCACGTGGTGTTTGGCAATGCCAGACATATGGTGCAGATGCTTGCACACTAACTATTGCTCTAGGTGGCATTGGGATGCTGCTGTCCTCTGTTGATGGGGACGCTTATGCAATACCGGACCCACAGGATGGTGTCTGTTCGGTGGGCCTGGCACTGGGATGAAGAGATCTCAAAACTTGTTAGGGACTTCCATGCGTCCCTGTGGCATCCTGCAGTTCCCTCACTTCAACCCTGCTTCCTGGGAGGTGTTAGTCACAATAGATTTGTGTAGGTCAGTGTGCAAGGTGTCCCCCTCTGCATATACCCTTTACTTAATATTTAATACTGCTGCTCACTTAACCCATGTCCATCATCATTGCAGTAACCACTATGTATGTGTCTCCTTAGTACTAATAATTTTAGCAGCATTCGGGTAATTGCTTTTTCTATTGTACAACAAGAGCTCTATAGCATAATACAATCTGACTGACTTGAATATTTCCAGTGGATGTTGTCCTCTATTGTGACAGTTCCAAAATTCACATCATATACATGCTTGTAATTGCTATATTGTAGCATAACCTATACTCTATTGTAACTTAGAAGCAAGAACAGTTCCAAGATCTCACATCATATACGTGTTTGTAACCGTTGTAACACATCTTATTCTATGATCAGAACATTACTTTTGCAACTGATTATAAAAATACTTGGGTTAACACAAAGTTTAAAAAATGTTATTTTGTTTGTAACTGGATCTATAGTTGTCTGCAACAGTTTCATTCTCAGAGCCACTCCAAAATAATGGTTTTGCTATTTTTTTCTATCTCTTACTTGGAACCAAGTATTTGGTTATCTTATGAATTAATATTACCAGACTTTTCACTGACTTTTAAGCAACACTTACTCTTAAAATATAGTCCTTGCCATCCAGGGTAAAGTTCTTTCCACCAAGAATAAAATGAATTTCGGGCAGTGTAGGTATAAGCTTGCAGTCAACCTGGAACATTCAATACACACATCTAGTCTTCCTTTCACGGCAGTGTTATGCATCAGAATTACTGTTTTTGAAATCTTCAACTTACCATGTATTCACCACCAACAACAGGAGTACCACCAATAGCTTCATTCAGTTTTGTTATCTCACTCACAGGTCCAGCAATGAGACTGGTGCCTGTATCTGCAATAGCTTCACAACCACTGGCACAGAACACCTTACCTCCCATCTGCACCCTGCAAAAAGGTAAATACCAAATTAATTTGTTCCTTTTGTTCTTTAATTTTTTTTTTTTAAAAAAAAAACTATCACCCAATACACCAAGAAAACCAGAAAATTAGCAAATAATTATAAATGGAGGTTCTATGTCAGAACTGCTAGAGATGAGTGTCCACATTTAATGTACTGCTGATTTTTCTACATATCCTAGTCGACAATTGGTTTCATGTAGGATTTTAAGCTGCACTTGGTGGTGCCAACGCCAACTTGGCTGCAGCTACTTGGTATCCGGTAAATTCCAAGCATTAAGTGCAGATCCCACTTGTTTTTTTGTTGATCTCAGTTGGTGATTAAGTTTTCTAGTGGGTTTGAAGATCGTTTTTATATTGGCTCTCTCCAGCAGTTTGCCAATGTGATCCATAATGCCATTAATATAAGGCAAGAAAGCTTTATTCTGCTGTCTTGTCATCTCAGTACTGTTTTTTGTTTTTGTTGTCCTTCTTGGATGTGATAAATAAAGCTTCCCTTTTAAATAGGTAACCATGCAAAAAATTGCAGTGCCCTATTCTTAATCGAGCCAAACTAACCTCCTCGTGGCGAGATAAGCGACTGGAAGTTGCCCAGTTTATCGAAAGTTCTTTCACTTCTCTAAGCTTATTGCCGCGGAGAGCTGACCGCTCTCTGCACTTCAAGCCTAAAGTCTTCCGAAGTAACACGTGAGATGGTAATACTGGGTTCTGTAGTTGCCATCTTTGCTGCCAAATCTGCCATTTCATTCCCTGGCAAACCTACGTGACCAGGAATCCATGCATCTGTTGGCATCCTGGATACGTTGTACAATAGGATGGGGGTTGTACAGCTCATAGAGGCTCTGAAGTGCACTAAGAGAATCGCTCAAAATCAGGCAGTCACCTAATTTACAATGGCGCAAATACAAAACGGCTCGGTAAATTGCATAAAGCTCTGCAGTAAAAATGGAAGTGCTATTTGGAAAACCGAATGTATGTGGTTCAGTTCCATAAACATAAGCACATCCAACACCGTTGGTGCTCTTTGACCCGTCAGTATAAATATATTGATGGTCAGCGTAGCCTGACAAAAATTCTAAAGAACACGTGTGGATACTTGAAATGGGCATCGTGGACTTCTGGTGTACAGTCATTCCAAGATCTACATGGGGCCTGCCAGATAGCCAAGGGGGGTAAAGCCTCTCATCCTTGGCAAACATCCTAGGCAGTGAGTTAATAACACCGAAAAACACTTACAACATATTTTTCCGGGAAAATTTGAACAATTCTCTTGCAAACATGCGACCAAAGGTTCGTTTTCTTTGAGCAAAAGTTCAAGTTCTGGCCTTCGAGTTCTAATACGTATGTTCCAATGTTGTTGTTGTTGTTAGCTAATGCTGGATTTTTGACCATGAAGTCATTAATCCTCTTGCTCTCCAATGTTTTTCACTGATGGATGGGGCACTAGAAGTGGCCGGGCATATTCGAAGGTGGTCTCGATCCATTTCCTCTTGCAGATCACATAGAGGACAGAGTGGTGAAGAATATATCCCAATTCTGTTTAAACGTTTTGCCAGACAATAATGACCTGTAATCAACCTGAAGGTTGCAAACTGTTTGAATGTTTGGTAGTTCCCATCTTTTATTCTTTGATTTTTCATAGTAATATTTTTCAATAATTTTTTTGAATTCAGAGTTGACTAATCTTTTAGCTGCATAAAATGGTAGATTAACTATAGATTTTTGTACACCGCTAGTGCCCTTTTTTGCAAGAAAATCAGCTTTCTCATTATCACTCAGTCCACAGTGAGCTGGTATCCATCGGAAGAATAGGTGTTTTTGAAGTGCTGTTAGATGGGTAAGGATTTTCCAACATTCTATAATTGTTTGCTTTTTGGTGACAACTTGGAAGTAATTGCTATAATTGCTGCCCTGGAATCTGAGAGAATAACTGCTTGCTGAAAATGTGAAATTCTGTACAAAAGATTTTGTAGGGCCATTTCTCCATTAAAGTTAGTAGTTCCATAACTTAAAGATTTGTAATAGGAAAAGAGGTGACATGCAACTCCAGCAGCTGACCCATCTTGGTTTTGATATCAATGATCCATCAGTATAAATATGCAGCCATTCGTGTTCTGGAAATCTAGTATGGATTGTCTCTAATGCCAGTTGGAGTATCACTTTTCTTAACTTCTTCTGTCAGGTGTAAATAATATGTGATGTCTACTGTTTGTGTCGGATTGACTTTAGATATGAAGTTTTCCTTTGAATTAGGAAGGTATATATTCTTCTTGATGTCTAGAATTTTGGAAAGAAAGCTCTCCTGAGTCTTTAGTGTATGTGTAAAATTTCTCTTGTTCCATGTATTGAATGGAAGTCTGATCAACTTTTCGTGTTGAGTAAGAGCTGCTTTTTCTATTTCATATTCAATGGGGTATTTGGTTGGTTAGTATTTCCATAGCTAGTATTGGTGTTGTTTTGATAGCACCTGTAACAAAATTAGTCTCAGACTTTGGTTTTGAAAGATTTGAATTTTTTTTTTTTTTTGTATTTGCTGTTATAAGAACTTCACTGCAGTAAGTAAATAATGGCTTTATATATACATTGTATGTTGTGTTAAGAGTTGCTTTGGAACATCCCCACTTCATTCCTGTTAGACGTTTTAACAGTGAAAGGCACCTTTCTGCTCTTTGTATTACATTTTCTATTTGTTTGGTCCATGTAAGTTTGGTATCAAATGTAACTCCTGAATACTTTGCTTCCTTTGTTTCTGGTAATTGTTGACCCTCAAAATTTAGTTTTATTTTTAGTGGTTTTTTTCTTAGTGAAAAGATTTGGTAGTTTGATTTTGTTGTATTAACAGTCATTAAATTTTCTTTGGTCCACCTTTGTAGGTTGGTTAAGGATTGTTGCATGGTTTTTTCTAGTTCTGTACTTTTGCTTTTTGGTTTTGAAGTCCACACTACTAAATGTATCTTCCAATGTAGGATAGCCATATTAATATCTGTGTGGGATAAGTATTGCAAGGTAACTGTACATTACCTTGTAGTAGGCGGTGGTCGGTTGTGATCTTTTGGGCTTACACTCTTTTCAGCTTTATCCTGCCTCTTTTTCACTGGGTTTTTCCCAGCGTAGGCAGGATCTTCTTGCATCTCCTCTACCGAGGAGGTGCGTCTCCCCATAGCAAACTTCGGTTCGAGAGCCTCGAACCGATTGCTCATGGATACCGGCAAAGATGAAAGCTCCCGGTCTGTGTCCATCCCAGAGGAATCCTCAAAAGAGGATCTTTGAGGGGATGAACGCTGGCTCTTCTTTCCCTTGGGTTTAATGGGAACAAACACGTTTTCTTCTTTGAGGAAGTCAGACTTTACATACTGTTTCTTGAATTTCTTTGGTGAAGTAACATAAATAATAGGCTCATTCTTGCCATTGTTGTACACTGGCAATTTAGACAGTGACCTTGTAGATGTGTTCTTTTCGTTTACGGACTTGGTAGGAGACGTAGATTTACCTGTAGATGTTGAAGGCTTTGGAACTGTTCTTGCTACGAGAATTTTTTGTGAAATTGTGGCCCCGGTTTGATCGCTGCTTTGTGTAGCGATTTCCCGCTTCTCTACCGGCCTAGCTGTAACTGAGCTATAGGTACCGGATTTTGGAAGGGGGAGCTTTCGGATGCGCAGGAGTTTCCGAGCTTCTGAGAAGGACAGCTCTTTGACTCAGACTTCCTGGATTGTCCTTTCCTCTATAAAACGGGGGCATTCTCGTGAATTAGCTGGATGTTCACCGCTGCAGTTCACACAACTGGGAGGCAATGAACATGGAGCGTCGTGAACGATGCCTCCACAGTTGACGCAGGAAGCTGCTCTGTTACACAGTTCGCTTGTGTGTCCAAAATGGTTACACTTAAAGCACCTTATCGGGTTCGGGATGTATGGCCTTACTTCTATCGCTTCATATCCTGCTTTAATCCTTTGAGGGAGATCTACCCGATCAAAGGTCAGGAAGAGGGTATAAGTAGGCTTCAATTCACCGCTTTCTTTGCGATGAATCCGATAAACACAGGTAACACCTTGATCTTCTAGGTTTTGTTTAATCTCTTCGACGCTAAGTCCGTCTAATGCGCAGGTATTAACCACACTGCGTGACAAGTTAGATGTCTTGTGAAGGTCAACACTTATTGGATAGCTGCCTAACAGGTTTGCTTTTTGTAATTTAGCTGCCTGTTCTGCTGAATGCGCTTCAACTAGGAGCGTCCCATTACGGGATCTAGTGCATGACTTCACTGGACCAGCTATCTTAGCCAGGCCCTTCTGGATTACAAATGGGCTCACCGATAGAAACTTTTTTCCTTCCTCAGTTCTTGAAATTACTAAGTAGCGAGGACCACAAGACTCGACTACTTCCTTTACACTTTGTTTATAATTTTTTGTTTTATTTTGAGTTTTTGTACTCATGGCGCATTAATCCTCCACCATTGCAAATGTTTCCGATGGCATGCTCACATCCTGGGCGCCACCCCAGCTTAGGTGAGAGTCCTGGCCTGGACCTTGCTCACTTTAGGGTCTCACCTCCCAATATATAGACAGAGGGACCCAATTGCCTTCAGGAGTGCATCAGCTCATGCAATGGCCCCTCCCTGGGACTGACCTTTATCACCAGATCCTACATGATATCCAGGGGCTGGGACTTACACGGTTACCCAGTCACTCCTTGCGTCTCCCCATCCTCCTACAACCCGCGCATAGGTTATTCTTCAGACCGTGTACAGGGAGGCATCAGGTGGGAGGTCAAACACAAAGGTGGACCAAAGTTGATTGGGCGTTTGGCATGTGCCCTCTCACCTCTTAGAGGAACCCAATCGAGAGTATGGCTCGGGACCCCGGGCATGCCAAACCCGCACCTACTGTAGTAGGACCCCTTGGGGGAGTTTGATTTCGGAGTCCTCTTCTCCTAGATGAGTCGTCGACCAAGACTACCGAGCCTCATCTACCCTTTGGAATGTTCTTTGCTTCCCCTACCTCTTGGTCAAAAGTAGTCAAAATGACACTTAGTAGGCTGTCTGGTTCGGCTACCGAGCCCCTCCACCATGTCAAGGCAACACTCCTTCGGAGGGGCTGAAGCATTAATCACCTAATATCTAAGTTCTGTAGTGCACAATGATCCTCCTTATAAACCCCATGATCCTCAACATTTCTGAACCCATTACCAAACATTTTTTTCCACTACATATGAGGAATCCACTATTTTCATTATAGGTTGTGTAATGTTTCTTGGCATATAACCAGTTTATGTACAGCCATAGAAAAAATTATTGCACGCATTAGGAGAGCAGAATATTCTGAGTCCCACGTCGTGCTGCAGCACAGTTTATACAAGTCAATATTTGCAAAATGCAGCTGAGTTTATTGATACACTGTTCCATATGCTTTCGTGTGTCGGACACACAAATAGGCTTGTCTTGAATCACCACTCACATTTATATTTGTGAGTATGTATACAAATGCAAGTGGTAATTGAAGACACAATCTATTTATGAGTTCGACAGACACTAACATATGGAACACATTATCAATAAACTCAGCTGCACGTTGGAAATACCAACTTGTGTAAACCACACTGCAACACGACGTGGGATTCAGAAATATTCTGCTCAATCATTTTTTCCATGGCTGTACATTAATAACAACAATGAAGAACTTATAACTTCATAAAATTTCTACTTTCTATTTTAGCACTAGAAGGACCGTACCGGTCATTTTGACCGGTTAACATTCTTTAAACAAGTATATACATTGAGGTAGTGTGATTATTGCTTTAATATTTCGTGACTTTTAACGAAATAGAGCAAGGGCGATTCCCTAAAATGTTCAAGTTTTCATAGTAGGTTTCAAAAAAATTATACAGACTTTTTACCTTAATGGACCGTAGCCGGTCATTTTGACCGGTGCAATTATTTTGCACATGAGGTAACTAAATAGTGATAACAATGTATTTGAAAGTTATCCAAGGCTTTCATTCATTGTTGTAACCAAGCTTAATAATGTTTAGCGCTAGAGTAGATGTGTCGTAACTAACAATGATAACATGTGGTCTGAAAATAATCCAAGGTTTGAGATCATTGTGGAAGCTTAGTTTGAAAAAAAATTTAGCCCCAGAGCAGACATATTTTAGAAATCGTGTCAATATAGTGAATGGTAAAATATTTTTGAGGCCATACTGTATCATAGCCATGTCACATAATTACCACCTTAAGTATCTTTGAGAAGATGAAATGTTGAATTATTTCCAGTTTACCAGACAATGAGCCAGAAGGAGAGAACATATTTAGTGATGAATTTTCCAATAATGATGATGATGTTGAATATATTCCTCGTCAATCAGATAAAAGCGAATTGTTGGAATCGGAAGTTGGTGATAATACAATGATTGAACAACCTGTACAGGAACAGGCAAATGACTGCACTGTTGCAGAACCACATGACCCTGTCCCATGCAAGAGAGGCAAATTCAATCGAGGACATCGAACTCCACAAGAAATAAAGTTTTCGGCTATGGGAAGTAATGAGTCTGCTGTTGTTGGTACAATGTGGACAAGAATTGAACCGGGAAATACACCTGGCAGACGTGGGTGTCACAATGTATGACAGAAAGGTCAGGTCTTACAGATTACACAAAGAAACTGATAGAGAGTGGAAGCTATGCCAGCGCATGGCGAGTGCACCGAGATAAGGGCCCGTTAAGAACTTCAGGACAATTCTTGGACTCTTGAACTAGACCACTTGAAGCAGCTATAGCCATATTGTATGCCCATGGGCAAAATGGAGATAAGAACTTCCCCTTGAAATTTCTGTGGTCAAAGGTATGGGTACCACCATTTTTCTCTCGTGTTACGGGAAGGAACAAATTTATTGAGATCATGAGGGTCCTGAAATTTGATGATAGATATACACGCGACGAAAGACTGAAAACAGATGGCTTTGCAGTGGCCACCCCAATCTGGAGTCCATTTGTAACTCTATTGTATTGTTACCAGTGTTACAAACTACTTCAGAATGCTAAAGGATATAACTGAGTATGCATATCATTTATATGATCCCATGTTTTCTAAGCGCTGTACTTCAAATTGCAATGGATGCACGCTGTTTAATGAGCAAATATTATGTAAATAAAGGTACTATTTCACACATAAAATATCCTGATTTAAATTATATCATCATCATCATCATCATCATCATCATCATCATCATCATCATCATCATCATCATCATATAAATGAAATGCTGAAAACTGATTGAAAAAGGTACCGGTCAAAATGACCGATGTTGGTCCTTTTAGGTAGCAAGGCAATGTCGGTCCTTCTAGTGTTAAGCCAAATGTGACAATGTAAAAGCTACCATATTGGACCGAAAATAAGCTGCCACCACCTATAAGCCACACCTCTAAATTTTGAAGGAGTAAAAAGAATATTTTTCAGAAAAATAAGCCTCACACTGATTAAGAGGGGAAAAATTACCAGAAATTCACTTGTACTTACACATAAGTCAAACATTTGTTCTAATATATGATACAACACATTGGCACCTAACATACCAGTACCATCTTTTGCTAGAACACACAACTGTAACCACTGAATTCCTTGGTTCAATGATAACTTTCACTCTTAATGGTCGTTCATATCAGCATAAATCAGGCTTTCTTAGTGGAATCCATGAAGAAAATGATGAGAGTGATATCAGTACTGACAGTGATGAGTATTAGTTGAAATTAAATTATAAGCTAACAAAACACTATTGACAGACCTGCACAATATTAATAAAATACCTGTAAAAGTTTGCATTGTTACATAATAAAATGCCTTGCTGCCGGTTTCCGTTACAGGCACTGGTTATATTGTTGCAAATGAACACACTTTTTTTGCAGCAAGGGTATGTAAAAAGACAAGGTGGCAGATTTAAGCTGCAACCTAACTTTTCAAGGGTGAAATCTGGGTAAAACTGGCAGCTTACTTTTGGATCAATACAGTATTTGTGATTATAATGTGATTTTATTCACTCACTTATCCATTTTAAATTGCCAGTATGCCTGCTTATCTACAGGAAGGTATGTGAACTCGCCGGTATAATATTTTGGATCTGAACCACCCAAAATTAGCTCTCCACCCTGTGATGCCTCAGGATCCCTGCAAAGAGGGTAAACATGTTAAAATTATATTTTAAACTGCATTTCAAAGGCATAATTAATATTCCTTAAACCTAAGATTTAGATACCAGTATTTAGAATCATTAGAATGTCTTGACCATCTTCTATTCCTTGCTGCCAAAAGAAACCACTTCACATACTGCTGATGTATTTGTTCAGTGATAACACAATATTTATTACCTGTGTGCCACATTGTTTTAATTATGTATATCCGTATTACTAGAACCAACATTCATAGGTGAATTGTTTTTTTTAATATATATTTAAAGCTATGTGGAAATGATATACTTTGTAAGTCACACTTTCATAGACATTTAAGCAGTATTTGATAATGTATACAAAAAGTTCATAGTTTAAATCTTAATACAAAAATGCATGTCTTTCTCTCAATGCAGCATTAAACTATAATTTTCCTCTTTAGCATAAATAATTGTTATGTAAGTACTTAATAAAATCAACATAAGTGTAATATGTTCTAGAGGTAGAACTGGAACTGAAAAATTCATTGACACTGGTTGGAGAAGTCAAGTGTCATTCTGGGAGGTTATCACAGTAGCTTAATGGTTAGAGCACCCACCTAGTAAGCGGAGGGTCTGTGGTTCACATCTCAGCTGGGCACTGAATTTTTCAGTTCCAGTTCTACCTCTCAAACATTGCCCACACATGGCTTGTGAGTTTAAAAACACCAACAGTAAGTTAAATAAGGAAAAATTGAAGCTATTAACAGTGAAGCAACAAGATTCTAAAGTAAGAACAAATTAGAAACTAAAAACTTCACTTATCTTAGTAATGCTGTTATTTTTTGCTGACCCTGGTTTTTTTTTTCAGGAAAAAATAAAAGATTGTGGCTTGGTAACGAATTTGTTTATATGGCTTTGAGAATGAGTTGGACACAACTTGAAACCCAGGGTCAGCAAAAAATAACAGCATTACTAAGATAATTGAAGTTTTTAGTTTCTAATTTGTTCTTACTTTAGAACCAACAGTAAGTTTGTTGGCATAAATAAATAGTAATATGCTCCGCTCACATAACTTTCTCTACTTACTCTTGTGCAAATTATACTTGGAATTGTTACCTATTCTTTTATCTATTTCATGTTATCTAAGATAGGCATTTGTAGAAATGGTTTTATTAGGCACACTGGGAATATGGGAATATGGTAGGCTTTAAGTGAGTCAAATCTTTTAAGAGTTGGTTGCTATATGATGTCTTTGAAATGCTCTTCTCTTTGCATGATCAGGAGAAAAAAACTAATAACTTCTCATGTAAGAAAAGTGTAAGTATTTTAGTAGTAAGTGACAAACCCATGACGTGTATTGGAAAGAATGTGAAGCTGCTGAGTTGCTTACATGAGCTTATCACACATACAAAGCAAAACAGTGTGTGTACATTTTGTTCAGATGCAATCATATCTTTGGGACAGCAATGTGTCATATACCGGTAGGCGTGAGAGATTATTCATTTATGTTGCCTTACTGACTGTACACAAAGTTACTAGTATATTAGCTGTTCTAATAAACAGATAACAAGCAATCAGAGCACCCTGACAATCAAGGTCAATATGGCTGGACACTGTGCCAGGTAGTAACAAGGAATATCTCAGAAATAGTTAACACACAAAAAAAGGAAACAAGAGGGAAAAAAATATTTGACATAAATTGTGTGCTTTAATGAGATCTACAATTTTTTTTTGTGTAGTAAGATTTTGTGTTATTATTTATTTATGCCAACAAACTTACTGTTGGTGTTTTTTTTTAACACACAAGCCGTGTGGTTTACCAGGAGAAATACGAACTGGTTTGAGAACTTGATGTCATTCTGGCAGGTTGTCACAGTAGCTTAATGGTTAGAGCACCTGCCTAGTAAGCGGAGGGTCTGTGGTTCAAATCCCAGCTGTGGCATTGCATTTTTAAGTTTCAGTTCTACCTCTCAAAGATTTTGTGTATCTCTTACAGTGTGCTAGTTACACAAAAGTCATCTAGAATGAAGAGGACTTCAGAGGCTATTACCATGAAATTTGAGATATACATTTCAATTATGAAAATATCTTGTCATATGGTACTTTAATCAAAATTGTTAGCCATTTTTAGAGACAGAGAAATAGAGAAAATATATGCATGCACATGCACTCACTCCTTTTTCTAAAATACTTTTTTCGTATTCAGGGAGTCTCAAATGTTGTATTTCTGGTGAAATCTGTATTATATTTTTGGGTGGGATTACAGTGCTACAGTACGCACTTTCGACTTACTCTATGGGTATATAGTAGAGAGTAAAAATGAACGTATGTGTGTACACAACGTAACTCTTGAATGCCTGGAGAATTTCCACCAAACTCGTACACATACAACTCAGAATCTGGGGAACAATACTTTTTTCTTTATTGTTCCATTTATATCCCGCCTTTAACTCCAAAGGTCATATCGGTGGCCTCTCCTGAGGAACATACTGCCTATCGGCAATGATATACTCATTTAACATTAGGTTCTTGTATCTTTAGGGTTTTAACTATATTAGACCACATGCTCATTCATACTTCCAGACTCTAGGGAGGATAAGGAACATTTTTGACTGAAAAAAAAAAACTCCTAACCCCCTGCTGGGAATCGAACCAGAAACCCCTTGCACAACATTGCTCTAACAACTGAGCTACTTAGGGAACAATACAGTGAGGACAGGAAGCAATGATATTGAGACAGAATATATGGTTAGACCCCGAAAAGAAGGCATTTATGTAAATATTTGTTGTAAATGTAGTTTATTTTTCATGTTGGTAAGGATTTGTTGAGTACTGAAAATGTATTGCCATTGTCTTAATTGTTAAAAAAAAAGAAGTAATTGTTTAAAAATGTCATAAATGTTAAGTTGTAAGATTTAAAGCTTTCACGCCGCGCGTTATTTATTACAGCTTCACGGGTGATCAGCCGTGTGAGGTTTAAAAAATGTTAAGTTACATGTTCAAATTTAATATGTATAAATATAAGAACCATGTATATTTAATGTTAAAAGTGTAGGGAGGATAAAGATCACTTCCCTAACATTACAGGAACTATTTAGCGTGTAGGAGGGTTTCAAGGTGTACTTCACGGGAGAATGAGCGCAAACATGTAGGAATACAAAAGCATTATGTAAAGAGGCGTCAATTTTTTTCTTAATAGCGTCTTGGAGTCCGGAAAGGAAAGACACATTTTGTGACACGCTTAGATATGGACGCTAAAACCGGTCTAAAATAACTGATAACATGAAAAGACTATCAAGGAAAAATAATCAGGTGCAACGAAAGTTAATTTAAACGTAACGAGTGTAATATTCAACAAAATAAGTGCAAATAAAAGTGATATAGTAAAGTTACATCCTGTGTTCGTTCATTTCACCCATACCACGATCTGGGATAAAAAAGAATCTCATAGCTCAACTCAAAGTATTATTAAAAAGTCGGCACCAATATGTAGAATCTTAAAAAGTATTTGATACTAATGTCAAATGTATAGTTTTTGTACAGTTTTCAGAGATGAATAGCGACACTGCCAATTCCATGTAAGTCCAAGTTCAACTCCATCAACATGGGGATGAGATATAAAAAACATGAACAAAATGTTCAGTTGATGCCATAGAATTTACTTACCATTTTACCTGATGCACAGAAGGAAATAAAAAACCTTCCATGCACTGTTACACTCATTGCAGGGCAACATTATGCTCTTGTGGGGCTCAGTATCAAACATCTTGAGTAGTGCAAGTCACAGGAATTGAGTATAGTGTAGAATAATCTATTGTTTTGTGATTTCACAGATACGTTTTATTTGCTTTAGTGGAACATACTGTAAAGGTTACATGCTTCCTTTATAATTTAAGTTAGTAAGTGCCAAAGCATTGTATAGTCAAATGAGGGAAACATTTAAGAGTAGGTACATGAAATATGACTCTAAACATATATATTCAACAGAAGATACCTGAAGTAACTGGTGTGTCCAAAAAACCTACTCAAAATGTGGCAAAGCAGACCAGCAGGTTGAAAGCAATGAATTGCAATCATTCATTTCACCAGGAAAGAAACAGCCAAAAGCATATAATGCGACCCTTAGTTGTTATTCTTAAAATGCTTCATTATGATTATACTTTTCATCCTTAAATTTTGTGTAATTTTTTCACATCCCATATAACTCATGTATTGCTTGATTTTATATTTTATTTCTAGGCAAAAATGTAGTGTAAATAATGTAAAGTGTTGTAATGTATTGTACAGTGGATATAAGATCACTTTTTCTTACTTTCACAACCACCTATTAATAGTATATAGGCAAAACATTTATACTGAGATTTCAACAGAAATGCATGCTTTGAGACACACTGAACCCAAAACAAACATTTTTATAATCCCTGTGCACAACCATGTAAATGGATGTAAACAGTATATTTAATAAATAAATAAATACCATCCAAGTAAGCACTACAAATTCCACAACATCTTCAAAAAATACATCTTGGCCCCACAAAATAATTTCGGCATAGAGGAAATTACTGTGAAACAAGTCAAAGGATCAGATACCACAGAACAAAAAAGCAGGAATATCAAATCAGTTGCCTAGATTGTGACCAGATTTACATAGGGAAAACCAAGAGGAATTTAGAAACCAGGCTAAAAGAATACATGAGATGTATCAAACACAAATAAATGGATAAATCTGCAGTTGCACACCATTTTTGGACACCCAACCACAACATTACGCTGAACATAAAACTTTTAAAAGCAATAAAACATGCTGCAGAGTTGGATGCTTGGGAAAAACTTCATATAATAAAAAAAACAAGCTCCGCGTAATGAACTTCAATTTGCCTCCACAAAACCCTTTATGGAAGGGTATCGGCTCACTGCTAGATGTCATATCAAACAATATCAACAAGAACCAGCTTTTTAATTCTGATGATGGGAGCAAGTTAAGCTCTTGAAACCGGTCAAGATTAATTATACGTAAGTGATGTTCTGTGTTTCAATCCAACCCATTTTTCATTATAATAAAGATATTTAAGTCTAGCAACTTCCAAGGATGTGACAAAGATTTTCAAGAAAATCTTCCACCCCAAACTACAGTAGAGCCGCTGTTATCTAACCAAATTCTGGGTTAACCAAGGTCTCAGTTTACAAAGTGTGCCATACAAAACTTATTAAATGTCACAGAAAATCAAGAAACTTTGCCGATAGAACTTGACGACCTCAGCCTTGCACAGCTAGTTCAAAGATTGGCATATTAAACAATCATATAAGACGTGTAGCCGAGTGGATCAGCGGAGACAAAGATTTGGAAGTGACTAATGAGATGATAGTAGAGGCAGTGAATGTAGAGGCTGAAGAAAGTGAAAGTGATAATGAAAACACTGATATGGAGGATGAGAAAATCAGCCACAGTGAAGGATGCAAAGCGATAGAAAAGAACATCGAGTACCTAGAACAAGAGTCAGAGAAACTTCAACAGACCTTCTACTGCTATGGTGATTGCGTGAAATGGAGGCAAAGAAGCGAGAAAGTTCCGTCAAACAGAAAACACTAATGGACTTCTTGAAGAAATAACTTTTTTTAACTGGTACATGTACATACTGTAGGCCCTTTTTTTCCATTTTGTACTCTTATTTTATTTTTATTTGTTTGTACATCATTTTTCCATTTGATAATAAGGTAGATACCTTTTCTTCACATCTCTGATCATGTTTTCATTCATTTCATCAGTCTAATACAGTTTCCTTCTCAATTTTGACAGATTCCATGTTATCCAAGTTTCAAAAATTGCTCTAATAATTTTTATTAAAATTCTGCATCAATATTTGTATGACAAATAAAATGTGTATCTTGTATTCTTAGCAAGTCCTTCATTCTGATAGAATTTTTTAAAATTTTGTATTACCGGCAAACCATAATGAATAGACAAAACCTTATCATCCACAAAACATAACTTAGGTGGAATAATTGTTCCATGGTATTCCTTACTGTTTTGGATTTTGCAACATTTTATCCCACACATTTTAAAGTGCTATACCACCATTCTTTAATTACTCATGATGTGATATAAGAATTCAAACTTCAAATGTGATCATATTTTAAACATGCATCACTTCAGGCTACTCCCTGTGCCTAAAATGAAATGTGTAATGAAATAATTTGTGTTAACCTTTATTAATATAAGTGGATAGAAAAATAAGCTTTTGTAAGACTAATTTGTAGAAGAGAGATGAATTAGAGAGTAATAAGTACAGAAAGTAATGTGAACAAATCGGATTGTTTTTATTTATGTCTGATAGCAGCTGCTATGTTGATGGGAAGGAAGCTATTTATCTAGAAAGTTGACATTTGGACTGCGTTGACCCTTGTATCTGTTTATTCAACAGAACAAAGAGCTCGTTCATCTAACCCTCAACTTCTGACCTGCCCCTCAGAGTTCCAGCAGCAATATTCATAACAGGGGTCAAGCAAGGTAAAACACAACAAAACTACTTAAAAAAATCTGATGTGTTGCACTCATCTACTTTCTCTACTCTTGTACTAACCATTCTTACAAACTCTTATTCCTATTAATATTTATTTATGCCAACAAACTTACTGTTGGTGTTTTTAAACACACAAGCCGTGTGTGGGCAATGTTTGAGAGGTGGGATTGGAACAGAAAAATTCAATGCCACAGCTGGGATTTGAACCACAGACCCTCCACTTACCAGGCGGGTGCTTAACTGTGACAACCTAACAGAATGGCATTGAATTCTCCAACCAATTCGTATTTCTCCTGGTAAACCACAAAGGAGGTCTCACATCAGAGACAATTACCCTAATGGCCACTTACTATAGTAACTGCTTTATGTCCCAGGATTAAATAACCTTCAGAGGGTAACTATTAATTATTCATGCCAACAAACTTACTGTTAGTGTTTTTAAACACACAAGCTGTGTGTGGGCAATGTTTGGGAGATAGAATTGGAACTGAAAAATCCCAGCTGTGGCATTGAATTTTTCAGTTCCAATTCTACCTCTCTTATTCCTATATCTTCATGTTAGTTGAGATAAACACTTGCAGAAATTATCTTATTGCTTATTTCCTTGTGGATGGAGGGGAATATGGGAATACAGTAGGCTATGAGCGACAGTCAAATCTTCTAAAGCTTTCAAATTCCGTTCTCTTTGCACAGCCAACATATAAAATAATTAATAACCATGTTCCATTTGGCGAAAGTTGCTTCCAAAAATCACACAAATAACAAGGTATATCTCCAAAATGGTTCACTCTACAAAAAAATTTATTTGGGCATAAATTGTATGTTTTAGCGAGATCTACATTGTTTGTATAATGGCTTCATTGCCAGATGCAAGGCACTAGAAAACAACAACATTGTTTGTATAGTAAGATTTGGTCTGTATCTTACAGTTTACCAGTTATGCAAAAGTCATCTAGCGTAAACAGGACTACATAGGCTATATAGCCAGAAAATTCAAAATATATCTTTCATTTGTCATAAAAATCTCTTAAACATATGGCATTTTAAACAAAATTGTTAGCCATTTTCGAGAAAATCAAAATGTTCCATGTAAAGGGTAGTTTAGGGTGGAGGAATTTTCTTCAAAATCTTTGTGTCGCATCCTTGAAAGACATTAAACTTAAATACCAACTTTGGTTTTTAACTGACTTTTCTTTTTTGAGTTATGCTCACCACAGACTGACAGACACATACACAGACCTTTTCCTAAAAATGATTTTTTTTTATTCAGGGGGCCTCAAAACATATTTCTGGTGAAATCTCGACATCAAATTTTCGTTTGGAATACAATACTTCCTCTACTTACTATACGTAGTATAGAAAGTAAAAAACAGGCAGATAAGTAGAAGGAAGTATTTTAATTTTCTTTTTTGTTTCATCCAATATTTTTTCTTCCATATTGGAGAGCAAGAGGATTAATGACTTCATTGTCAGAAATCCAGCATTAGCTAACAACAACAACATATTTTTTCTTCCATTAATAACCTGCCTTTAACTGCAATGGTCATACCAGTGCCTTTCACCTTAGGAACATATTGCCTATTGATAATGATAACTCAAAAATAGTTTCTCATCTTATAGATTCATATACACATTCACACTTCCAGGCTCAGGGAGGGAGGGAGGTTTAAGGGTCCGTCGACAGCTAGGTCATTAGGACTTGACTCTGGGAGGAGTGAGTGAGTGTTGTTTAAGGGCCCGTCGACAACTTGGTCACTGGGCCCCCTCTGGGAAGATAGGAAATAATCTTTGCTAAAGAAAAATTTCCACTCCAGCTGGTAATCGACCCCAGGACCCCTTGCACAGTAGGCAGGTGCTATTGAGCCAGCCAGTTGGTTCTTCACCAGCAAACATTTGAAATATATTTTAATTATAATTCATTATAATTATTTGTTTCCAATTTCTGATAACTGAATTGCTGACAATGAAATAAACTTTCTGAATTTGTATGTCTCTTCTATAGTTCTCCAGCATTTTACACTGTTTGCACTTTGCAGTCTGCTACTTTTTATATTATGTTTAAAAAGTATTTTTTACCCTTAGGCAAAAAATTTAAACTGGGACAAAATTACAAAATGCTTTTAAAGTTATAGTGTGACTATACTGTTAATAGTACTTAAATATCAACCTCACCAAATATACTTGGATTCTTTTAGTGGTCACTCTTATCAATGAGTGTTTTCTTGGCCACATGTAGAGTACATGGATTTATCAGAAGGCAGGTTACTGTTATTAGTAAATATTGTTTAATTTTTATTTCTCTAATACTTACCTATAGGAAGTAGAGGAAGTATTACATTCCAACCAAAAAGTTGATAACAGAGATTTCACTGGATATACATGTTTTGATACTTTCTGACCGACCCCCCTCCCTACCTCCCCCACAAAGAAAGCATTTTTACAGTATGGTCTCTACATATACAGCACATACATGTGCACCATATAATTTAGCATCTTCCAAGGCTGTGACACAAATACTTTCAAGAAACCCCTCCACCCTAACTACCCTTTAAATGGAAAAATTTTGTAAACATTTTCTCAAAAATGGTTCATAACGATTTTGAATAAAAAGCCATGTTTAAGATATTTTCATGGCAAATGAAATGTATATCTTAAATTTACTAGGAATAGCCTCCAAAGTCCTCTTCATTCTGAGTAACCTGCTAAACTGTGATACACAAAATCTTATTGCATAAAAAATATAGATCTCGTTAAAACACACAATTATTATTTATTTATGCCAACAAACTTACTGTTGGTGATTATTATTTATTTATGCCAACAAACTTACTGTTGGTGTTTTTAAACACACAAGCCATGTGTGGACAATGTTTGAGAGGTAGAACTGGAACTTAAAAATTCAATGCCACAGCTGGGATTTGAACCACAGACCATCCACTTACTAGGCAGGTGCACTAACCATTAAGCTACTGTAACAACCTGCCAGAATGACATTGAATTCTCAAACCAGTTCGTATTTTTTCCGTTAAACCTTAATGGCAGTCTCACATCAGAGACAATTACCCCAATGGTGACTCACTATTGCAAGTGCTTTATGTCCCGGGATTAAATAACCTTCAGATGGTAATTATTATTTATTTATGGCAACAAACTTACTGTTGGTGTTTTTAAACACACTCTATTTTTAAGATACCCCATTCGAGAAAGTCTGAGGTTAGGTCAGGTGGTCTGGTGAGACCATAGACTCAAGAATACCCATAATTGCCATTGAAATCAACAAAAAGGCAACAATGGGCAGTGATACTGATTCTCCCAGAGCCACTGAGATTATTAAAACAAATTTCAGATTTTTAGGGGCTTTCAGAGGAAAATTATGACCCATTAAAGTAGTTCAAGTTTATATGGGTCACACTGTGCATAGTTAAGGAAGGCAGTCTTGGAACAAATCCTAAACATGCAAACTAAGTAATACCATTTTGCATTACCTGCTAAGATAGAAAGAGAACACTGGCTGTGCCACTAAACCTTGTTTGTACATGTTATTGAACACAGGTTCCACACCATCCACTGAAATAGAACTGTATGCCATACCGAGGATACCATCAAACTTAGCGGCAACAAAGGCAAGACCTGGTTCACTTACTGCCTCAGCAAATGTCTGATCCTTCACCTCCAAACCTCCAACCTGCAACCAGACTATGACTTACAAAATAGAACATAAACCACCTTTCCATATACTTCCATAAACATAACATACACATACCTGAAGTACGTCTGTTGACAAGAATCCTGAGAGACTTCCTGAACCATACTGAATTGCAAACTTGGTGCCATTTGCTTTGTAAGTAGATGACTCTGTAGAGTCATATTTGCGATGAAGCACTGCAAACATTAAAACACATACTCAAAAATCTCACTCCAAAATGTTCAGCACTGGTTAATCATATATCTGGCAACAATATAAATGCAGTAATGATTTATGCACACAAACTTGTGTCTCTTCCTTATGTTTGTTATATGATAGGAACTACACTGTTTCTAATGGTAACTGATTTATGCACACAAACTTGTCTCTTCCTTATGTTTGTTGTGTGATAGGAACTACACTGTTTCTCATGCTAACTGGTTTACATACCCTAATAACAGCAATGAAAAAAGATATTTCAATTTTGTTTCCCATTAGAAATCCCGGCCCCACATCTGCACATGGTTATTAACGATCTATGTGGTGTTTTATACATTAGGATCTTGGTATGTTAGAAACAAAGTTTCATAACAATCAGTTTGGATATTCTTGCACGAAAATTTTAAAGCACGCTCACATAAATAGTTTAAAAATACCATTTCCTGTCTTCATTATAAATGCTAAGTCTCAATTATTCTTCCAAAATAGAACATTTTAAACAAAATTTTCACTTACAGTTTTATTATACAGGGTGTCCCAATTGAATCGCTCTATTGTCATATTTTCATATCCTTCGTGTGACTGGTGGGGCACATGTGGAAGTGATATGACTTTCTTGACTTGTGTATACAAACTTAATGAGTCATACGTATTAGTAAACTTTAGTTCATTTCGCTATCTCAAGTAGTTTGGCAGAAATACTGAAGTGATAATAGGGCAATTCAATTGGGACACACTGTATGTATAGAGGACACTTACGGCAAGCAATGCTGGTGTAGTGACACTTTTTTGATGGCACCCAAAGATTGGATGAGCCTGTGTCAAAAACCACTCGAAACTTTTGTGGAGGTGTGCCTAGACTTATGGGACCATAGTACTGAGCCTGTAACATTAAAATGTTGAACAAAACTCAAAACATCTGCCAAAACTAATAATATTGTATTTTAATCAACTGTGATATGAATCTCATTTATTTCACAATTCATTTAGGTTTCAAAGTGGGAGAAAACACTTTCATTAGAACAAGTTTTTCAAAATATATTTTACAGTGATGTAACAAGAGGAAGGACCCCAAACCACTTGGCATCAAAAAGTAAATCGAAACCAACGCAAGTGCTAAAAGTAAGAAATTTCTATTTAAATTTTTCTCTTTTAAGAGAAAATAGTGAAATTCTTTGGTATTCACAAACACAAACTGAGACTCATCTTCATTTAAGCCAATAGTATTTTATTTTATAACAGATATGGCCATTGCTTCATCCTTTTTCACTTTTATTAAGAACAGGGGCATGCTCCTGATGTTGGCCATTGGGATCCCTTGGACCTGAAGGGAGGTTAAACTTTTTTTTAAAATCCTACAATTTCCTTTTTTTTTTAATTGTTCCATTTATATCCTGTCTTTAACTCCAATGGCCATATCGGTGGACTCTAGAAATTTTGATGGAGAAATTGGCGCAATTTACTGTCCTCTTAGGTATCTCTTTAGCCACAAAAATCCAGAAACATTATTATTTTATCAGATTATAGAGCTGCAATCCAAGCAGTTACTTCAACCTAGAATCTAAAGATAGTTAAAATAAGAGAATTCACTGTCTGGTTAAACAGATATAAAATTTAGAAAAAAAGGAATAGTTTTCCAATAGATTTCTACACATTGTGGATTGAATAACAATGAGAAAGCAGACATCTTAGCGAAAAGGGGAACCAAACTTCAAATAAAAGTACAACCTAAAGTAACATTACTGTATCAGTAAGAAGAAAATCAACTGTTAAAGCTCTAAACTAACTAAAATATATTATATTCCAAAGGAGAAAAATTCATTAAAAATTAGAAACTAATATCTGAACTCATGCCCCACTTGACAAACAAGCCAACTGGGCATTTCCCTAGAATGCCATTTTTCATGGACAAGAGAATTTGAGGTGCAAAAAAATTTATGACAAAAACATTTCAGTCACGGGAATAATGAGCTTTTTAATATACAGTAATAATTTGATTTTCAAAAATACATGTCAAGTCCTATAATTCAAAGCCAAACAAGGACAGAAAAGTAGGCTACACCACCAACTAACTTTGCAGACATGCTACTTACGTTTTCACCTTAAAAGATTATCAATATTTTGTGTACATATTTTTAAAAACATATTCAAGAAAGTTTGCTTCAGAAGGTTAGGCAAAAATAATTAAAAATTCAATTTGTGCAACAAATAAATCTAATTTAGGAATAAATTAAAATTAGAATGTTAAGTAAAAGGGGACCTCTTTCAAAGTTATTCTCCCTTTCACACTGCTGTTATAAACATAACTATAATAATATATTGTTGGCTAATGCTGGATTTCTGACAATGAAGTTATTAATCCTCTTGCCAATATTTCATAAATAATGAAGACACTTAGCAGTAATAGTAACTGCTTTTTAGAGAGCATCATATTTTTATGTTTTGGCTGTCACATTGCTCTCTCACAACCCCCAGAATGTCTGGAGGACCACACCTGTCGTTGGTTTACGGGTCTCACCGACCTGACCGGGAGAGTTATCAAAATAAATTCACCAACCATATCCTCTGATTACCAATCAGAGGACGTATTACATGCCATAACAGGTCAGCATATTAGGGATTAAGAGGTTATTGAGAAATTAAAGAAATGGAAAGGATGGAAAAATAGACTCCATAGCTCTCAGGAACCCTAATAGCATCGGGGTCGGAAGAGAACAAGAGATGACCAAAGTATGGTCATAAGGTCAAATAGAAAAGCTACCGTGAGGAGCAAAACACCAGTGGAAGTAATGTTCTACTCAGCTTGGGTACCTTGTCGCCATCCACATATCCCCTAGACGGGGACCCCTGATGGGAACTATAATATATAGCATCCATTGTCATTATTTTTCATTTTCATTCCTTAAAGTACAATTCTTCAGTTATAAACAGAGTAACTGTTTGAGACTTCAACATGAACACAGATTAGACAAAATTTATAAACAAAAAACTAACTTTTCTTAAATATATATCTCAAAGTACATCGTATTTCACCTCTGTGAGTATAGTAACATGTTATTTATGTACAGGTAGAAATATTAACCAATAATACAGTAAATGCTGATTAAAGTAAAAATTATTAAGTCATCCTCCAGGGTCTAGAGATAACATGCTAGCCTCTGGTTTCCAAGTTGGGGGTTCATAGCCAGCAGAGGGCGATGAATTTTTTCAGGCATAAAAATCCTTAGTATGACTTCCTTCAGAAGGGAATTACACTCAGTGGTCCCAAGTCGTCTATTTGCCTATCACCTATGCAGCCCAGGTTCAATCCCAGGAACCTGCATGTAGTATTCGTGTTGGATGAAGCGGCATCTAGGCAGGTTTTCTCAGGATTCCCCAGTTTTCCCTGCCACTCATTCCACCAACTGCTCCATCATCACCTTTCCAAACATCCACTTTGTCTACATTTCATATCATCCTCTTCCTCGCTCTCATACCTGGTGCTGGCTGACCACCTGCTTCCAGGTCTTCAGTCTGTCTGGTCCATAGGTTTGTCTGCTCTACAACAGGGACCCTAGGCACTGGCTTGTAAGTCCTACATGAGGCGATGGTAATCATGTACAGAAGAAGAAGGTCCAGAGTTGTAGATTTGCGATGTAAAAGTCTCTCAAGCCTCTTGCCTAAGAGAAATCGCTCATTGGAGCTCTGAGAAACTTTTCTCCGCTAATGGTGGTCCATACACCTATTTTTTTGTCATGAAGGTGTACTTCATGAACAATATTAGTTCTTAGTTATACGGCCAATTTTTTTCGAGTTAACAGTTGATATCAGTACATATGTGAATACAATTTTGCCCCTTTTATTTTTTTAGAGAATTAACAGACAGGGAGCGTGATTTAGCCTGTTTTCAATAAGACTCTGCAACAGCTCATCTGGCCAATCTTTTGATGAGAACAATTGAAAGTGTGTTTCAGGACAGAATTATTAGTAGGGATTTGTGGCCTCTTCTGTCCCCCAAACTAACCCCCTGTGATTTCTATCTCTGGGGTAGCTTAAAGCATAAAGTGTACAAGAAAAACCCACACACCCTAGAAGAGTTAAAACAAAATATCCACCATGAAATTCCATTTCTCAATGTGAACTAAGGCAAGTCATGGATAGTTTCCTAAAGAGGTGCCAAAAATGTATGGACAATGACAGTGGCCAGTTTTAGCATCTGATTTTATAAAGTTGGTAACCAAACCCTTTAAAACTGGTCTTAAAAATGTTGTATGGTTTCATCCGCACATTTCTATGATAGCTACACATGGCAACGAGCACCAAGGATATGGACAGTCAAAACACCACACAGCAGGTTCTTAAGTTTTTTGTTCTCCTGATACTTGGACTACTATGACAAAATACTGATGTGCACATTAAAAATTTCATTTGATTAAATACAATAAAATGTATGATAAAGCAAACCTAAAAGATCTCTGGGAGTTGTATGTATTTTTTACATTGTAAAAAAAATAGTGTCCATTCACATAGGTAAACCACAGAGTACAACTAACAAGTTCAAATAATAACAAAATAGACTTAGCATCTACAACAGCTGAAAGGGGTGTGAATGGACCTAAAGCCTTTTTACCCCTTGATAACATGATGCCTCAAGCAGCTTTCTCCCCTAGGGCCTTAAACTTATTATTCTCTGTACTCTCTTGCAAATACATGTAACTGTCAAAAGCTAAAATGCATCCTTTATGAAATTGTACTCACATCCAAGTAGTTAGACAGGGGCTCAGGTGTAGGTCCCTCCAGATATTCTCTAAATCTATGCTGCTTCACTTCTGTTCCAACTGATTGCAGAGTTCTTCGAGCAGTGTCTATCTTATGTAAAGGTATCCTAAGAAAAGCAATAACAATAAAACATTTTGAATATGCTACTGTTGGATTTTTTATTTTCCCCTTAATTTGATTCACAATCTTCAAGTGCCTAAATTTTTCACAGTTTACTATAGCGGTGCAGATAATGATAGCCTTTTTCGATTTTAACAAAATTAAGAACATTAAAAACATTACACAACATTGAAGGAATAGCATGGAGAGAAAGAATCGTAGTATCCGCAAAACGTTACGTAGTATGAAGGTACTACCGATAAGACTAATGACTACAAGAGTGAAGTTATGTTCTCAACTAAAAATATTCTTATATTGTTTTAATAATTAACATATGAAACAATCCTAACCTGATAACGTCGGCATAACAAAATACTGCAGCTAACAGCACCAAAATCCCGATGCGCAACATGTTGCCCTTCTCAAACGAATAATGATCTCAACTTTCACAGCCTCGGCTTCTTATAATAAATTACTAAGGCATCTACAGATAAGAATGACACATTCACTTTCATTGACCAGCGGTCACTTGCTTACACAACCCGAAGTCCGTGACAATTTGTCATCAAGGCAATGTCACGTGACAGGCCCCACAAGAGGCGTAACAATGAACTTAATTGGATTTTTGTTAATTGCTAGAAAATTAGATTGACACAGTTAAAGCATTTTAGATATACCTTGTACGTTTGTTTTATGCTTCATTTTATATAAAATATTTCTTTTTTACAAAGTATACTGACACATGTTTGTTCTTAAACTGCTATTTGTAATGTCTAAGAGGCGAATTTCTACAACTTTTGATTTTTCCTCTCACCATTTTTATTTCCTCTACCACGTGCATAGGTAGAGAAGGTATTGCATTTCATCCAAAAATTTCATACCGATATTTCACTGGGAATACGCGTTTGAGGTCCGCCGAATAAATAAAAAAGTAAAACATTTTTAGAAAAAGGTCCTCGTGTGTGTTCCGTGTGCCCCTGAACAGAAAAATCCATGAAGATCCATGATGAATCGTCTGTTAAATTCCAAATTTAGTATTAAAGTTCATCTTCCAAGGATACAACATAATCCCCCCCTCTAGACTACCTTTCATATGAAACATGTTAGAAAAATTGGATTTTCTCAAAATTGGCTGATTAATAAGAGCACCATATGTTTAAAATATTTTGAGGACAAATGAATGTATATCTTGAATTTTCTGGGAATAGCCTCTAAAGCCCTCTTCATTCTGGGGGACATTTGCATTACAGGTAAACCGTAAGAGATAGGCAAAATCTTAATTCACAGAAATGAGAACAATTTATGTCAAATAATTCTTCTTTTTTGTAAAGATAACCATTTTGGAGATATTCTTGTTATTGGTTTGAATATTCAAATACTACTTCTCTCAAATAGTCGTTATTCTTTTTTATGTCCTAGCCAAGTAAGGAGTATGAAATGTCAAGGCCCACACTTAATGACCAGCTTTTAAAGGATTTGACTTGTTTAAGCCCGCTGTATTTTATTCCCATTGTATCTATAACGAAATATGTAACAAAACCATACCTACAAACGTTTATTTCAATTAACATGAAGGAGATACACAGAAGAATAACGTTTTTTTAAAGAATAGTTCGTGCAAGAGTGAGTAGAGAAAATCGTGTGAGTGCACACTTAAGAATTTCAATATTTTAAAATTATATTAAACGTTTCATAGCATTCTGATGAAAATAAGTTGATTTTTGAGTATATTTTGATATTTTGGGCAAATTTATGAATAAATGTCAATGTCATATTTTGTAAAAAGTTCATAAAATATTATAACCGCTAATATTTAGATTGAAATGTTTTACAGAATATTTTAAAATGCCTATATTTTATTGGAAGCCACTGTGCAAATTTCTTTTAATGCATTTTTAGGATGTTCTAAAAATACCTATTTTCTTGGGATGCAGACAACAATAGTGTGTGTGTGAATTTATCCTCAGTCCTCTGCAAGAAAACACTAACAAAAGTAGGCAGGCATGAGTGTCGGCAGACTTTTTTCCAGGGGGGCCACATGTTGGAAATTTGCAATCATATAATATTAAATCATTATTTTACTGTCAAAATTTATAATATTTGTTGCAGATAACCGTATTAATTTGTGCTAAATAAAAATTGTTCTTTACATCAAAATTAAAATAATATTTTAATAGTCAGTAACTGGCTGCACATTAAGTTCACCAACTTCCAAGGGGGGGCCGCGGCCCCCCCCCTTGTCCCCGTTTCGCGACGCCCATGTAGGCAGGCAGGCTAGAGTGGCAGTGGTTTACACTAATGGTGTTCTGTGGTTTACACTAAATGTTCCTATCTTTCTCACTTCAAAGCCTTTCATGATCAGTCATTGTATTTTCATTCTTAACGTATATTCAGCATGCCTTAAGGGCAGAGTTCGAATTAACGGGGGAATGGGGAGGATTTCCCCCTCTCATTAAACAATTTCCTCGGCTCGTCAAAGAAGAATTTCTTCCCTGCCAGGGAAGTATTTTTCCCTTTTACTGTAAGCATTTACTATTATTGCCCTTTGAGAATACAAGAAGACACGGAAAGCTTTCGATGCTTTCGAGTGCGAACTGTAAGTAAAAGTATCATATCACAAGTATGCTAAAAAATAAACAACTCTCAGGTTCATTGGTTGAATTGGGGTCACAATTTCATTAATTCTGCGCCAGTAATGACGGTTGCAGCTTACAATATTCAGTTCAGTTTCTTGCAACTCACCGCTCTATTGTTCGTCAGCATGGATAAATTTGTGATAAAAAAGCGAAAAGTTACAGAAAGTACTGGCAGTGATGTATTCAAGTTCGAATCTGAGGCTTCAACTTCAAGTAATATTAATATTACAGTTTCTGACGTAAAAACTGCAGAACTGGAAGTGACGTGTTGCTGAGAATAACTGTATTAGACTAATCGCGTGATGTGTAGACAAAGTAAGATTTGAAAAATGGAAAACAAATCGCCCCTGACCTTCACCAAACAGTTTTGGGAGAGTTATATGCCTGTACTGCTCAGAAAGACAAAATTAAGGTGCTCTTAAAGAAAGTAAAATGCATATTGCTGTTGCTGCTTTTATTTATATAACATACCAATGCTAGTACCACGGGTATTACTACCATTATTGCCATAAATATAGCACAAACTTGAGTTTCTCCCCCTCGTCAGGGCCCAAAATATTTAGTACTGATGGGTTAATTAATTAATTGTATAACGACGCTGTCAATTGCCAGGATCATATCAGCGTCGCCGGTGTACCGGGATTTCGTCCCGCAGGAGTTCTTTTACATGCCAGTAAATCTACTGACATGGAGCTGTTGTTTTTAAGCACACTTAAAAATAACCGGTCTGGGCCAGATTTGAACCCGCGACTTTGTTATCAGTAGACCAGCGTCTAACCAACTGAGCCAGCCAAACCGACAGGTAGGGCCGGTGGGGATAGCTTTTTCTGCAAATTATGCGAGCTAAAAGGTATGGCCGAGAAACTTTCTCTGTGCAACATTATTTTGTCCTCATGGGTTATTGTATGTGCCATTGATGTACCGGATGATTTCGTGATGGTGTTAGAAACTTTCAGGGAAGATAAGGAGGACAAATGCAATAATGTGATATAAGGAACCTTGGTCCGGAAATGTCTCCTTCACAAGTTATAGGCGAAAGTTGTTTTCATAGGTATAATAGGTAGGTGATTAGTAATAAGGATAGATAACCGGACCGCCATCTAGGAGTTCATGGGTGGTTTAGAATTACAACGCCATGAAGGCAATGCAGATGGCGTTTTGAACTTAGGTACGGCAACAGAAGTTCAATGCAGATGGTGTGATGTGTACTGTCTGACGTGCTGTCCTGCAGAATTACCCAGGTACAGGTCGGAGTCCGGTCGGCGTTTACATGAGGAAGTGTATCAATCAACCGCAATGAAATGGAGTACACAAGTTGCACAATATGCAGATATGGTGCTCGTGTACGGGCAAGCTAATGGAAACAAAAAGGCTATATCAGGACAAATATCCACATCGGAGACATCCGCGACATACCATGTTCCCAAGACTTTTTCAGCGGTTAAGGGAAACTGGGCATGTGCAACTACAGTATCTCGACCGAGGAAGAAGGCGAACTGTACGGACTCCCATCTGGGAAGAGGAAGTGCTTCGTCATGTTGCTGAGGAGCCTTCAATAAGTACACGAACAGTTGCACGTGAAATGGGGGTCGCACAAAGTACTGTTTGGAAAGTACTTCGGGAACAACTGCACCCCTACCACCCACAAAGAGTACATACTCTGTCTCCGGCTGACTTCGCAGCCAATGGCTACTCCAGCATTGTGTGGTCGATCACTTCCCTTTGTGTGAACTTTTCACCGATGAAACCTGTTCCACCAAAGACGGCATGCTAAATAGTCGAAATAGTTACGTTTGGGCCGATGGGAATCCCCGCACTACAGTTATAAGGGGCCATCAAAACCGTTTTGCAGTGAATGTATGGGTGGGTATAGTCAATGATGATGTAATAGGCCCATTTCTTCTTCCACGCCGATTAACTGGAGCAGTGTACATTGTGTTTTTGAGAGACACACTTCCCGAGTTGTTGGAACATATCCCACTTGCTGTACGTCGACGTATGTGGTTTCAACATGATGGAGCCCCAGCTCACTTTTCACAACATGCTCGAGAACACCTTAACCGGACATTCCCTGAAAGACGGATAGGAAAAGGAGGTCCAGCTACATGATCAGCCCGTTCTCCTGATCTGACTTCACTTGATTTTTTCTTGTGGGGTCATGTGAAAAGTCTTGTGCACGTGACACCAGTAGAAACCGAACAGGATCTACTTGCACGAATTCTCGTCACTTGTGACATTGTCAGAGACTCCAGGGTTGCTCGTCCAGGTACGACGGAACATCGTACGACGTTGTCATGCCTGCATCACTGCCGAAGGACGCCATTTTGAGCACCTCTTGTAGTATTATGACTTGTGTAAATGTAAATACAGAGAAATAAAATACAGATATTCCTAGATTCTCATAACTTCATGTTCACAGGTATCCCAAAACAACTCGCCTGTAATCGTGTGAAGGAGACGTTTCCGAACCAGTGTTCCTTATATCGAACTAATGCATTTGTCCTCCTGAATGTTCCCTGAAAGCTTCTAACACCATCACAAAATCATCCTGTATAATACTTATATCCTATGATCTCATTCAGGGAAAAGGCACGTTACTGTGTAATTTCAACTGCGCATGTTCTGTTGGGCTTCCTCCTAACCAGCTTGAGTGTGCTACGATTCACGTAACCACTTTAGGTTTCTGTGGTATGTGGCGGATATTTTTTCTTCTTCTTTTTTTAAGTCCTCATATTGTATTGTGCAAGCAATATGGCAAAACCTGAAGATCAGAGACCCTTTTCAAGTAATCTTTGAAAAGTTAGTTAGACCTAGTTTGCACTTCATTCTAAGTCACAAGGCTATAGATAGCGACAAAGGAGCAAATATTCTTGGAAATTTCATAAGAAAATGTGTGATACTCGGGATGTACATTTTTGCTTTCCATGCTAATTATTTGGAAACAGTGATGCGTGGGATACAGCGACAGTGACAGTCTTGGGCACATGAATGCACTTGATTTTAGTACTAATGCTAGTGTCGCAACAATATTAAATCGCGCCTATCATGACGAGATAGGAAACACAATCAGCTGCTAGGAGTGAATGGTGTTCACTCTGGAATTACTGATTGTGTCAAATTTTGTGGTGCTTTCGACCTGGCTTTGAAAGGCACAAGACAGAAACATTGAACAATCCAGGTGTCTTTATTTTCGACAGATTTAACTTCTGATATAGACAGTGCAGTGAAAGAGCATGTAGCAGGTGATCAAAATCCATCCAAAATGAGCTGCCGGATGTATGTTGGAAACTTGTGAAGCTATGTCGGAAAAAATAAATGTTGTAAAACATTTGTACATTTTTGCACGAGCCGCCACTGATGAGGTGTTCTAACGTCGTATTTTTCGGTGATGATAGACATTTTGTGTTTTATTTGTAATACTTTTATGGACTATACGGCCATTAACGCGTGCACATTTTCTTACTTTTAGGTCGCAGGAACTCCGCAAGGACATCGTCAAAAATGATGAATACTAATGACTTTATCGCTTTGTTCATCATTTTCTGGAAACACTATGGGGAAAAACAATTTTTTGCTTGTTCACTAATCATGGAACCACTTATATGAATGCATTTTACCTATTTCAAAATACTAAAACCATTTGTTATAAAGATAGCACATTAAACATAAAAGTACCGTTGCCTCTGTTGTGTGGTATTCCAAAATCCCTCTCTTGAAAACTTGAAAATATTTGCAAATTTAAATAGTTTCTTTTCAACTGTTGAATTAAGCTAAATTTTTGTACTGTATTATTTATTTTACAAGCTTCCTCCATTGAGAGGCTGCCTGCCAACAAACCATACCAAGCAAATAAATAATTGAAAAATGAACACACAGTAACAAATACATATATAATAGGACAGTAACAAATAAAACGTAAATGGTGTTAAACGATGAATAGGTAGCCATAGTTCAAATTTTTCATGAAAGATCACAAATTAAATGCCATAGAAGTATTTCCTAAGAATTTTTACCTACCTCGGATGGTTGCAAAAATTTGTAATGCCTAGTTTTTTTTTTAACAAAAAACAGGTAGTGAAGAGAAGCATGGTGCCCCTTGCTTCAGTCATCACATGATAACATCAATGTTATTAAGATGGGGTGTGTCCCTGTAGCAGGGAATAGTGGAGTAATATGTTTCTTCTCTTAATGAACTTCTGAGTGGCGTATATTGTAGGCTATCAAAGCTATCACCGAAGCCCATATCTACAGTAAACTAGAAATTAATAAATAATATTAATAATGTAAGACATAAAGCATAAAGCGAGCGTTTTTAATCAAGTGAGTGTGTATCGAGTTTAAGGGCCCGTCGACAACTTGGTCGTTAGGGCGTTATTAATCAAGGCTTCACGGGTGATCAGCCGTGTCAGATTTATAAATATTGAGCTTTCGGTCATTGTAGACACCAATGTGCTCCGCTCATATATATACGTACATGGGCGTCACGAAGGGGGTCCCGCGGCCCCTCCTCCCTGGAAGTTGGTCAACTTAATGTGCAATCAATTACTATTAAACTACTATTTTAATTTTAATATAAAGATCAATTTTTATTTAGCGCAAATTAAGATGGTTATATGCAACAAATATTATACATTTTGACAATAAAATAATGAATTAATATTATCTGATTGCAAATTTCAAACATGTGGCCCCCCCCCCCCCGCTGGAAAAATGTCTGCCGACGCTCATATATATAGTTAGGTGGGAGGGGTATAGTATATACATATATGGAGAACGGAACATAGTCGTACTCTCAGTCTTTTTATTCTTATGAAAGCCATGGAGTCTACAATGGCCGAAAGCTCAATATTTATAAATCTGACACGGCTGATCACCCGTGAAGCCTTGATTAATATTAATAATAATTGCAATACTAGCCAGATTCCCTTATGAAAATTAGCGGTTCGAGGAATATATGGCAGCGCCGTAGTCGAACGGTTAGAGGGTTCGCTTACCACCTAGGCGGCCCGGGCTCGATCCCAGGGACCCGCATGTGGTATTCATGGTGGACGAAGCAGCATCAGGACGGGTTTTCTCCGAGTTCTCCTGTTTCCCCCGCCACTCATTCCACCAATTGCTCCATGATCACCTTTCCAATCATCTATTGGTGCTTGATGATCATCCACTTCCAGGTCTTCACTCTGTCCGGTCCAAAGGTTCCTGTGCTCCCGACAGGCGTCTGACTCTAGACTCTGGCTTGTAGGAACTAGGGATGTAATTCCTACATAAGGGAAGGGTAATCAGTTAAAGAACAAAAAAGGATGGAATATGTCTCGTTCTCTACCGTTGAACAAAGGGAAGAATAGGATTTCGGATGCTTCCTACCGCAGCCTTCACTACGATGGAGGCAGGGAGGGGTGGGGCGAGGGAATGCAGGAATAAGCATGCTAAGGCTTCGGCCAAGCCTTGCTTGTTCCCGGAGCCTTGCCGTTGGTTGTGAACACTCCCACTTGAATTGTACATAAATTTCAATTCTACCATTCTGATTATCGTTATCGGTGGCTGTGAACCAGCCAGCCATATCATCTCTTATTTTTCACTCTATTTACATGCCACTTTTAATATCGAAGGTCATGTTGGCGACTTTTCATTTGGAACAATAGCTCATCGGCAACGATGTTCATTCGTTTACTACTTGTGTAACTTTGTTTTCTTTATAAACATTAAATTGTTATTGTTGAGATTTACGGCCGCATTATCTCGAACCGTACAGGAGCAATCGATGTTTGCGTCGATACGAAATGCGGTAGAGAAAATGCTGCTGCGAGTGTCTCGGAGAGAAGAATCAAAGTTTCATCTCAATTAATGATATGTCACTGTAATACTTTAGGTAAGTATGTGTCATTATATGTATGAACCTGAGAGATCAGGGCTATATTGCCTCGCGAGTATCTCGTTAAGCTTGTGCACATACGATTTGTGTAAAGAGCAATTAAAGAGATGTGGTTAGCCTCCTTGTAGGAAACACAATCACAAAGGGATGATTTCCACTGGTGTATTTTAAATAAGTATGTCAGTATCACGGCGATCTCTCAGTCGGTGAAGGCAAGTTATATGTGTACACAACCTTCCCCAGCCCACCGCGTGTGAAGACGGGAGCCGATGCGCTGAAGGGCACCTGAAGAGTCCGAACAAAACAGGGTCGTGGAATTGGAAGTAACTTTTTGAGAGCGCAGTGCCTGACAAAGAGCATAATCTCTGCATAATAATTAGAGAAACCCGCAAGCAGTGAAAACCGTTTGCGGTGTCCAATTAATAAACACGGCACCCACAACCGTAGGTACAGCAAAACCGTCGGTAAGGGGGTGAGCCAACGCCATCGGCTGGTTAGCCATGAATCATGTAAATAATTGTGATGTAAGCAGGTCTCCATGTTGTAAATAGGAAGTCAAAAGAGTCATCTGAAACTTATGTATGGGGTAGTCGACTAAATAGAGAAGCAACCTGGGAAAATGGCACGCCTTCCAAAGCATGGCACTTCCTGAAAACCAATGAGTAAATCAAAGGTAAGCGAACAGAAGCGACAACGTAATAGAGTGGTAAGCGTCCCCCTAATAAAAGTTTAGTGCACAACGGTGTTTCATAAAATTGGAATAATTTAACAATAAAGCAAACTGTTAGTTCTACCTGCTGTTGCACAACGGACGGCATGCTCAACTCCGAGAACACCCTTTCCATGGATGGTTTGCCCCAAACTTCGAGCATTGGTTTGCCTGTTTCATAAAGTGCGGGGTCAATTTTCCGCTGCCGCACCTTAGTTTGATTTGATTTGATTTAGTTTAAGGGCGCTCAACTTCTAGGTCATCAGCGCCCTGCCGCACCTTAGGAAAATGAGATAAACATAAGCGATAAAATCTCCGGTGGTGACTCTCAGCTCCAGCCTTGTAAATAACGGAAAAAGTTACCAGCGACTAATAAATAAGAATTAAGATGTATCACCTGCAATTTCCACCTTAGGTGCAATTTTCCGCTGCCGCACCTTAGGAAAATGAGATTAAACATAAGCGATAAAAGCTCCGGTGGTGAATCTCAGCTCCAGTCTTGTAAATAACGGAAAAAGTTACCAGCGACTAATAAATAAGAATTAAGATGTATCGCCTCCAATTTCCACCTTAGGTTATGGTCAAACCAGACGCCTAATGGCAGCAGGGAAGGTGAAAGAAGAAGAAGTTATGGTCAAGGCGCAAACCCAGAAATCTAACAGTGCTAGCCAAGTCAGAGGGTGTTCCCCAATAGACATATTTGCATGGAGAAGCAGCCGGCCCCGTTTTAAAGAAGTACTGACATACATTTTCAAGGTTCGCCGTCAATCCTAGATATCTGAGCGTGCGAAATAGTAGGCCCAAATAGGACAGAAGTGATCCCGGTGTCTTACGTACAGTATCTAAAGCTGTCCGGTACATAAAAGTAAATTGATGGCGTATAATAGTTTTTGGCTGTTCTGTAACGGTGATTCACTCAATGTGTGAATGTAAAGAATAAAGAGAAGAGGGCTAAAGGAGGTACTCTGAGGTAGAAGGAAAGAGGGTGTTCGCCTATAGACAAAGGCCGCGTCGTAGCCGAGTGGTTAGACCATTCGCTTCTCACCAAAGCGGCCCGGGTTCGATCCCAGGCAACAGCATGTGGGATTTATAGTGGAAGAAGCGGCGTTGGGGCGGGTTTCCTCAGGGTCACCGCCTGCGGTGCCGTATCTGGTAAAAGCGGGCGTTAAACACTACCAAAAAAATCCCCGTGGAAGTGAAAGATCCAGTAATAGCACTGGGTGGTCGCTCAAAAATGGATTTGAAAGGACGTGCTACAGGTATGTGACCATAATAAAACTCGAGGGAATTAGTTGACGCTGTTGGGTCGCATCTGGAGTGGTTCGTCCACATCGTGATGACACTCCACATGCGCAAGAGAGGAAAAATTAAGAAGTGACTGGTGTAGTGGGGAACAAGCGAGTGATGTCAGAGCTCAGGCAGTCACACACAAGCGGTGTATGCTTACGTATTACAAACAATTATTGCGTAGTTACAACAGTGACAGCGAGCGATACACTGATCCCCACCTCTGCTATTATGCAAGTGGGCACGTCTCTTCTATTGCGCATCTATACTTCAGGAGTGGGGGAGTGTCACGACCATCTGGACAAACTGTGAGTGGAGCCTGTTTGGTATAGGTCGTGAGGTGAGACATGAACAAATCTTGCGCATAGGGGAAGCTGCTTTCCTTCCCTCCCTCACTGCAACGGCTGAGAGGGGGGGGGGGGAAGGTGGGCGAGCTTGGCGCGAATGAGTGACATTACTATAACAGCATGCAGCTGAAACAATTGTAGTTCACATGAAAGTGGTTGTTGGCACATGGCCATAGTTATAGCCAATTCACTTTGATCGTTATAATGCTAATTTTTATACATATATAACGTGATTAGTAAAATGCGCTAAAGCTGTGCTAACTTCACTCTTTCGTGGACGGAAACGTTATGATTTCTGCGAATACATGATTGCGCAACTTCTTCTACCATCAGTCTTTCAGGTGAAGAGTTGCCACTGCGCAGGTAGGGAAATTGTTCTTGTCTTGCCTCACGACAATATGGAGAGGTATGTATGGTCTCGTCTGTGGAAATGGACCCTACAGTTACTGGAAGTATCCCCTCCCCAGCCTATAGCTAAGAGTTAAAGGACATCACACTAGGAGGCGCTTGCTGCGACCCATTGGGTCTAATATTATTAGGTAGTCATAGTCGTAGTTTCCCTGACTTTGTCACCATACAAAGAAATACCCTTAAGCATCGCTAAAGCTTCATATCAGGCGACCCGTAGCTCGGAAATTCTTTTAAGCAATGTCTCCTTCCTAATTTGGACTAGGCAACTCTTCGCATACGCCTAATGCGAAAGCTTATAGTACACACGTGGTACGATGTTCGATTGGCACGATAACGTAGCATGAGGTTCTGCACACTTACAGCAGATTTCACTGTTCCGGCAAACTTTAGCAGTCCCTAATGTTCATACTTCGCACATTTGAAACACTGCATTAGTCTCCCCACCTAGAGAGTTGTAACACAAAGACGGAGGGGCGGGGGGGGGGGGGGAATGAAAGAAAATAAAAAAATAAAATAAAAGTAAGAGTTTATGGTTTTTAAGTTGCGGTTTATTAAATAACCTTTTGATGATGAGCGTGTTACCAAACCATTTATTGATTTGAACAAAGAAAAAACAAAGGATAGCAACATAGAAAGTAAAACTAAGATGTTAAACAAAGAACATCAACTGCATTCGAAAGTTCCTGGGATTGATTCTCCACTAGAAACCATCACAAGTTTGAAAACGGAAAGTGGCAACTAGGTGTTCTGTGGTGACAACCCACGTCTTTGTAGCATGATGTACGATTTCCTTTGAGATGTCACTTCTCTGAGTTTGAAACGATACACCTGTTGAATAGGGACATTGTGTTCGGTAGTTCCAAAGTCCATGATTTCTTTGCTTGGTTATGTCAGTATCCACATTATGTACAATGCCCTTGGACTGGACACGAGCTAAGGTTATAGAGGAAAGCATGTTAGCTTCAACGTCAAAAGTGGATACCAAAATGATATTTGCCTTTGTATAAGTGTCAAAGTATATTTCAAAATTTTGCATTTTTGCCAGATTTTTGCAATTAAGTAACTCGACATCAAAGAGAATTTTGTCAAGTTTCAGATGGTATAGTGACGTCATGTCCCCCTGATTTGTAATGGCCGCTAAATACAGCGCCAGCTCATTGAAAGAATATAGAAATTTCTCTTTCCCAGAAGGAATGGGGTTTACTGGAGAATTCGAACCCAGCAAAACAGGAGCATCGGCAACGACGTCATCGTCCTAGAGCGCTGCCACCGGCAGCCAAATGGGACGGGAACCTTCAACATGAAATCTGTTTTACAGGACCGACCATCATTGTGGTAAAGTAACAGGAGCAAATGCAATGCAAAAAAGAAAATGTACTGCAGATATAATCAGTCACTTTCCCACACACATTTACACTCTCATTCATACTTTCAGACCCTAGGAAGGATGTGACATAATCCTGGTTAAAGAAAACATCCCATTCTTCATTTGGGAATCGAACCCGGGACCTCTGGATTTGGAAGCTATGGCATGCTAACAACCAGATCACAGAGTTAATCGATTGATCTTTGTATCATTCCTCGATGTTTAATTCAGAACCGAAACCTTCAAATGACCCATTCCGTGACTTACAGTTCGTTTGTTGAACAACAACAACACGTCACCCACGTGACGTCAATATGCACAGTGGTTGCTCTCGGCGTTGGAATCAAACAGCGCGAATAATTTAAACGTAATCTAGTACAGTAAAACTTATTCAGAATATAGTTAATGGCACGCATCCATCGTTTACTACTTTAAAGCTACTTAACACTGCTGACTAACGAAGGAAGAAGACTAAAGGAATGTTGCCAAAAGACCAGCTCTGACTGACAGGTAAATACGTTTATTAATTTTTATAATTTATAATTACGTAATTAATTTAAAATCATTTGATACCCTTATCACGTCATCTCAATGTAAACTAACTTAAAGGATTTCTTATTGGAACATGTTTCTAAATGCAGAAGCAAAGGAAATATGTGCCTAACCCCATTAAATAGTAATTAGTAGTACTTACAGATTTGGTCTATGTAAAGCAACAGAGTGGAAACTTTATTACTTTATCGCTTTGCTACAGTAGAGGACATGTTCCATTCTATTAAAAATTTGATATCTTGACTTTGGAAGAAATTCATGCTTTGAGATTCCCTAAATCCTAAGAAAGTTCATTTTTAAATTGAGAGAGAGAGAGATAACTAAAATTGAAGAAGTTTCATAAGTGCCAAACTTTATACTTAATTCACTTACCTGTAAAGGATGCAAAACAAGATTGTTAAGAATTTCCCTCCTCCCCAAAACTCATTATATTGAGATGAATTTCCTGTTATCAAACAATCTAATGATTTTGATAAAAATATCACAAATGTTTGAGATATTGGCATGATGTATGAATACACATCCTGAAATTTGTTTGTTTTTGTTCTGTAAATCCCATAGAAAGCAATGCTTGAGAAAATTGAACATTCCATGTTATACATCATTGCCAATCAAGCACATATCGCAAAATTAAGGTGATTTTTAACTTAAATGCTTCTTAAGCCCATCACCTTTATATCCAGCATTTTCCTACCCTTTTAAGAATAAGTTTCAATGCCATGCACCTTCTACTGACACTAGATATTACTTACAAGATAATGGGTGGTATTAGAATGGTAAGAAGAGGGCAGAAATAAGGGAATATAAAGAAAGGTAAAAGTTTCATATACAGCTGCAAATATAAATGCAGAACAAAGATGGTTTAAAGAAAGGAAGTGCAGAGTTTAAAAGTAGATGTGAGCAATTAGAAAACCTGTAACACTAACTCACCCATTCTCTCTTTAAGACATTTTCTTATATACAGAATTGCTAATGCATAAAGGGATATGCCAACGTTAGTAGTGAAATCTGTGAAAGTAGTGTTTTATTCTTTCTTTTCTTTTTTTAGTTCTTCCAAACTCACCTGTTATCAATTTATATATTACCAGTTATTTGAAACCAAACTTTATCCCTGCAATCCTAGATCATTGCAGTTTAGCTCCACAGATCCTACAGCTATACTTTGTTGCCATTCCATAGTTATGACCTTAGCTACAACTGCTTCACTCCTCTTCTTATTAAAATCATGCTTCAGCTATGCTTTGCAATGCAAATGGTTTTTGAGCGATCATGGAAAGCACAATCGCTCTTTCTCTGTTTTTTTCTCAGATGTTGGTGGCTCTTCCTTATAAACACCACAGCCATGTACTGCCCTCTACTGGACAAAGCATTTCAAAAACAGCTAGCATTGGCAGGTTGGTTTGAAATAAAGTACAGAAATAACCAAACATTCATGCTCTGTTCATATAATAAATTTTACAATAATGTATTAATTTATTCTCAATTACCCAGGGTTTGAATTAATGGGGGGATTTCCTACTCTCATTAAATAATTTCCCTGGCTCATCAAAGAAGAATTCCTTCTCTGCCAGGGAAGTATTTTTTTCTTTTTACTGTATTTACATATGCAAAAATTATAATACTATGGATGTGCCTTATTCAAATGCATTAAATATAAAGACCTGTTAGTAGAAGGGCACTCTAAGCTGGAAGGAAAAGCAACTTCGGATATTTTGAGGAATCCACCAGACCTTAAAACTCTATGCAAAATGATAGACACTGTAAGCAGAACTACTATCTCAATGGCCCAAAAAATACCTTAAATACCAAGATGCAATGCAACAGAAGATCAACAACCTAGTCGAAGATCGGCAAGACTCTCAAGAACACCAATAGAGTCACATTTTGACCTGACAAAATGAAGCAATGCACATTCGACCACTAACCCAAGCAATTTTGGACATCAAAAGGAAGACAAATGGGCCAACCGAAAGAGATTCAAACCACCTAAGAACCCAAATGAATCCTGGACAGAATTACAGGAGGAGAATTAAAGACCAGACATAATCAACTACAAGAGACCGGATAAAATAATTCCAGGATCAGAATTGATAAAAATAAATCTTTACTTGTATCATTTTACACTGACATGTTTTTAGTTGTTAAGCATTCTCTGCAAAATTGTTGAAAGATATGTTAATGTATTTTGTAACAAATTAATAAAAAAAAGTGCACACACACTCTGGTTTAGCTTCCAGGTACCAGAGTGATGGAGTGCAGAGGTTATTGTTATATTTTTTACTGTTACTGCTCTTTGAAAATACAAGAACACACAAAACACTTTCGATGTATGTAGACTGTGTGTGATACAAGTGCAAGCTGAATAAGCAAAAGTATCAGGTCACAAGAAAGCTAAACAATAAACAATTCTCAGGTTCATTAGTTAGGTTGGCTTCAGGGTCACAATTCCAGTAATCCTGCATCAACAATGACGATTTCAGCTTGCAGTAGTCAGTTCAGTTTCAACTCACTGTTCTATTGTTCATCAGCGTAAATAAATTTGTGACAAGAAAGCAAAAAGTTACATAAAGTAATGACAGTGATGTATTCCAGTTCAAATCTCAGGCTTCAACTTCAAGTAATATTAATTTTACAGCTTCTTAGGTAAAAATTACAGCACTGAAAGTGACATGTGTTAGCAAAAATAGTGAAAGTAAGTGCATTGCACTAATTGGGGGATGTGTAGACAAAACTAGCTTAATTGAAAAATGTAAAGCAAATTGCCTGACTTTCATCTGACAGTTTTGGGAGAGTTATATTATGCCTGTAAAAGGTAACCCCGTGGCACAACAGCCCATCTGGGCCAAGGCCTACTGCCGACCACTGCATCCAATCACAAATGTCATGAGCAGGGCGCAGTACTGATGGTGGTTTGTGGTCAGCGCCCCAATCCCTCCCAGACGGTTATGTGGTCTTCTTGACCAGTTATTATGCCTGCTCAGAAATACAAAATCATGGTGCTCTTAAAGATAGTAAAATGCATATTGCCACTGCTGCTGCTACATTTTAGCTTATATATTTAAACAAGCAATTCTTGTATATAAATATATATATTCCGCGTAACTTGGGAACAGCTCTAATGATTTGCATCAAATTTTGTATTCAGATAGTGTTTTGCTTTCTAAGTTCATCTATATACAGTAGAACCTCTCTTAACCGAAACAAAGGGGGGGAAGGAGGTTTCAGATAATAAAAATTTTGGATTATGATTAATGTATTTTTATTGGTTTATAATCACAGTACAATACCACTTTTTTCAGGAAAATCCTCTATTTTCTTGTCGTTTCTTTTCGAGACGTTTTCTAGGCACAATTTCACGCCACCGTTTCATTAGCAAAACGTCTGAAGGCTATGATTCGTCACATCTTTCAACGAACCGTAAAGCTATCTGAAAATATACGAAAAAACTTTGTGAGAAAACTGGTATGTGTGCATGAATTTATGCTTATTTTGTAACCCACACTGTATACTGTGTTGTGAAATTGTACTTACCTCTAAGGCATTTAATATTTTGGTTCGGAAATTCCTTTCTTCACTCGCTATATACAACACTGTGCTAAATTTCACACAATAGAAATTCCATTTATTTTTAACACAACAAAATATAGTCTACTATATGTGTAAAATTTAATGCAATAAAAACAATGCAATTTTTTTTTTTTCAGTTTGTCATTTCGGTTAAACGGTATTTCGGATAAAAGTGTTTCGGATAACAGAGGTTCTACTGTAGGTGTAATTCCCGTAAAAATGTGATTTTACATTTAAAAAAATCTGATGTGTTGCACTCACATGACTTTCTCTACTCTTGTACTAACCATTCTAACAAACTCTTATTCCTATATCTCCATGTTAGTTAAGATAAACATTCGTACAAATTATCTTAGTGCTTATGTCCTTGTAGGTACAAGGGGAATATTAGAATACAGAAGGCTTTGTGCGACAGTCAAATCTTTTTGACCTTTGAGATTCCGTTCTCTTTGCATGATTAACATATAAAAAAATGAACAACGTTGTTGCATTTCGCTAAAGTTCTAAGTTTTCCGAAACTCACACACATAACAAGGAATATCTCCGAAATGGCTCATCCTACAAGAAAATTTATTCAGGCATAAATTGTGTATTTTAGCAAGATCTACATTTTTTGTATAGTATAATTTGGTATATCTCTAACGGTTTACCAGTTATGCAAAAGTCGTCCACAGTAAATACGACTACAGAGGCTATAGCCAGAAAATTACAGATATACATTTCATTTGTCATAAAAATATCTCAAACATATGACATTTTAATCAAAATCGTTAGAGCCATTTTCAACAAAGTCAAAATTTTCGAAAAATCTTCCATGTAAAGGGTAGTTTAGGGTGGGGCTATTTTCTTCAAAATCTTCATGTCCCATCCTTGAAAGACATTAAACTTAAATACCAACTTTGGTTTTTAACCGACTTTTCGTTTTTGAGCTATGCTGTCCACAGACTGACACACAGACACACACACAGACCTTTTTCTAAAAATGCTTTTTTTGGATTCAGATGGTCTCAAAACATATATTTCCGGTGAAATCTCGACATCGAATTTTTGGGTGGAATACAATACTTCCCCTACTTACCAGTAGAGAAAGTAATAACATTTTTTATACCCGCTTCTACAGTGCAATTCTTGTATATATATTCCCAGTATTTCAGAAACAGCTCTAAAAATTTGGTTAAACTTTTGTATACATGCATATTATATTCACAGTGCTTTCTCTACTCACTTTTAGGTAACACATTCACATCTCTTTCTCTACACATTCTTCTATAAACAATTTTCCATAAAAAACACTATTTTACACAAAAAAAAAGTTATCCCCAGTTTTAAAATAAGTCATACTATGTTCTGTGTGTTTGAAATAGAAATGCTATTACATTCACACTGTTTTCTCCTCACACTTTTAGGTAACACATTCACATGTCTTTCTCTACTCACTCTTCTGCAAATAAGTCATAAAATTTTCTGTATGTTTGAAATACAGATGCTGCATATTACATTCAGAGTGGTTTATCTACTTAAGTACTTTTAGGTAACACATTCACATCTCTTTCTCTACTCGCTCATCTATAAACAGTTTTCCATAAAAAACATGATTTTACACCAAAAATCATTTCTTTCCCCACTTTTAAAATAAGTCTACCATGTTCTGTATGTTTGAAATAGAAATGCTATTACATTCACACTGTTTTCTCCTCTCACTTTTAGGTAATACATTCACATCTCTTTCTCTACTCGCTCTTCTCCAAAAAAGTCATACAATCTTACGTATGTTTCAAATAGAAGTGCTACATATTATATTCATACTGTTTTCTCTACTCACTTTTAGGTAACACATTCACATCTCTTTCTACTCACTCTTCTATAAATGAGTCATACAATTTTGTGCATGTTTGAAATAGAAATGCTGCAAATTACATTCACAGTGTTTTCTCTACTCACTTTTAGGTAACACATTCATATATCTTTCTCTGCTCACTCTTCTACGAATAAGTCATACAATTTTCTGCATGTTTGAAATAGAAATGCTGCATATTACATTCACAGTCTCTACTTAAGTACTTTTAGGTTACACATTCACACCTCTTTCTCTATTCACTCTTCTATAAACAATTTTCCATAAAAAACATGATTTTACACCAAAAGTCATATTTATACCCAGTTTTAAAATAAGTCATGCCATGTTCTGTATGTTTGAAATAGAAATGCTATTACATCCACACTGTTTTCTCCTCTCACTTTCAGGTAACACATTCACATCTGCTTCTCTACTCACTCTTCTACAAATAAGCCATACAATTTCTTTCAGTTTGAAATATAAATGCTACGTATTAGATTCACACTGTTTTCTCTACTTACCTTTGGGCAACACATTCATAACTGTTTCTCTACTCACTCTTCTAGAAATAAGTCATACAATTTTCTGTAGGTTTGAAATAGAAATGCTGCATATTACATTCACAGTGTTTTCTCTACTCACTTTTAGGTAACACATTCACATCTCTTTCTCTACTCACTCTTTTATGAACAATTTTCCATAAAAACGAGATTTTATAGAAAAAAAAAAAACCATCTTTATCCTCGCTTTTAAAATAAGTCATACCATGTTCTGTATGTTCGAAATAGAAATGCTTTTACATTCACACTGTTTTCTCCTCTCACTTTTAGGTAACACATTCACATCTCTTTCTGTACTCACTCTTCTACAAATAAGCCATAGAATTTTCTGTATGTTTGAAATAGAAATGCTGCATATTACATTCACAGTGGTTTCCCTACTTACTTTTAGGTAACACACTCGCATCTCTTTCTCTACTCACTCTTCTACAAACAATTCCTATAATCTATAAATATATACAAATTGGATGTTTGTATATATGTAACTGTTAATCTCTAAAACCGCTTCATTGATCACCGCAAAATTTGACACGTATATGTAATTTTTCATGGAGGAAGTTTTTATGATAACAATTTTACTACACAATATATAACTTTCAAATGGTTTACCACTCGCTTTTTTTACGTAACACATTCATGTACCCCGTGTTTGCCCTTCAACATACAATTCATATAATTTTCTATGATTGAAATATAAATGCAATGTATTACATTCACACGATTTCCTCTACTAAATCTTCCTTTACAAGACACGATCAGTCTTCTTTCGCTACTCGCCCTTCAATGTACAATTCATACAATTTGCTACATGACTGAAATATAAATGCAACGTATTACATTCATACTATTTTCCCTATTCACTTTTGTTTTACGTAACAATTCACATGTTATTCCTGTCGTTTATCAACTTCATACATACCAGCACCTATACATATCGTATATTGAAGAGTGACTAAACTCCAACGCCGGTTGACTGACCACCATGAAAATTGACATATCTAAATGTTTTCATGTCGAAGGATTTTATTATATCATTTTACCATGCAATGTATTACATTCACATGTTTTTCTCTACTCTTTTGCTTTTACCTAACACAATAATCCCTCTTCTACAAACTGTCCATACATTTGAAATATAAGTGCAACGTATAACATTCACGTGGTTTTTCTACTCATTTTTCTTCAGTAAAACACAATCACATTTCTTTCACTACTCCCGCTTCCACGACCAAATACAAACAATTCATACTATTTTCTATGTGATTGAAACAGAAATGCGCAGTACATTCACATGGCTTTATCAACCAGCTTTTCATCCTGTAGTCTTTACTCTTGAACAGTGCTTTTGGTTAGTGTTGCTCCGGTGTTTTAATAAAAAATAAAGAAATAGTTAAAAAAGTAAAAATTAAAGTAATCACAATTGATGTCAGGAGTACGACGAAAAGCACGATATGGAACAGTTGATGAAACAAATGTTAGCCAAGATGGATATAATGGGGAATGAAATGAATTCCGGAATGCGGCAGAGGAAACAAATATGAAAGCCCAATTGGAAAAATGTAAACTGCGGAATTGAAAATATGGGAACAAAAATGGACAAAATGGAAGCCAAATTGAAAATGTGAACTCCGAAACGGAAAAGATGAAGGTGGGAATGTCCAATACGAAGATAGATCCATCAGAGAATACTAACCAGTGACTGGCCGGGGTTAAGGAAGCCATGGAAGAACTCGGCGGAAATATGAAGGACCTTGGGCAACGTGTTAATGCCCTGCAATCAATCGCAGCACCAAAGAACTGAAATCCATAATGGAACAAATGCTCGACGAAAACCTCAAACTAGGTGGATATCTATAGGCCTGGCCTGCATTCAGCAGCACACGTTTTACAGCTGAAACGATGGTGTTTATTAAATATTTGTATGTATTTCTATATCTCTTGTATCTTGGAAATGACTATTAACAATTGCGACAAAAATTATTTAGTTAACGTTTTGCTTTTCAGGTTTATGTAAGCATCTTCTCAAAAAAAAAAAAAAAAAAAAAAAAAAAAAAAAAAAAAAAAAAAAAAAAAAAAGGGGTATTTCACAAAAACAGAGGCAAAAAAAAATGCAGAGCGAAGCTCGGTCGCCCAGGTACTGCATATAACACACCAATGCTACTACCATTATTACCATTTAAATCAAACTCGTTTCCCCACCTTGTCAGAAAGTTTGATTCCACAGTGCAATTGTCACTGATAAAAATGATATTGTCAAAAATTGTCAATCACTTCCAAAGACAATACACAAAACCATTGCCTTACAATAATTTTTAATTTACTTGTGAGAGTACTAACGCAGTCCATACAATAAATTTAGTTCTTTAAATGTATCCAACTCTTTTCAAATATAAATTTGCCTACTAATGCTATTCAAAGTCTTTCATTATTCTGAATGTGGGGCACTCAGCCTAATGATCATTCTATCTGTGTTGCAATAGTTTTGGTGGTAGAACAATCAAACATGATCTACTCTCAATTATCATTATGTAGATAGAAAAAATCTGATCTGTTGCACTCACATGACTTTTTCTACTCTTGTGCTAACTATTCTTACAAGCTCTTATTCCTCTTATCTTCTTCACGTTAGTCAAGATTAACATTTGCAGAAATTATCATATTGTTCATTTTTTTATACATGCAATGGGAATATGTGAGTACAGAAGGCTTTGAGTGATCGTCAAATCTTTTGAAGCTGGTTGCTCTATGAAGGCTTTGAAATTCCATTCTCTTTGCATGTCCAAGAAATAAAAAAGTGAATAACAACCTCCCATCTGAGAAAAGTACACAAAACTCGCGCAAATAACAAAGAATATCTCTGAAATGGCTCACTCCACAGAAAAAATGCATTTGGACATAATGTCTTTTAACAAGATCTACATTTTTGTATGGCAATATTGGTCTATTTCTTATGGTTTACCAGTTATACAAAAGTCATCAAAAGTAAACAGGACTACATAGGCTATAGCCAGAAAATTCAAAATATGCATTTCATTTGCCATAAAAATATATAAAACACGGCATTTTAATCAAAATTGGTAAAGCCATTTTTGAAAAAAAAATTTTCTATATAAAGGGTAGTTTAGGGAAGAAGAATCTTCTTCAAAATCTTCGTGTCACATCCTTGAAAGATATTAAACTTAAATACTCACTTTGGTTTTTAACCAACTTCTCTTTTTTGAGTTATGCTGTTCACAGACATACACATGTGCACACTCACACACCCACGCATGCACACACACCCACACACTCACACCTTCTTCTAAAAGTGCTCTTTTTTTTTTTTTTTTTTTTGACTCAGGTGGCCTCAAAATGTATTTCAGGTGAAATCTCGACATTGAAATTTTGGGTCAAATACAATATTTCCTCTACTTACTATGCATAGTAGAGAACGTAAAACACAATTTGCAAGAATAGTTTGTAGAGGCTATATATAAATAAACATAGTGTTTAAAGAAAGTCTGAGCAAGTTTTCAAAAATATCTTAGTTTGATAAATAATAATAAAATAAATGTTTTAAATAATTTCCAAATTAATGTGTTCACAAGTCATTTAGGAAAAAAATTGTGTATAAAAATTTGAGTACAATGCAAGCTTCCTTCCTTTTAAGCCAAAATTACACTAAAAATTGACCTATTTCTATAAAAGTTATTGATTCTGAAATTCATATGGGCATTCTTTTTTAATTTGTTGGCCCTGTGACCTAATGCACCAAAAATCAAAATATGGTATACAATTTCATTAGAACATCTACCTAAATTACTGGTAAAAAGATTTTCTTTCAAAGAAACTAATATTAGAAATTAAATTTCTTGTAGGGCCCCCACGTTAATAGGCAGCCATGACATGGCCATTCTATCGACCTGACAGTAGCCCTTGAAGTTCTTGCTCACTGGAGTGGTCCTGAGGGAGAAGAGCCGCTTTACCAAGTACAGCCACACCCTGATTGGTTAGGCTGTGTTTAGGCAGACACTCAATTTTGGCCAAGCAAATGATAATGGATATGAACAAATAATTAGTTGTAGATTTAAGATGACTAAAAACAATTCACTGACATGGCAGGTTCTGCCAAGTAAAGTGCTCTGTAAATAGTGTTAACATTTTAAAATTTGCCAAAAGCTGAACATGACACAGCCTACAGCCAAGCTCTAATATAATTACAAATAATTGTATCAAGTGATATTTAATTGACGTCACACCTCGTATCTGAATGAGGTCCGAATGAACCAGTATACTATGCTGGATATGTATTTTTCATTAATTGTGGCTAATGACTTTGTTCATTTATTCTAAGACTGCACTCATACAGTAACGATACCTAGATGTCGTCTCCATCCGGAGACACAGTGCACTACTTTATTCATTCTTTGCTGTGAATTCCCAAGAGTACAAACAGGGTTTTGGTCATGTTTGCATCCTGGCATTCTATTTTCACCTGGCTCAGGCTTCTTTGGCCAGCCAATATATCCTCTTCCCAGAGTCTGCAGGTGCAATAGCAGTACTCTGTACTTCACCTGAATTCTCTTCAGTGGAGTATTAGTGGGTAGTACCATCAGGCGAAGCCTACAGTCCCAGCACGGTTGGAGTAGGTCCATAAATAGACTTTTCCTCCATTTGGAAAAAAAAATCCTCACTTTCGCCATCACTGGTGAGGTTCACATCCCCTGAAGATACGCAGCAAAACTATGGGCAAAACATTGGGTGAATTTTCATCTGCTGGACCATATCTTATAAACCCAGAATCTACATTTTATTCTATTAACACCTGGTGTGTAAGTCTTAGTGAGAGGATTACTTTTTGAAAAAGTCTTTCAGTTTTCCCATTTTAAGCCTTTAATAGTTTGTTGGACTATAGTCTCTCTTGGGTGGTGAGAGTGTTGACTCCACTGTAGGCTATAGCAGTTTCAACCACCTTCAGGACCCCAGACTGACATTTTTGGGATGCTCTAATCGGTATTATGCTCCTGTTCAGAACTGATGGCCATATCAACAATAGTGTCATGATTCAGCTCCACTTGGTAATCTTGGTTACACCACTTGAGGACATCTTCAATTTTGATTGGCATTTCCACTAGTAGCTCACCAGCTCCTTAGCTGACATAAAAGAGATGTGTGTTTATTTTCCAATAACTTTCTTGATTAATCCAGAACCTCTGTTAATCACCAGTCTTGTAATTTGATACTGGTAATACCTGAGAGGGACCCAACAGTTTCTAGTTTTATTTACCAGTCTTCATTGCTGCACTATCATAGTAAGGCTGTTTATTCTAATTTATACCATAGTTTTTGTTTATTTTTTATTTATTTGAAGGGTTTAATGCCAGTTCTTACTACATACAGTGGATGCTGATGATAACTGGAATAAAATTATAACTGGGAAATCAAACATTCCTGGCCTAGGTTTAGGATACCTCCTGACATTTTCCATCATCAGTAAATGGCAGATTTGTACGCAAATGCATATTTAGTTTGCTTCTGCTTGTGAATAAAATACAAGTTTTGTTATTATTTATTTATGCCAACAAACTTACTGTTGGTGTTTTTAAACACACAAGCCGTGTGTGGGCAAAGTTTAAGAGGTAGAACTGGAACTTAAAAATTCAATGCCACAACTGGGATTTGAACCACAGACCTTCCGCTTACCGGGCGGACGCTCTAACCACTGAGCTATTGTGACAAACTGCCAGAATGGCATTAAATTCTCAAGCCAGTTCGTATTTTTCCTGGTAAACCACAAAGGCAGTCTCACATCAGAGACAATTACCCCAATGGTGACTTACTATTGCAAGTACTTTATATCCCAGGATTAAATAACCTTCACATGGTAATTATTATTTATTTATGCCAACAAACTTACTGTTGGTGTTTTTAAACACACAAGCCGTGTGTGGGCAAAGTTTAAGAGGTAGAACTGGAACTTAAAAATTCAATGCCACAACTGGGATTTGAACCACAGACCTTCCGCTTACCGGAAGGTAAGTTTTGTTGTTCAAATGTGTTTCATGTTCTTCTATGCTTGTATGTTAAGTTTTATAGTGCACATTTCTAACACATTTAAATTTCAGTTGTTAAAGTTAATATTTAAACACATTAGTGACAAAATAATAAAGTCCTTACTATCTAGGTTCAGAGAAAATTTGAGAATATGGATAAATGTATAGCATTGACCAAAACTTAACTTTCGTCGCAAATACTTACGTTAGAGAATGTTGGGTGCCTTAATAACATCAGTACATTATTATTGTTTTAAGATCATTATATTGTCTCCTGAAACTCTTAAAAATATGCAAATAATCTTTTCTCAAACCTGGTTAGAAAGCAGATGATTTGTGGCGATGACATATAGAAGGGACATTAGCAAGGTAGGGGAAGATGGGTATAGTGGTATTGCCAACATATGAAACACAGGTACTATGTCAGCAACATTTGCAGGAAATGGTGCGCATGCTTCTGTGTTGAGTGCCAATGTTGGCAACATCTGCACAGGAAAGGGAATGGATGCGATGGAAAGGAAAACTACATGATGCCTTGGGTGAAGCATGTGTAGATAATTTTGTCGCTTTCAGCACCTTGCATCAATAAAGTGCAGTTTACATACATTTACATGAATAAATTACATATTGTGAGTGTAAATTATTATTCCTAAAGGTGTATTCTTAATACTTGTCCAATGAAACAGTGCAATGTAGAATTAAAAGTGTGGAAAAATGTATTTGAAGTGTTTTGGTCAATACTATACATTACCTGAGAATAATCATTTAAAGCAAGCAGCAAAATTAAATGGTGAAATAGGCATGTTCTGGAGAGAAATCCCAACATTAAAGTTTTGGTGTTTTGTGGATAAATATCTAGGTGAAAATATAGTCCTTTCTGAAGAAATTTTCCCAAAGTTAGTACATGATTTCAAATGTCCAATAAGATCTGTAGACATGGAAGGTACAAACTTGTGTTAACTGATAAACATCATAAACTAATGTCTGAGCATTTGGGGAAATTAGCAATTTTACTGCACCTTTAGTGCATATTTTAAAAATTATAGAATATATTTTTAAAGATTTTGACAGCATAAATGCATGCATATTTTAGATATTTTTAGTGCATACAAATTCTATGTCTAATCATGAGGATTGAGGAAAACCTGGAAAAAAAACTTCAGTCATGTAGGACAGTCCTGGTGGGACTTGAACCGCAGATCTCCAGTTCAAAAGTCTGTATCTTAACAACTTCATCTGTGTTGGTATATCTTACGTTATCATTCAGTAAATTTTAGGTGAAATTATCAAACAAAAAAATTTCCCAAAATTTTATTTATAATAAAACATTACAAAAATAGGCATGTATAAAAATTAAGAAAAATAAAAGTGGCAATAAAGCAACTTAGAATTTCAAAAGTGTTAATTTTGCGGCACTGTTAAAAGCTGAAATGTGATACTTCACATCCTTCCCTAAAAAGCAAACATATTTTCTTTATGCTGATGCAAGCGTTTGTCCAAGATCATGGATGCAGCACCTTCATCTCTTTGCCACTGCAAATCCTATACGATTCCTCAGCATATCAAACTCAGTGTAGTACTTCGCAATAAATGATGCCCCCAGAGACCAAAAGAAATCATCAGGTGGAGGTAGACTTGTTGCTGTGAATACAGATAGGCATCCCATGGTTGGCCCAATATGTACCTGAAAGCATACACTCACCTAAGCTCTAATGCTCAAAACCATACAAAAAATTATTTTTTGCAAAAAAAAAAAAAATCTGTTATGCTGCATTCATATGACTCTCTAATCACTCATACTCAAGCTATTCTTACAAAAGCTTACTCTACTTCTGGATCAAGATCTACTTTCAGTATACATTTACACATTTCATTATTCGTATTAGGATATGAGTGGGCAGACAAGTAATCTTTTGCTCCGCTTACACTTTACATGTAGCGTTTGTTTCATGAGGCATTCCCCACATCATCTGCTGCTAACCATCAACAGTTAGCCCACTGTTTCTTCAGATGTGGTGTTATATACTCAGCACCAATTAAGAAGGGAGTTGACAGTTCCTAACCACATGGTGGAAATGTCTAAATTAACAGGAGGGGATAGATATGCAACGAAAAGAAGAACCAATTAGAACTAAGACATTTCCATAGCAACGGTAGATGCAAAACTGGTGTTGCCAGTATTTAACACATGACTAGCATGTGCCTGATGAGTAGAGCTCGGAACCTGATGAAATATCATATTTTTTCTGAGTATTACAGACAGTGCAGAATGCAATGTAAATTTATTTCTCTTAAAAATTAACCAATATTGAAAACTTGTTTTGCTTTTTGCTTTTTTATTTTTATTATTATTATTATTATTATTATTATTATTATTATTATTATTATTATTATTATTATTATTATTATTATTATTTTTTTTTTTTTTTTTTTTTTCCTTCACTTTTAGGGGTTTTAATTTGTAATTTTATAGGAAATGATATACTTTTTGTTGCATTTTCTTCATTTTTTTTTGGGTCTTCTTATAAATGTACTTTTTTTTTACATTATTCTACATGTACAGTCATTGTTGAGGCTTTTTAGAATTCTGCTGTGTGTAGTATTCTTATGGTCTCTTAATGAGTAATTGGATACGTGTTTCCGCAGTTATTGTTATCAATGTAGATAATGGTGCTTCCCTGCATTAAGAAAACAACACTTGCACCTAATGTTACAACTGCATCCGCCATCCAGTCAACATTTTACTTCTCACAAGTGAAGCTGTAAAAATGGCAAAAGTAAAGGAAAGTGGACAAGGTTTTTTGCGAAGATTAGTGACCGAGTTTGATGACAGTGTTTTCTACTGATGGAAAAATACTGCTTTGCAAGTTCTGTGAAATTAAAATGAGTGCAGATAAGCATTTTACTGTGCACCAGCATAATGGGTGCAAAAACCACATATCTAAAGACTATTCCATGTATAAAGGAAAGTAAGACAATCCAGTTACTTCTTAGTCAAAGCTTGGGGGAATCATCCAAAAAATGTGTTTTTATTAGAGATCTTTGTAGAGCATTGTTTTCTGCCAAAATTCCATTAGCAAAAATAAATAACACTACATTACGGCAATTTCTGCAGTAATATACGGGACAGAACATCCCAGATGAATCTACCGTTAGAAAAGGTTACTTGCAGGGTTGTCGTGAAGATAATATCAAGAATACTTGATTTTGTGGGAAATAATATTATATTAGTTTCAATAAACGAGACAAGTGATAAAGAAGGGTGTTATATTGCAAATGTTGTTATAGGTACATTAGAAGTTGACACCCCTCCAAAAATGTCTCTTCTTATGGCAGAAGTAATTGAAAAGGTTCACCATCAATATATATTCAAGCTATTTGATCAAAGCACGTTTCTTTTATGGCCAAAGGGCATAAAACATGAAAATGTTTTACTTTTCGTAACAGATGCAGCCAAATATTCAGTGAAATCAGGAACTGCAATTAAATCATTTTACACTAAAGTGGTTCACGTAACATGCATAGCACATGCCCTTCATAGTCTGTGAACTAGTACATGAAAAATGTCTGCAAGTTAACAAACTCATATCAAATGCACAAAAAGTGTTTCTGAAAGCTCCTTCAAAAATAAGACGTTTTCTTGAATTGCACCTAACCTACCATTGCCTCCTGAACCAATAGCAACATGTTGGCGAGCATGGATCAGTGCATGTGCTTATTATTGTGCACATTTTGATGTAGTGAAGTCAGCGGTTGACAGTTTTGATAGAGAGAATGCTGCATCTATAGCTGTTGTTCAAGACTTACTGGATGATCCTCAAAGTAAGGGGAGTTTGGCATTTATCAGTGCCAGCTTTTCAATTTTGGCAGAAACAATAACATGGCTAGAAAAAAGAGATGAGAGTATACTTGCGGTTGTAAAAAATATTAAAGGTGTGAAGGAACATTTGCAAAAATGTGTAGGAAAAATTGGTCAAGATGTTTGCGAGAAAATGAAAAATGTATTAGAAAAAAACACTGAGTATCAGTTGTGTAAAATTAAGAAAGTTCAGTGAGGTGAACATTTTAACTTTAGATGTTTTGAAGAAGGTTTTTCACCATTGGGACCTTGGTCACTTCCAAGTATGTGCCCATGATGTCAGTTGAAGTAGAGAGGGGTTTTTCAAAGTATAGGAGTGTTCTTCAAGACAACCAGCGATCCTTCAAACCCGAGAACCTAAGAATTTAAGAATTTCAGCAGCAACAGCAATGATGCAAGTGATTCAGATATCAGTGGCATCTTCCCATTACAATATTTCACAGGTATATCTCTTTTGTTAACACAAATCTTTACAATGATATATACTTGCATGTTCTATCCTTTGCACGTAGATCCACCATTTTACTATTGTCTTCGAATATGAATATAAATAACAGCTCTAGATTCTAAGTGCAACCTAACCGTCTTTGTATGCATAATCCTAACCCGCTCTCCACATGGCCGCAATAAGCAGCAATGTCGCCTCTCTATCACTGCGAACCGTCAATTCCTTTCTTGATTGGTGCCAATTATAATCAAATTCATTTAGAGCATTTTATTATTTATTTATGCCAACAAACTTACTGTTGGTGTTTTTAAACACACAAACCGTGTGTGGAGAATGTTTGAGAGGTAGAACTGGGACTTAAAAATTCAATGCCACAGCTGGGATTTGAACCACAGATCCTCTGCTTACCAGGCAGGTGCTCTAACCTTAAGCTACTGTGACAACCTGCCAGAATGACACTGAATTCTCAAACCAGTTCATATTTTTCCCGGTAAACCACAAAGGCAGGCTCACACCAGTCTCACTGGTTTGAGAATTCAATGTCATTCTGGCAGGTTGTCACAATAGCTTAATGGTTAGAGCACCCACCTGGTATGTGGAGGGTCTGTGGTTCAAATCCCAGCTGTGGCATTGAATTTTTATTTTCCAGTTCTGCCTCTCAAATATGTTCAATGTTTATCCAACTTTCTGAGTTAAACTGTTCACATACACATAGACCTCATTCTAAAAATGTCCTTTGTTTATTCAGGAGGCCTCAAAATAGGTATTTCTGATGAAATCTCGGCATTCAATTCTTTAGTGGAATGCAACATTTCCTCCACTTATTATACAGAAAGTAAAAGTATACATAATTTTCATATATTAAACTTTAATTTTACTTGTAAAAAGACATGAGATGTGATACATTCACATGAGATTTTTTTACCAATGACACATTCAAATATATTCATTACTAGATGACATACCTACTTGGGATTGCCATGGTTTGATGATTTATCCTAACTTTTAGACTTAGGTTACATCTTGCCCAATAGCCTTGCATTTCTTTAGACATTTAAAAATTATTACTTAATACACTTAAACAAAGAGTTATTTAAAACTCTTAGAATAAACAATAAAGAACAAAACACAAATAAAATAAATACAAACACAGAAGACACTATGCAAAAGCATGTTGAATAACCACAAATACCACAGGAGGAAAGCGCATTTGAAGTAGAGTTACAACATTTTGAGGTAAGCAGGGTGTCACTTGTATCATTTTGCACAACTTTAAGCAATTGTTAATTTATTATTTTTATAATCATTATATACATAAGCACAAAGTATAAGCAACCCAATTTGATTGCCATTCATTCAATAGTTATTGTGTAAGCGAAATTTATAGTATTACCATATGTTAGTTTACTTAATTTCCTAATGACATTCCAGGGTTCTTAAAGAAAAGATACTAAAATTACCCTATAGAAATTTATACAAATCATGTTGTCATTAATTACCTGACATTGGCCGTGGTTTGGCAGTTTATTCCTACAAGATCTAGCCTTAGGCTGCACTTGCCCAATGACCTTGCATATCTTTGGGGACATTTAAAAAATATTACATGACACACTCAGAGAGTTAATTAAAAATCTCAGGACACTATAAGAACAAATGTGTATAGTAAAAATGCTGATAAAACACTATGCAAAGGAACTGTTAGCTCCCACAAATACCACAGTTAATAATGATTTCCCCTTAATGCAGCTGAATAATTTCCATGTTGTAACATTCGTGCTACCTCGTAACTACAAGAGGCGTTCAATAGGTCCTTAGAAAAAGATAGAAAAACAAATTATCTTTGGTGATTTTTTTTATTTTTCAACATAACCTTTTAGCTCAATACACTTTCCTCAGTGTTTCTCCAATTATTTTAAGTCTTCCAAAAAGTAGTATTTCAGAAGGTCCTCAAGATAGGTATCTGTTTGGGAGATGACCTCTTTATTAGATGGGAATCAAGTTTGGAAATAAACAAAAGGTTACTGGGGGTCAAATCTAGTGGATGCTGTAGTATTTCAAACCTTAATTCCACAATTTTTGCCATCGAAACTGCACAGGTGTGCACCCTTGCATTGCGTTGATGGAAGAGAATCTTTATCTTTGACAGATGAGGGTGTTTTTTCTTGATTTCTCCGTTCAAGCAGTGCAATAATGATATATAATGCTCTACATTTATTGTTCTTCCTTTTTGCAAGTAATCAATGCAGATGATTCCACGTGTATCCCAAAAAACCGAGACCAACTCCTTGTCTGCAGATTTCACTACCTTTGCCTTCTTCGGAGTCAGTTTGCCTTTAAAAACCCACTGTTTTGACTGTACTTTTGTGTCTGGAGTATGGTAGTGTATCTATTTTTCACCCACAGTAATGTGTCAATGCAAAAACTCATCAGAATTGAGACAGAAAAGTGGCAAACCAACCTCCAAATTGATCACATGATTGCATTTATTCTCTACCGAGAGCAAATGCGGCACCCAGCTTGCCAAGATCTTTGTCAGACCTAATTTTTGGTGCAAAATTGAGACATGTATGTGATATGTATGTGGCCTGTACTATTTTGCAAACTTTGATTCGTTGACCACTCAAAACCTATCCTGGATTTCGTAAATCATTTCGGAGGAAGTCAGTTTTACTGGACGCCCAGAATGATGTTCATCATTTGTGGATTCACGGCCACATTTAAATTCATTATCCAAATGTAAATTGTTAAAAACTCAGAAGTAGATGTGCCATGAAGTTCATCCAAATCGCCTTTTATCTCTTTCAGTGTTAAGCATTTTAAATAGAAGTGTTTAATAACCTCACAAAACTCTTCTTTTTTTTTTTTTCCCATCTTTCTCAATAAGCATAAGTTTATTGATTCAATTGGCTATGGCAATGAAACCACATGATGGATATAGTTGAAACTTTAACTGCCATGTAGTAAGAGACGACGGTTACTAAATGCAATCTTTTTGATGCTACAAGTGTAATTTCTTGGCTTTTCTAAGGACATATTGAAGGCCCCTTGTAATTATAGAGAAAATATCACTGGAAAGAAATAATCGTTTATGCAACATCAATATAAGTTTGTTTGTTCTTAGTAACCAATATACACAAAATACTAAGAAGACAAAAGAAAGACCAAATTTGATTGCTTTAAGGAAAAAACAATTTAATGGCAGTTCTGAAGAATTCAAACTGACTAACTTTATGCTAAACTAAAGAACTGGCAACCTTATGAGGGGAATTAAGAGTTTTAAGTCAGTCAATAAATCAGATCTTGTTTTGACAAAACCAAGTTGATTAAATCACTGCCAACTGCTAAATATTGTATTGGATTTAATGGAAAATTATGTTGTAAAAACAATTAAACGCTGCAAGGCAGTTACATAAGCATGAAAACTATCCCAAATAAATGCACACATGGAATACAACAGCTTTTACACAACTCAACACTTGATGTCCTGCAAGGTAATGTCTATACAGTCAACGTATCAGGTGCAATTAACATCAACTACAGCCATACTTTTACTATACATATATTTTAGGAGCAGTTGCTGATATAGATATCAACTGAACAGAATGCCATCAAAGGTAACCAGAGAGCACTATATTAGGGGAAATATGTCACAGTTGCCCTTTGGTGAATTATAATAGCTTGCATTCTCTATATTACTCCATGACTGATGCTAGAGAGATCAACAAATAGTATGTGAACTCAATGTTCCTTTGTTATTTTGTGAAGCCATCAAAACATAAGAAATTATTCTTATCTGCATAATATTTAAATAACCTAGCTTTTGTGACATGAATTTAATTTACGGATAAATTGAGTTGGATATTGGCACACTTACATCTCTTCTCAATTTTTGTGTCTTGACTGGTTTCAAGAGCTTTTGCACCCATTGTCAGCCAGTCAGTCACTTCTGATAATGGGAGCAACAGCTTTTGAAACCAATCAAGACATCAAAAATTGGAAGTGATGTAAGTGTTCCAAATCCTTGGCTTACATTGCAATAACCACATGATTATGAAGTCACATGCTTCTTATTGTGATGGTCTGAATCACACCTTGCCAGGAAGTATGATATAATACAGCAGGAAGATCCTTCTTTCTATCACAAGACTGCCATCTACTATTTTGTGCTGTTATCTCATCTACTTTGCTTGTAAATATACGTTTACATTATATTTAAAATATAACCGGTTGATAATGGAGGAAAGCTAACCTCCGAAACATGTGCCGGGAAATTTTAAAAGTGAGTGTTGTTTAGTGTTGTTAATCGATTCAAAATTCCTATTTTAATGTCTACCTTTTGTTTTCATAACCAAAAGCTGCTAGCTAAACTTGCATCTTTGTCAATAAAGATAAGGAAAATATGACTCAAGTTTCTTTTAAGATAGCGTACATCTTATGCTCATTATGATTATGTAAAACTCAGTTGTATTTCATTGAAATTTAATACCTATTATGTATACATGCATTACGTATATATAAGGTTCTATTAACATGTTTCTACATTAAATTACCATTAATTTACCATTTTATGCAGCTAAAAGATTAGTCAACTCTGAATTCAAAAAAATTATTGCAAAATATTACTATGAAAAATCAAAGAATAAAAGATGGGAACTACCAAACATTCAAACAGTGATTCCGGAGTATCCTCGAAAAACAGCAGTTGCAACCTTCAGGTTGATTACAGGACATGATTGTCTGGCAAAACATTTAAACAGAATTGGGATATATTCTTCACCACTCTGTCCTCTATGTGATCTGCAAGAGGAAATGGATCGAGACCACCTTCAAATATGCCCGGCCACTACTAGTGCCCCATCCATCAGTGAAAAATATTGGAGAGCAAGAGGATTAATGACTTCATTGTCAGAAATCCAGCATTAGCTAACAACAACAACAACAACATTAAATTTTGCCAGGACCTACAAAAATTTACATATAAATACAAATCACAGAACTGGGTTACGCATAAAGCAGGTTCAACTGCATTTTGCAATTAACAGGATTTTGTTGCTCTTTTTAATTAGCTAGTTTGCTAGTTGTAAATTTAAAACATATAGCTAATGGAACTTCAAAGCCTGTTCTGACGATATGTCCTGTGTAATTGAAACATATGGATGAATAAATCTAAGGTAAAGCTATGAAGTTAGTATCCTCATTGTTATCATTGTCATCCGTGTCTGTTATTTATCCAAAATAAAAAATATGTCAATTATAGTTTAGTCACATGTATAGATCACTCTAGGTTAGAAGTGATTACAAATAGAGCTTGGCATTTGCCTACTTTGTTTCTTTGTTTACAATTGTAAACTTTGTATATATAACTATGTTTCATGCTTTCTGGATTAAATACACTAATTTTACACTACATAAAAGCCTATTTTCGTAGTATGCACTTTTTGTAGCTTAAGGGCCTATTGGGGTTGTTTTGAAATGAGAATTTTTATCAAGGTTTTTGCCTGTTCTAATTTCATTATTTTTATTATTAGTACTTATTTATTGTGATAATAACCTTAGTATAACAATTGATACTTCATGCTCTGCGCCAACAAGCCATTGTTGACAACCGAAGTTGAACCTAAAAGTGAACAATGACCTTGGAGCTACTTGAACTAAAATGATTGTAACTCAGCTTTTGAAAATTATATTTAAATTATGTATATGATATTTGTTTAATAACCTCACAAAGTCTATACCTCCTTTAAGATTGCGGATTCCTTAACAAATAAACAAACAAACATGCATAAGGGTGAAAGGTAGAACCAGGACTGAAAAATTAATTGCCCTAGCCAGGATATGATTTTCTGCTTAACGCGCAGCTGCTCTAACCACTGAGCTACCATGCAAACAGAAGATTCATGGTTCAAATCCCAGCTAAGGCATTGAATTTTTCAACACATGAAGTGGAAGACCCGTGGTTCAAATCCTGGCTATGGCATTGAATTTTTCAGCCCTGATTCTACCTCTCAAACGTTGCCCACACACGGCTTGTATCTTTAAAAAACCAACAGTAAGTTGGTTGGCATGAAATAACAATTACCACGTGTAAGGGTGTTTGTAATATTGGCATTCCTTTCCTAATGTCAGCATTTGCTTCATGAAATACTAAAATAGTGGCTATTTAGCACAATAAAATGTACATTAAATAGTTAACTACAAAAAACTATTGGTTTATGACTGGAAAATTTATCATTTTTGTATTAACTCATTATTTTCTTCATTAATATTACAACTTTACTGCTTTCGCTTCCATGTGGGTGCAAACACACTACCCTCTACTAACTTAAAAAGACTAGACTTATTCATTGCAAACCCCAGAACAGCCTGTGTAACAAGACAGCAGAATCATTAATAATTAGAACCTATCATGGGAATGTAAACTATATTCAACAGAGACATTACTTAAAAACTGATAACAGGGCTTGTCATAAAAAATAAATAGTGGCTTAAGAGTGCAAATTTAAACAAATAATGCTTACATTTTATACTTCATGAAAAGAATAGTGGAATTTACGTTAATTTAATTTAGGGCTATTTGATATTTTTATACTGTTCTGTCATGTCAAAATGTATTTTTACATGGTAAATTAATAAATGCTTGCCCTTACTTCAGTACTTATCATTACTGATAGTGCCTATTTTGAACTTGTAATTATTTGCCTACTTATTTTAAGTTTTTTAGTCCCAATTGTGCTGAGCTCTAATTATAAACAATGAAACATGTTAAATTGTGTGTGGGTTCATAATACTTTAATTAGTTTTACTTACTAAGTGTTAACTCAGGAGTTGTTTTGAAGATGGCATACATTGGTATACATTGTCAGGTATGTCCACTAACAAGGGATACCTTTGACCTTGAACGATCGAAATCGAACAAAAACATGCCCAGAACAACAAGCAATCATAAACAAAACAGTGGTGTGCGTCATTTTCATGCAAAACTTTGCATTCTACCTCAAATATCATTTTAATAGGGAGAAATAAAGTAACAAGATATCAATACCATAGGAAGGAAGTTTATATGTAATTTAATGGTGTCAGTGTATCATTACATTTTCAATCAGCAGCACCACTCTGCTTGAAGTACTATAATAGTGCAAAACACACATATACAGCAGTACCCCACACCAAATGTACTTATATTAGTCCTCCAAGTGCAGATGCCGGATTTTGATGAAGTGGTTAAAACAAAGTGGGACAGAACAATGTGCACACCTCACTAAAGTCACGTTATCACTAAAGCCCGGATTTTTATGTAATATCAAGGTGCGAAATATGTACATATTTATGTAACAAAAAACATCAAAATATGTCATGAAATATGTAATATCAACAAAATATGTAAAATTATGTAATAATCTAAATGCTAAGATTACAACCTGAAATCTAAATGCAGACTGCAAATTACCCAGAATTTGTAATTTGATGGGTCTGTAAGTACATAAATTAATTACAATGAGTTAAAATTTACTAAATATAGAATTAATTATAGGGAAAATGTTTTGTTGTATGCAAAATTGACCTAAAATTTATTTTCAAGTTGGTCATTACGAAATAAAAAATGTGTTTTGTTTATGTTTATTAAACTTACTCATTTCACATAATTATTTTACTTAAATTTTAGATGGTAAAGCAATGTTGAAATACTGAACCAATTTATCAATGAGTGAAACAATCAATTCAAAATAATTAAATTTTATAATGAAGATGCATTTTCAGTTTTCTGTCTCTTGACATACAATGAACAACCAGACATTTTCATTTTGAGTCTTTTGCTTCTTTCAACCTACAGTGAATAACCATATACTTCTCCACATTTTCAGGGGTCATTGTTTGTCTCCTATCTGATAAAATGTTTTTTTTTTAAGCAGAGAAGCTTCTCCCCACGTCAGACGAAGTAATAGGAGCATAGTTTAGTATAGGAATCTGATTTGCAGAGAAATGCTTTGGTAAATCGACATTGTCACCATTTAGCACTTTAGACAGGGACACAAGTATAGAGTACCCTGAATTCCTGTTTAGCACAGCTTTGAATTTTTCACCTACCTTCCTATAACTACACTAAGCTTCTGTGATGCACATTCTATTAAGTCGATAGATTCGTGAAGAAGGGAACCTGATGTCTTGATGGTGCTAGGCAACCAGCCGAAGTTACTTTTGATGCAAGCACAGGAGCTTGCCACTTTAGATGTACTGAGATTCACGTATAGAAACAGCTACATCTGAAGAGAACATCTTCACCACTGACTGGACTCCTTCAAAATGTTCACAATAGAAGTTCACAGTTCTAATCCCGTACCCCATCTTGTAAAGTACTGGCTCAGGAGGCAAATGGACATGTTGGAGATGATTTTTATAGCACTGAATTCTGTGCGGTGCTTTTTTGTTGCTGATATCAACTTATTCACACAGGGAAAATTACTTCTTGCTACTTCAGTAATACGTTTCAATGCATGGGTCAAGCATGTACATTCGGGTAGAAAACCTTAAGGGCAGTAGCAGCTTTAATCATGTACACTGCAGTATCTGAATCTTTTCCTCACACACACCCTATGGCCACAGAATCTTCATCCCATCATTTACAAATCTTGAAATTGTAGAATGATTTGTTTGTTGTAACACCTTGCAACAGATTAGAAATGGTTTTGCTGGACTTTCGGAATCTAGTTTTCCTACTACTAGATTTGCTATGTAGCGACCCATGTCATCTGTAGTTTCATCGACAGCAAACCAAATACAGGAGTCTCCAATATCATTCCGTATATGAGCAACTGCTTCTCCATAACACACATGAAGATACTTTTTCCTCAGAGTAAATTCGTCTGGAATAACTTTCTTGCAATATTTTTTTTAGAAAGGAGCAAAATTGAGGAATTTGAAGTTTATGCCATGGAATATTGGCATAACCATTACACTGCACAAGTCTTTAAAAAATCATTTCCGGACAGTTCCTGTTGCATTTGTGTCAATAGAACTTGCTTTCTAAAAGACTGTAGGTGTCTGTTGCGTATGCCAAGAGCACTTTTTATATGTTGTTCCAATTGAGATTTCTTTTACAGCATGCTTGACAGACTATAACTTTTCCATCGGTTCCAAAGACACTATCTAATTTCATCCATGAATAATTCAACTTGCAGGATAGTGAGGACGCAACTGGTGGCATTTTACTAAGACTTGCAAGAAACTAACAGTATTATCGCCTCGCTATATTGATGGTTGTCCAGTGGCTCACCTTGTTTCCTTGCAGTATTATATTACAAGATGCTGACTACCGCAACAATGGTAACAATCAATTTCTCCAGTTCTTGTAAATGCCCAAAGCACTACAAGAAACGTGACACTGGAGGTCAGCATTGTCGAACGGCACCTACTTTGATATAAACGGACAACAATGAGAACGAGGCGGTTATTATCGCATTCTTAATTAACTTGCATCCTATTTCACATATTGATTTTTGTTGCTTTCAGCAAAACTTGTGAAAACAGTAGTTTATAATGTGACTACAATATTTTAAAAAAATAACAAAATTGTAACGAAACCCAGAAAATATGTACGTTTTATGTAACATTGTTAAAATATGTTGTTGTTGTTGTTAGCTAATGCTGGATTTCTGACAATGAAGTCATTAATCCTCCTGCTCTCCAATATTTTTCACTGATGGATAGGGAGGGCACTAGAAGTGGCCGGGCATATTTGAAGGTGGTCTCGATCCATTTCCTCTTGAAGAGACTTAGCAGTAAATGTAACCGCTTTTTAGAGAGCACCATATTAAAATATGTAGAAACGTGCAAAATATGTAAAATAAAAATTTGTAAGGGAGTCCCAAATGACGTAATTCGCCAACATTTTTACTTTTCATTGAAATATTATGCAGGATTTAAAATATGTAATTACATAAAAATCCGGGCTCTAGTTGTCACATTCCAGATCACTTTCACATTCACACAGTCCAATATAAAAAATCTGATGTGTTGCAATCACGACTTTCTCTACTCTTGCACCAACCGTTCGTACAAACTCTTATTCCTATATCTTCTTCGTGTTAGTTGACATAAACATTTGTACAAATTATCTTATTGCTTATTTCCTTGAAGGTGCATGGGGAATATTAGAATACAGTAGGCTTTGAGCGATAGTCAAATCTTTTAAAGCTTTGAGATTCCGTTCTCTTTGCATGCTTAACATATAAAAAAAGTGAACAACGATGTTCCATTTCATGAAAGTTTTAAGTTTTCCAAAAGTGACACAAATAACAAGGAATATCTTTGAAATGGTTAACTCCACAAAAAAATTTATTCAGACATAAATTGGATGTTTTAGCGAGATCTACATTTTTTGTATACTAAGATTTTGTCTATTTATGGTTTACGAGTTATTCAAAAGTCATCCAGAGTAAACAGGACTACATAGGCTATAGCCAGAAAATTCAAAATATACATTTCGTTTGTCATACAAATATCTTAAACATATGACATTTTAATCAAAATCGTTAGAGCCATTTTCAAAAAAATAAAAATTTTCAAAAAATTAAATACCAACTTTGGTTTTTAACCGACTTTTCATTTTTGAGTTATGCTGTCCACAAACACACAGACACACACAGACACACACAGACACACACACACACGCGCACGCACACGCACACACACACGCACACACACACACACACACACACACACAGACCTTTTTCTAAAAATGCTTTTTTTGGATTCAGGGGGTCTCAAAACATTTATTTCTGGTGAAATATCAACATCAAATTTTTGGGTGGAATACAATACTTCCCCTGCTTACCAGTAGAGAAAGTAAAAACCTCACTAATTACATTTTCAAATGATAATGGTGGTATATCAATGTCATAATCTGGATGGATTTCACCAAGCATATTGCAACATAGGCTTATATGTAGGTGTAGCAAATTGATTGTAAATCACAGAGTGAAGTTTCACGATGAAATAATGATCATGTACCTTCACTTGTGGTTTGGCACATTGTAGTCTTACAAAACCAGTAATCCTTCTGATATAGAGTTTATATTGCCGAAAGAAGTAAACATCAAGGAGTTTGGAAAACTTGCATCTAGAAGGGTACGATCTGTATGACCTGACCAGGAATCACACAACAATAGGCTGTTTTCATTTGTTACATGTTTGCCAAGGACTGAAGTTAGAAAATGTTTCATGTGTTCTTTAGTAATTTTTCCACTTTTGCTTGCCTCCACATGAATGTTTCGTGGACCGGATGTTTCAAGTTTCTTTAAAATATTTGGGCCAAAAGTGCCTTGTGCCTCTTGAAAACAGATGTACAACTTGTTTGCTAGTCTGCCTGCCATTGATAAAGCCACATCAATTATGTAGCTGTGGGTAGAGCTATGTAGCTACAGACTGCAACACAGTACCTGTACTTTTCTCTCCTCTTTTCATAATGGAATTGACTCTGGGCACTGTTCCAAACATTACCTTTCTCCACACCCTCCTCTGTTATAAACTTGTTCACTTCATCCACAAACTGTTGTGCCTTCTGACATGTAATATTATTGTCTTCTATGTCCTCACGTGTGACAAATGTGGTAATATACATGGATGAAATGCCATATTGAGCCTTGAGATGGTCAATGAAGGAAATGGAAGCTTTGGAATTGCCCAGGCCAACCATTTTAGCCCCTTCTAGTGCCCACATCTGCAGATGCCAATAGTGAACTGTGGATCCATACCTCCTTGCACCATAAATTACAAACCCTTTTATAGTTTGTAATTGCAAGTCTGTTTCCTTTGAAACAAGCACTTGCTCCCCGTTTCCTAGACACACAATTTAGATGGTAATTATTATTTATTTATGCCAACAAACTTACTGTTGGTGTTTTTAAACACACAAGCCGTGTGTGGGCAAAGTTTAAGAGGTAGAACTGGAACTTAAAACAGGAGAAATACGAACTGGCTTGAGAATTTAATGCCATTCTGGCAGTTTGTCACAATAGCTCAGTGGTTAGAGCGTCCGCCCGGCAAGCGGAAGGTCTGTGGTTCAAATCCCAGTTGTGGCATTGAATTTTTAAGTTCCAGTTCTACCTCTTAAACATAATTTAGAATTAATGTGCAAATTGATTTACTTTTGATGCACTTAAAGCGCTTCATCAATTTGCTATAGGAATTGAAGCCATAATTGTAACAGTCTTTATAAATGTTCTTTAGTACGATATCTTCAATATCTGTTAATACACTGGACCTCGTCCTTTTCGGTGGAGAGAGTTCATACTCACTTTGACTTGACTGTTCCTGTTGCTCTGGAGATGAATGTCGTGTACTGCTTGAAGAACCACCTTCGGTTCAGGTTCCTCTGTCCTTCAAAATCTGTATATCTATCCAGCGTAACGTAGTGTATTTCTGTGTCATCACCATTATATTTCTGAATTATTATGTTATATAATATATCCGCGAACTCCATATCCTCAGCCCTGATGTCATTTCTATATTGAGCATGTTGCAAGTTGGTCCCTAATATTTGGACCACATGTGTAGGATTAATTCTCTTCATGATATCACTGCACTGTATACAGTTTACACAGTATCTCACTTGTGAACACTCCAAGAGGCAAATAAGTGCTGCACCTATACCATGCATGCAACTGGAGCACTGGTTAGTGCAGCTACATTATGCCACCGTCTAGTGGCGCTAGCAGACAAGTGCAGAGTTTTGCATGTAAATGACACACACTATCATTTTGTTTATGATCGCTTGCCACTCCAAGCATGTCCTCATGTGGCTTTGATCGTTCGAGGTCAAAGGTGTCCCTTGTCAAAGTGGGAGACGTAGATGAAATTCTTTGAAACATTTCGGAATGAAAACATAGTAAGTGAAACTAACTTGTCACCAATTCACTCACATTTCAATATACACGTGTATAGAAGTGTATAAATATTATTATACATACCTGTTGAACATAATCTGGTCCTTTAAGCGTAAAATTCTTTCCTTCGATGATGAAAATAATTTCTGGCAGTTTGTGAATTAAGTTGCATGCCACCTAAATGAAGCAAACATAAAAATTAGCTAACATTGTGATATAACATGTGAACTTCAAAATGACATGCATGTTAGAGTACCTTGAATCGGCCAAATGCGGCTGGTGTTGCCTTGATTAGTTCATTTATCCTCGTAATCTCTTTTAATGGTCCAGTTATCGTCGAACTGCTGGTATCCATAAAGACATCACACCCACCAACACAAAATGGTTCTTGTATATGTGGAGGGTGCACAAGCACACTTACTCTGTAACAACAGGAAATGTATATTAATATCATAAAGAGAGACAATTGAATGTTGTTGAACGTATGTATATAGGATAATCTCATAAACCACTAACAATTTTGACAATTGCTTCCCCATTGCAAAGCACAACACCTCCTGACAAACATGGTGCTACATAACGTCTTCTAATTTCATTTCATACATTACTAAAACATTAAAAAGGATTTAAAAACCCTTATATTAGATACAAGAAAACTGGAGTTATAAAAAACATACATACTTCTGAACAAGGCCTTGAATTTTATTTATGAATTCCATAGAGTGGAAAATAGGTATTATTACTCAATAGAATACACATGTAAAATAAGACAAATGCTGCACATACAAAGCCATTCATTTAAAACCTAAAAGAGCAGCATTTTGCCTCTCCCGTAACCTTGCTGGATTCCCCACTACCAGCTGCCATTATGCTTGTGGCTGGTCAGTACTGGGCCTCTGAAAATCCACATTGTGTTCAAGAAATCCCTCACTAAGATCAGAGAGTTGGAGCTTGGTGTGCTGTTAGCACTACATGCATTAGGGAAGTGTTTGAAGATAGTGATTAGTACTGGTGTAGGCCCTCTCACTCCCCCGATCTAACAGTGTATGATTTTCATTTGTGGAGTAACCTGAGAGAAAAGTTTATAAGGCAAATCCTCATACACTGGAAGAACTAAAACAAAAGATTAGAATGAAATTAGAAACATTACAGTGGCCCAACTTAATTGTGTGAATCAGAATGTATTCCACTGATATAATGCTTGTGTAGGTGAGGGTGGGCAACATTTCCAGCATCTTCTATAAGGTAAGAGTGCTATACATGCTTTACGTGCAGAGCTTATGTAGGTGCAAAGCCAGATGTGGCACACCCAATCACACACAGGCGAAATGCTGTGCGCCCGTTAGGTTTTAGATGAAGAACCTTGTTTTTCATTACAAACAATATACAGAGTGTTAATGAACTACACCGAAATATTTTCACAGCAAGTGGAGATCTCTGAAACAAGTAATTTGGGATAGGAGACCTATGGCCTGTTGGTTCAAATGTGGAAGTTACGGCTATAAGTTTCTAAAGTACCAGTACGCCACTGCTAATGATGATACCACTTGAGTGTACAACATACGAAAATGAAGAGACGGTTGGAGCACTACCTCTGGCGCAATGGTTATGACATTAGCTTTCAAGTGAAAGGTAAACAAGTTCGCGTCTCCTTCACTTTATTTGTCTTTTTTTGTTTGTTTCATTTTTGTTGTAATATTTTGTCTAAGGTTTTAATTCCTGTACAGTCCATTTTACAGAGTAATTTCACCTTGTGAGTGCAATTAATTACAATTCCTTCTAACAAAGGTTGAATCCTGCTTAATACCCTCACATGCTGTACGTCTAAATGGGAGGAGGTTTAAATGGTTAACGAAGTTACATACAATGAAAAGTAAATGCAACTCTTTACGTCAGGTTTAAAGTTACTGCCTATTGTAATTTATTACGAAGAAAAAAAAATTAACCACATGACAGTAACCGAACCAATGGCCTCTTGAACAATAGCTTTCGGCGCTATGGGTTAGGCCACCAGAACAGTTACACAAACACTACTAGAGTAGGTTATTCATGCAAGAAGGCAGTTAATCGCTGTTCAGTGTTGCACTGGCAGGTGATTAGTTCAAGATTTGAGATATCTTTGAGGCATGAAATCTTGAGAATGCCAATAACGAGCTATTAAGTTTCGATATTTCTATACTCGGGAAGCAGTTTTAAAGACATTCTAATCCAATAATCTCACCTACCTTGTGTAAACAGCAACTTATCAGCATCTGATGCCAATTAGGTTTAACACAATTAACTGTGTTATGTTAAGCCGCAGACCATGCATTGCCTGTCTCAACTTGCTTATATTAGTCACGTCTACAATCGCTGAAATTATTTCGGTGTAGTTCATTAACACCTGGTATATGAGGACCATTCAGCAAAGGGTTATAATTTTTTTGGTCATAATTTCTCATGCTAGAATTTAACTTGTAATATTCTGTAACAAACTCATTAGAATCATAGTTAAACTTACTTAACACTACTACCTGCAAACTGTACTTCAGCAAGTTATATGTAGCATAACCTCGTTAACATGAATCTGAAGGGACCAAGAAATCAAGAGTTTGTGTTAAGTGAAAAACACAGATTTTAATACATATGCATGTGCAGTAGTACAGTAATGCGTAATACACTACAGTGTCAATCACTTTACATTACTGTAGACTTAACAATATAAAGTGACTAAAAGTACAAGTACTCACAAATTACACTATTTTCTTGGAAAACAGTTTCTTCCATATTGAACACATTACACAAGGCACTCTGTCGAATTCATGCAACCAGCTGTTCGCACTTTCATCAACTTTATTTGCTTCACCACAAGTTTGTACAGATGAAATTGAAGGTCTCTTTTGGAACCGATACAGCTAACCAGCAGAACAACAGAAATCTTTGATGCCTATATTTTTGGCAATCTCATTTGTTTTTGAACAGATCATAGGGCCACTTAAAGGTATCTTAGGTGCAAGTGTATGATTGAACCATTCTAGCAGTAATGTCTCGATGTCTTCATACTTAGCACTATGAAGTCATTTAGGGTTGTTTCTGCAACCTGATGCAGCAGCATTAATGATTTTTTTCTTGATTTTTAATTATTATAAATAAAGTAGATTTGGGAATTCCAAACTGCTCTGCAATTGCTGTTTTCTTTGTACCGTGGACCACTTCATCTAGAATCTTAAGCTTTACCTGTATACTTGGAGCTCTTTGTTTCCTCTTTGCCAAATTTCATGTGCAGGTTTTTATTGTGTGTTCTAACTCGATTTGGCTATGACTAAAACAACACCTGGCATCGTATATGTTTCTAAATGTTAATGCACATATTACTGAATTTATTTAAATTTACTGTACATGCTAACTGTTGAGTTGATTATCATGGCTGCCAACCTACAATAAATTAGAAATGAGTCAACAATGGATAGTTAGCTTTGTAGTTACACTTTTTGCATTCATTAGGAAAAAAAAAAAAGAATTAACAGTAAAAATACTGTAACATCAGAAGTTCGTGTTGCAATGAAATTTAATTATGTTAGGGACTGAAAAAGAGTTTGTAATTTGCCTTAACCAAAATTCATGTTAAACGATAATGTATTCCTGCCAGAGGCAATACTTTTTTCTCATTAACCATGAGTTCCTCTGAAGCAAGTTCACACTAACGAGGTTATACTGTTTGAGAGGAAGAATCAGAGCTGAAAAATTCAATGCCATAGCCGGGATTTGAACCATCGACCTTCTGCTCTACATGCTGCTCCTCTAACCATTAAGTTACTGTGACAACCTGCCAGTATGACATTAAATTCTCCAACCAGTTCTTATTTCTCCCATTAGACCACAAAGGGAATTTCATGATTGTAAGTACTTTATGTTCCCGGATTAAACAACCTCTACATGGTAATTATTATTTATTTATGTATGCCAACAGACTTATCGCTGGTGTTTTCTTAAACACACAAGCTGTGTGTGGACAATGCTTGAGAGGTAGAATCGGAATTGAAAAATTCAATGTCATAGCCGAGATTTGAACCACAGATCTTTCACTCTACGTGTGGCTGCTCTAATCATTAAGCTACCATGTACACCTGCCAGTATGACATTGAATTCTCCAACCGATTCATATTTCTCCTGGTAGACCACAAAGGGAGTCTCACATCAGAGATAAATATCCCAAGGGCGATTAACAATCGTAAGTACTTTGTCAGAATAAACAACCTCTAGATGGTAATTATTATTTATTTATGCCAAAAAACTTACTGCTGGTGAAATCAGTTCCAATTCTACCTCTCAAATTCTGCCCACATAAGGCTTGTGGGTTTCAGTGTTGCCAACATTTAAATGTAAAATTATTGTACCAGCCACTCAAAATTATAGATTTGGATTCAAAATTATCGTACATCCTAAACCAAATGCTACAATAATAAAAATAGCAGCATAACACTTATGAAAATGTAACAGTATTGATGTTTATGATTTCCATTTACAAGATTGATGACCTCAACCAGTATAACAACTTTAGTACTTATGTTTCTCCTGCTATTCATCTGAAAGTTCATCTTCCTCAACTGTTGCAGCATTATACAAATTTGTTGTTGAGATAAACCTTAACATTTTCTCGGTGACTTGCAGATTTTCGGACCCACCACATTCTTTCATAAGCTGAGACGACCAAATAAGTCCATTTACCGCATCTAGTGCCAATCTGTTTCTAACTTTGGTTTTTATTAAATCCAGTTTAGAAAAAACTCATTCACAAGAACCGCTTCTGTGGGGCAACGAAATCCCTGATAATGCAAACTGTGTCAGTTCTTTGAAATCAGTATTTCCACCAAGGTGACATATGTTTAACAGCACCCCAGAGACTGTCAGGTTCAGGCCTGTTCTTTATTTCACACGGAATATCACTTATTCCGAGTTTTCTCCATTGAACACCAATTTTCTGAACAGTGCCTTCTTCATTGAGATTACCAGATCTAGACGCATTGGCAATAAGAGGACAAAGGATAGGAGGCTTAGTAGGGTTGGAAATGATTGCCTTAGACGGGTGGAGACAGGCCATGATGGCAAAAGTGGTGCTGCTTTTGTAATTAGTTTCATTTTGGTGGTGTGACAAACCAGTGAAAATGATATTTCGCCAGTATCCAACTATCATACATTAAAATTATCGTACACCCCCATAATTATAGTACGGGTTGGCAATCATGTGTACAAACATTAAAATTATTGTATGCCCCCATAATTATCGTACGAGTAGGCAACCCTGGTGGGTTTGAAAAAGAACACCAGCTTCCATTATTAATTCAGAGATTCATAATCAGGATACAAGAAAGAAATCTAAATGACATATAACCACTCATAACAGCAAATTGTTCAAGAATAGCTTTTGCTATAAACCCATTCACTTTTATAACAAAATATTATCTGAAACAATGTAAAAGCAAAATCCCACCGGAGCTTCAAGAAATATTTACACAACTTCTTAATGACTAACTGCTTTTATTCATTTGATGTCTTTTTGCATTCTTAGGCTAAATGATTTATCTTCTTTATTGTTATATCTTGATTAGAAAATGTAAATAATTCTACATAGTTTTTTAAGAAATTTATTAATGTAATCTTCTATTGTAACTTTTTTGACATATCCAATATAACATGTAAATGTTATTATGGAAGAAAATAAATTGAACTGAATTGCTACAATAGCCTGGGTTATGGCAGACTAGGGTATGAAAAATTCTCTTCAAATCCATTATCAGGGAAAATTTCCCATACTTTCCAGAATGTGAACATTCTATAGATGTACACAATTGTTTCAGAAATTAAAATTATCAAGCTAAAGTATACTTTAATTTACCTTATTCATGTGACTAACCTCACTGTTCAAAAACACCCAATCATTAAGTACACTTTTAACAAAAAGTAAAAAATGGGTATTTTTTATACTTGTTCATCCAATTGCAGTAGAGGATGAAATCTGCCATCAGGCCACTTATTTTTTGTATGCATGTACTCACTTTTGCATCCTAAACTGCCAGTATGCCTTGCGTACTACAGGAGTGTATGTGAAACTCCCATTGTAATGCTTCTTATCGCTTCCACCAATAATAAGGTTGCCTCCCCTGTTATTTGTCATATCTCTGAAACAGTAACATTTTCCTTCAGTTAAAAACATAAAATTTGCAAAGTATCTTTTTACTTTCGCTACTGATCCTACACTAAGTAAAGGAAGTATTATATTCCGTGTTCTTGAGGTGCAGTGTACATAGGTACCACCCAACACAGCATCAACACCCGACTTACAGAACACAGGAGGTGCTGCCGGCTGGGACATACAGACAAGTCAGCGATCGCAGAACATGCATTTTAGGCCAACGGCGAACACATAATTCAGTATAAGGGGACCACTGTTCTTTCATTTATGCCAGACTACAACGTGAAGCCATAGAAATTTACAAACACCCCAATAATATTAACAGGAAGGAAGAAACTCTAAAATTGAACAAAACCTGGCATCCGATACTCGAACATAAAAAAGAAGCACTAATGCAGAGAAATCACGTAAACCATTCAGCAATCAGAGCGGAGAAGCCCCGCCCATCTAACACACCTTCCGACCTCCCGCTCAAGCCCAGCCAATCCCCTGTGAGCGGCCCTAATATAAATATGGCACCTCCAGTCATAAACGATTCTGTTGTAACTGAACTTTTGCAGAGAAGACTCAGACCACGCCACCAATGATGTCCACCGCAGGTGTGGACGACACGTCTGGACCTCAGAACTCCAGCAGACCACGGCTTTTAAGCCCGGATGAAATCTCTAGCCTTAATTCTAACTCCGGCCTTGAAAGCTTCTGACTTTTCAATAACTAGAATACCTTACAGAGTTCTATTTAGAATTTGGCGGCGGCAGTGGTGGTGATGATGATAGTAGGAAAAGCGCACAATGTGCATAATATAAGTTAACTACACTGAGTCATTGTTCAGTCATTTTTTAAGTAAGCTGTTAAGGATACTGTTGTCTTCTGACACATTATGACATGTAGCAGACACAGAATTTTGCGCATAGTTCACAAATACACCGGGGATTTGGTTCATGGTGTTTCCTGGTACTGCAAATTTTATGACCCATGTGTTGCTATTCTTGTCACTAGATGTCTCAGTTTGTATCCTGCTTGTCTCCAGTCCATTGTCGTCATGTGTCCGTGGAGTAGAATTCCATCCATATTAGATCTTTCTTACTTCTAAGTTCGTCTATTGTGGTGTTATATGGGTCTGTGGACTGCAGTTGCAGATTTTACCGTAACTCTTCAATGTAGAAGTGTTACCTTGCTAGTTCATATACAAGACATGACAGTGTGTACTTCAACAGGCAGAGAGCCTTTCACCTTCTCTATTTTTAGGAGGTTGTTAAATGAGTTCATATGGTGTCTAATCCATATGTGACGATCGGTGTGATCTTCGCTTTAAGGAGCGCCAGCGCTGTATCCAGGAAGAGTCTGTGTACGAGGTTGATGTCACTCATAGCTAGTATTGCTGCTGTTGTTCTGTCTGTGATATGTTTGCTGAAAACTGTTCTCGTGTCTGAAAGGTGACCCCAGATACTTGAAGTGGTTTACTCGTTGTAGCTTCTTATTGATGTAGATATCATCTCTCGGTGTGGTTTGTCCTCCTTTTCTGAAGACCATCGACTTTGTTTTGCTTTTATTTATGTGGCTAAATATTAGAGTGCAAGAAAAACAAATTATTTCATTATCAAGTGTTTAACATTAGATGCCAATCAACCAACCAACATGTCCTAAATTGGCAAGGTTTTAAACCATTTTTTTTCTCCCACAAATTAAGTTCCAGCTAGTTATCATGCACAATCACTTCATTTACACCATATCAGTGTATATACCTCATATTCAAGAGGTCCCAAGTTTGAATGTTGGTTAGGATAAGTTACCTGAAAGGTTTTTCCAGGGTTTTCCCTTACCCTGAAAAAATGAATCTTGGGTAACTTTAAAACCTAAGGATCCCAGGCCCATTTGAACATTATTTCAATCATTCATTCATCAACTGAATCACCTACCTACCTGGTTTATGGGTATTAAACACTGACATAAAAAACCAGAATCATTTACTGTTACTTATCAGAAAAATATGTTTCAGTAACGTGTGTAAAGGTTGAAAATGTTAGGTTTAAATTGATAATATACTAATTATAAACACACTGCACTGCACTAATGTATGCATATTATTTATTTGCAGTGAGTAACACAGAACACAATACAAACATGGTCAAAAATATGTGTTGCCTCACATGACTTTCTCTACTCTTGTACTAACCTTTCTTACAAGTCCTTATTCCTCTATCTTCTTCAAATTAGTCGAGATAAATATTTGCAGAAATTAACTTATTGCTCATTTTCTTGTAGGTGCACGGGGAATGTGGGAATACAGTAGCCTTTGAATGATAGTCAAATCTTTTAAAGCTTTGAAATTCTGTTCTCTTTGCACAACTAAGATATAAAAAATTAATAACGATTTTCCATTTATAGAAAGCATAAGTATTGCAAGACTCACATAAATAACAAGGAATATCTCCAAAATGGTTCACTCCGCTGTGTTTTAACGAGACCTACATTTTTGTATAGTAAGATTTGGTCTATTTCTTATGGTTTACCGGTTATGCAAATGTCATCAAGAGTAAATAGGACCTTTGTGTCACATCCTTGAAAGATGCTTTGGTTTTTAACTAACTTTGCATTTTTAGTTGCTGTTCACACATGCACGACCCACCCACTCACGCACGCACGTCCACACACCTTTTTCTAAAATAGCTTTTCTTTTTTTATTCAGGGTGCCTCAAAACAGATACTTCCAGTGAAATCTCGACATCGAATTTTTGGGTAGAATACATTAGTTTTCCTACTTGCTATACGTAGTAGAGGAAGTGAAAAACCATTACAGAGAAGAGCTTGAGGTACAAACACTGCTGCAACCATAGCAACATCTGCTACACGATCAAGAGGCAATCAAAGCACCTTTTATACAAATCTATCTTGTCTGCAACTTTAAGTTATATAAATTCCAAGAGAAAACTCATACCACATTAGCTTATTTGAGATTGTGTTTTTTCTGTACTAGTGAGGCATGGAGACATCTTAAAGATGACAAAATATTGCCATACTTGGAATTGTTATCCAACACTGATGAAGATCATTTCAATTTACATGAAGATGAACTTGCAATTAACAGTGAGAATGGTGGTAGTGATTACATCCCTTTACAACAGCATAAAGATGATGTTGAGAGAAATAAGCATTAAAAAAACAATTATTGTTGACTCTTAAATAGTACTTAAAGATAAGGCAAGTTGTGATTAGCAGTATGAGGAATGAAGGATCATAATGTATGATTGTATTCTTGATGAAAACAATTCCATTACAGAATGTGTGGTACTATTTCTTAAGAAAACAAGTTCTTTAACTTGTTTCACATCAACACCAGAAGGTACAAGAGGATCGACCAAGTAATTAAGTGATTTGTTTCAGAATACTATTCACAATTTATTTATACAAAACACTAAAAATCAATTATTAGCTTTAAAATGAAAATTAAATATAATCTAAAAAAAGATATGCACTGGTCTTATACAGAAGTAGAAAACTGGTCCTCAGTATTAAAAATAAACAGTAATTTGTTGAAAGTTAGATTTTTTTCTCCACTTACCTGTTGATATAAAACGAAAATATAGGTTTTATTTGCTTGTTTTGTTTGATCAAGTTGTAGAATACAGGCACAACACCAAACAGGGAGAAACTACTGTAAGCCATACCAACAACACCATCAGCCTTATTGAAGACATAACTTAATGGTAAAGACACCATCTCAGCAAATGTTTGGTTCTTCACGGTCAAATGCCCAAGCTGCAACAAAATTATCATATTTGAGACAATCTCTTTCCTGTCACTATCCCTTCCTCTTTCTTCTCCTCACTTGTATGATTGTGTCTTGTTTTCTCACACTCATGTAACCAGATATATAGAAAAGACGTGTCTGTGTTACACATCGGGCTGCTACTTTCTCTGCCACATACCTAGTGCATAGAGGAGATACTGCACTCCACCCAGAAGTTTAATATCGAGATTTCACCTGTTTTAAGGCCCTTGGAATACAAAAATACCTTTTTAGAAGAAGGTTCATATGTGTGTTTGTAAATAACATGACTGAAAAACAAAAAGTTGAAAAAATACCAAACCTGGTGTTTAAGTTCAATATCTTCCAAAGGTTTTTAACGAACATCCCCCCTACTCAATTACCCTTTACATGGCAATTGTTTTGTAATTTTTAGTTTTCTCTGAAGTGGCCTTAATGATTTTTATTAAAATACCATGCATTTAAGGTACCTAGTTACATAAAAAATGTATTCTTGAATTTTCTGGGAATAGTTTGTGAAGTCCTCTCCATTGGGAAGAATATTGTATAATTTAGCATAACTGTAAATCATAAGAAATACAAAAATAGGAATCACAGAGGGTTACATCAGGGGGCCGAGGGGGCCACAAATCTCTACTAATTCTGTCCTGAAACACTTTCAATTGCTCTCATTGAAAGATATGCCATATTAGCTGTTGCAGTCTTGTTGACAAAAGGCAGCCTTCTACAATGGAAATTGCACTGCAAAGCCACAGTTAAAGCCCATGGACATCATATTGAGCACAATAGGTGGTGGTGAAGGGATATCTTGCCATAAAAAACCTAAGTAAAAAGTTTGAGTTTAAGTGGGGCAACCCTTTGTAGTACTTTATACTGTCTGTTCACCACCTTATGGTCTAAGGGGAATGAGGGGCAGGGGAGAGACACTCCAAATAGTGTAACCTGAGTTTTGTAAACATCTGCGTGATTGTTGTTCTGCTGGTCATGTTGCCAACTTACCTCCAATATTATTTGCGCTATGTTTACTCGCTGCTACTTTCTCTTATTTCAGTTGTAAAATCGTACTTGTCACTAGTTTTGTGTCGGAAATAATGGTAAAAGTAATGTAGAAGCAGATAATCCTCCGTCTAGGAGTGCTGCGAAGTCTGCTATGATATTGTGGTTGTAGAACAAGGGTTCAGTGTGACAGTTCTATGTGTAAAAACAGTTCTTTATAGGATGACTGAATCAAACAAACCTAAAGAGGCTCTTAAAGATATTACTGCCTTTCTTCTACTACTTTCATTAACTGTCCTTGCAGGAACAATTACTATACTATTAACTGACCAAAATTTTAATACTCCATTCTTTGATCCTGCAGGAGGGAATGAGAAGTTGTTAGACTGAATTCCTCCTCAATTGTTATAACCTTATTATTGGTTATTTTGGTTTTATTGGGCCACACTATCGTTTACTTGCCCCCATACATGTGTGATCCCAGTCCCATAGGACTAGTTTGGGCCAAGGTAAAATGAATACTTAAAGAACTTTTTCTTAAACAAATTGCACAATGTAACGCTCAAGGATATATCATTTAAGACTGAAACAGATTGATAGTGTTTTTTAAAAATATAGAAAAGGCAGAAAATGATCAGTGGGAGAAAGACGGAGTAGTTGAAAACATTGTTTACGCTTTATAAGCTAAATATACTACACAAACTGAAAATAATATTTAAATTATGCTATTTTGAGCAAGTTCTTTACTTTAATCTAGCATGAATATGCATTCCAAGTTAGGCAACATTATCGTAAATGTGATTAGAAGCAGAACTGCTGCTCATGATATCACTGTTTGTCGGAAATTGTTTACTGATATAGTGGCTGGCTGTATTCCCGCCATGGACCTTCAGCTGGTGAACAAACTGTATGTACTATCACAGAAATGCTCCATTTAGGCTTTGCAATGATATAAATGACAAATTTTTAGAACTTGAATTGTCTTATGTACACTGGGAACACATTCATTATTTAGATCTACTTCTTCGCCATCAATAGTGTCATCAGATGTAACCTGGGAAAGAATGATCTTGCCCAACCATAATGTTAACACATGTGCAGCAATAATGCATTCCAAAAACATTGATGCCTCACCCAACATGCCTATTTTGTACTGCACAGCAAGGATATAGTGTACAGAAACCATGCTTAATATATCTTAAAGGGTAAATAAATTAATACATTTTGTACATGGGGACCAGCAAATGTGATGTATTAGTGAGAAAACATATAGCTCAAAAGCATGTAATTGAGCTAAATATTGTTGGACAAAGTTCAGTACCTAAAAATTTAACATATCCATGTAAAACAAATAAGTGAATAACACAGAACTGAGATTCAAAAGTAAGTCAGTGCATAGACTTATTTGTGTTGGAAGCTTTCAATATGAACCATGTACAAAATTATGTTAAAAGACATAATGCTTTAAATGAATTGGAACATTTCCATATAGTTTAGGACTACTTACATGCATCACATCCTGTGACAGGAAACCATTTAGACCCCCAGGGATAACGATCTTTGTTCCATTTGCTACATATGTTGACGATTTGTCTGAATTGTACTTGTTGCGCATAACTGCAAAAAGGAAGAATAATTACATTCATCCAAATTAATTGAAAGGATTCAACGCATTTAGACATTTACACATTTACACATTTACTGCCCTTAGACATTATACAATGTTTCATAGTCAAAATACAACTCTAAGAAGATAAAACAACAATTTACATCATAAGTAATAACAATCACTTTCTTATAATAACATCAATGGAAAAAGCAACGAGTTACATTTTATGTTGACACTACTAATAATTATAATTCATCTATACCGTATAAACATTTTCTTATTAAAGCGCGTTCCACACTTAGAAGACAGTACACGTTAAATGGAGCGCAGTGTTGCAACATGTACTAGTAGCGAATCTTTCTCCGCGAGCGACTCGAGGTGGCCTGAGTACTGTACTTAGTCCTTCAACTGCTGCTTGACGAGACGGGCACTTTTAACTTTGGTATCCCTCCACGCCTTTGTTACTGTATGACCTAAATTTACAAATGACTCGTCTGTATAAACAATTGATTTCCCCTGGTCCCTAAACCTTTTCCGTCTTTTAGATATTTATGTCGCCATCTGATGATATCGATATCGTCTCTTTCTATTAATATGCACTTGTTACCCTTTCTTTCATATTCGAACCCCAAATCAGAGTGGCCCTTGAGAAATTTGGTAGGGTCTCATCACTGTTGAACTGTGACAAAATTATATTCAGCGTGGGTGGAATATTTGCAAACAGTAAAGAATGAACAATTCGCCGCACTCCACCTTGCACTATTCAATCATATTGCGTTAACCTAGCGTTTTGTGTAGTCCCGCCCTTTTTGCTTTCTTTTTCGATGGCGTTCTTGTAGGTCCTTTCATTAGTTCCTTTTTAACCATACACACTACTGCTTCTGAACACCCGATAGCCTTAGCTGTTTCTTTTACCGCCTTACACACATTTTACTTAAAAAATAATCTAACACATTCATAATTATTTGGCGTTCCTTACTTCTTTATTTACCAACATATCATCCCTTCCTAGCTTCACCCTCCATAACTACAAATATTTACAAAAATATTAAACAAATAACGCAATAACAGCTCACAGTTACACACACGGCTTCTTTCGAACTAATGCTAGTGCTGCTCCTTATACTATCTTCTGTGTCAGGCCTAACGCTGAATAGATGAATACTTTTGTTTGCCTTACTGGACAAAAGAAAGAGGTTACTGCCTTTTGGTTTATTTTAAAAACTTTCTCCAACCTTCCTCAACATTTGTTCTCGCTGGTTCCCTGATGTAAACTCAATAACAAAAAAGTTTCACACTGCGTAACTTTTGCAGTGCACAGATATAAAATTTTCCGAAAACATTTAATTTAAAAAATTATAACACTTAACTGGGTAAACGTAGAGAATTCAAAGTAGGCAGGTAGTATCAGTATGGTTTACTCTACCTAAGAAAAAAATATAGATGCATTCTAGCAGTTAGTTTGTTAGTTAGTGCGTGATGAGTGTAGAAACAGCAAATATCGGACTTCTATTGAAAAAAACGTTTTCTGAAGAAATTTGGACCTATAGAAATGTATAATGACTGAAAAGGATATAACCTGATAGAGAAAAAAATTCTGCATAGGATAATGTGTTCAAACCTGAAATTTATAACAAATGAATATTTATACCATGCTATTAGGAATCTGGCAACAGAGCGAGGGTAGAAAAGGACGCGGCTAATGGCAACTTGTATGCGCTAGATAGAGACAGAGATGTCCCATTTAACTCCATACTGTCTTCTAAGAGTGAAACGCTATATAGATATTCCTTTAATTCTTTTTTAAAATTTACTCCTTGCTTGGCTTTTACAGTTTGTGGCAACATGTATAATTTCACTCCACTTGTCCTTTTATTCACATTAATGCTATGTATATTATTATTTCTACAGGTATTATGATTATAATATTGATTATTAGAATTCGTAATATGTACATTTTTATTTACAATATATAATATTACTTTATATACATATAGAGAAATTACAGTAAACAGGTTGTTCTCTTTAAAAACACTACGACATTAAGTCTTATTACTTAGCTTATAAATAGTTCTTATACAATTCTTTTGCAAGATTAACAACCTATTTAAATTCTGTTTACTTTCCCAAATCTCAATTCCATATTGAAAATAATGATATATCACATCAAAATATACAATTCTTAATGCTGAAGCATCCAAATATTTGGATAGTCTCCTTAACAGGTATAATCCTGAGCTTATCCTTCAACATACAAAGTCACATGAAGCAATTGATTTATAAAATGTATGAATCATGTTTTACATTTACTAACTAGCTTCATTTGCTACCATTTCCCAAAGCATGTTTCAAACATGGGTATCGGCAGACTTTTTTTCAAGGGAGGGCCACATTTTAGAAGTTTGCAATCAAACAATATTAATTCATTATTCTGCTGTCAAAAATTAAGGTATTTACTGTGGATAACTGTATTAATTTGTGCTGAACAAAAATTATTCTTTACATGAAAATTAAAACAATAATCTTATAGTCAGTAATTGATTACACATTAAATTCATTAATTCCCCTCCCCCCCTCTTGTGACACCCATGGTTTCAAAGGTTGTTGCCCTCTTAATCAGCTGCATATTAAGTGTCGGTTCTTGGTTTGGCATGGGTGAATTTCCTGTGTGCCTTTTGTCCCCCTATTTTTGGATGAAGGGCCCAAATGACCTAGCTGTCGACGGGCCCTTAAACCCCACTCACTCACTCACTCACTTTTTGGATGAAGTTGGATGTGGTGACATCAACTTCAGAGATATCAAAGTTCATAAGTAACAGCTCACATCTTTTAACCTCTTGAGCGACAGCCATTTAAAAGCTCCGCAGGCCGAGAACGGATACCCAATATCCAGCGCAGGGCATTTAAATTGTTAAATGCGCTAAAAGTGCTTCCTAAATACACAGCTGTATTTTGCGTAAATTTTGTTATTTTAATGAAACAAAAACTGGTATAAAACTCATTATATGCAGTATACATGTACATCATCAGCAATGTTGAGTTGCATTTACAAATCGTTGAAATGGCACTATTTGTTTCACTGTGGTAAAAAGTTAACTTTGCTTTGTCGAAGGCGCCTAATATAATTTCTCGGAAAGAAACAGTAGTGGACCCATTGTATGTGTGAGCTATGCGTCAGCAAATCACAGTACAATGTGAAATAGAACACTACTGTATGTGCGGTTTATGAGTCATCAGAATAAACCAGGTTTGCAATTTTTCCTTACATGTGTTTCGTAACTTGGATATAACTTACAGGCTCTGTTTGTTTCTTTCTTGAAATGCATACGTATACTTTCCTGCTTGTAGCTGAAGTGAGAAGCTTTTGAGTGTTACATCTCAGAGCTAAAACATGGATTCAACAAGCGGTGTTGCACAAAGGTTAGCGAGTGGTGGAAGTTTAAGGGCTTCTGAAATTACACACGATAAATGTGGAGGACTTCTTGCTGTGTGACAGCGATTTGGATATTGATGGCAAATTTTCCAAATTTGAGGGGGGTGTGGAGGATATAGGTACGAGTAGCAGTGAGGAAGAATGTGACCAACTTCCTTCAGGTGTTCGTGAAGAGTCAGCATTGTGGAGTGCTGAAAACAATTGCAATACAAACAGGCACATCTTCATGAGCACAGGGTCTGGTGTTCAATCCCAGGCTCAGCTAACTTCTGACAGCCAACCAATTGACATTTTTACAAAATTTTTTACTACCGACTTAGTGTCTCTCATTGTTTTGGAAACAAATGTATATGCGTGTAAGGTGAAGGAAGACCTGCTCTCTAAAGGTAAATTAGGGCCTAAGAGCAGAATTCAAAGGTGGACAGAAGTAACACTCAATAAGATTTACAGGCTAATTGGTCTAATTATACTTATGGGTGTTATTCGTAAACCTGCATTATACATGTATTGGTCCACAGATGACATGCTAGCTACTCCTTTTTTTGGAAAATGCATGTCAAATAACAGGTTTACGTCAATTTTGCGGTTCCTTCATTTCACCTGCACAGAGAATGTAAATGACAAACTCCACAAAATTAGGCCTGTTTTCGATTATATTATTTCAAAATTTAAAGAAAATTATGTGCCTGGTGAAAAGGTCACTGTTGATGAAAGCCTAATGCTTTGGAAGGGCCGCTTAGGTTGGAAGCAATACATCAAAACAAAAAGGGCTAGATTTGGCATAAAGAGTTTTGATGTTTGTGAAAGTAAAACGGGATATCTTTACAATAGCTGCATTTACACTGGTCAAGGGACTGACAATACTGGAGACAAAGATTTGGGCTTATCTGGCTCCATAGTAATGCACCTAATGGAACCTGTGCTTGATCAGGGTAGGACTGTGTACTTAGATAACTGGTACAGCTCTCCTAAATTATTCATGGCCTTACACAAAAGAAAGACTAATGCAATTGGAACAGTACGTTCAAATCGTATTGGTTTGCCAAAAGATGTGAATACGAAGGCTCTAAGGAGAGGGGAAATGGAGGTGCGTCAGCTCCCACCTTTGACCTACCTTGCCTGGCAGGACAGGAGGGTAGTTACGGCATCATCCAATTGCAGCTCTAAGATTTTGATGATTGATACTGGAAAAACAGATGCCCATACCAAAATGTGCATTTTCAAGCCTGACGTTATCCAGGAATACAATATGCACATGGGCGGTGTCGATCTAGTAGATCAGGTATTGCAAGCATATCCCTCTTTACGATAAACAGTGAAATGGTATAAAAAGGTATTTTTGCACCAGCTGGATATAACCATATACAATTGTTTGGTAATTTGGAGAGCTCTAAACCCACACAAGACAATGACCTACCTGGACTTTCGACTATCAATAGCTCGCAGCCTAATTGAACAATACCAGGTTGAGAGGCCTCTTCATACTGGGGGTAGAAAATCCAAAACCCCTGCACCCCTCAGACTTCAAGGAAAACATTATCCTAAAAGGATACCGTCAACAGCAAAGAAGTCCCGCCCATCTCGAAGGTGTTTCGTGTGCCGCAAGAAGGGAATCCGTAAGGAAACTGGGATGATCTGTGGCGAATGTGGAGATGTGCCCTTGTGTGTTTATCCCTGTTTTGAGGCATATCACTGCAGAAGGAACATATAAAGGTAAGCCAGTAAAGCATATAGAATTTAATTAAATGTTTCATAACGGGGGAAAATTAAAATAAGTTGAGTTAGATAGAGGATAAATAAGGGTTAAATGCACAAACGCACAGGACGTGTATACACGTCCATATCGCTCGTCCGTCATTTTAAATGGACGTGATTTCACGTCCATATCCCTGAAGAGGTTAATGCAAATCTTTTCCCAAGCATCTAATTGACAGGTTTTTTTTTTTTTTCAAATGAGTTTAATAAATTGATTTGTTCTTCAATTTCATGGTTTTGGTGGCAGTGGCTGTTGACTTGTCTGCTTGTTTATATTTTTAATGTTCTCCAATGCTTTTTAAATCTGGTGTCAAATTTATATATGTTTTGCCAGCATATTTTGTTGGAAATTGTACAGTCTATATTGTAGATGCCTGATTTGTTTTCTGTCTCTGTTTTTATCTGTTGTTTGTACTAATTAGATTCCTAATATCAGATAGAATTCATGTATGTTTTAACAGAACCCAAAAATTACGATGTCCATTTCTTCCAATACATTAGCGGCTACAAAGACAGTAGATAACTTTCTTTGGTGGTGTTCAGTTGCATGTTAGTCCAATCATGGTCCAATTTAGTGCAGAACAAAGAATTTTCATTTGTTGCAATTTTTAAAACACAAATCTCCATTATTATTTATTTATGCCAACAAACTTACTGTGGGTGTTTTTAAACACACAAACCATGTGTGGGCAATGTTTGAGAGGTAGAACTTACTTGCAATAGTAAGTCACCATTGGAGTAATTGTCTTTGATGTGAGACTGCCTTTGTGGTTCACTGGGGAAATATGAACTGATTTGAGAATTCAATCTCATTCTGGCAGGTTGTCACAGTAACTTAATGGTTAGAGCACCAGCCTAGTAAGCAGAGGGTCTGTGGTTCAAATCCCAACTGTGGCAATGAATTTTTAAGTTCCAGTTCTACCTCTCAAACAAATCTCCATCTTTGCATTGTAGAACATTTCAAAACTTCTTTCCTGATGTTGATCTGCTTAACAGAAGTACAGTTCATAAAATAGCCAAGAAATTCAAAAGCATGGGATCAATGTTACACCAGTGAAGAATTCTAAAATTGCTGATGTCTTTTGTGACAGAATGATTGGTGTAGGGATTTGGCTTGCTGCTCCCCAGACCTCACACCTTGCAATTTTTACTTGTAGGGCAATTTGAAATTCAAAGTGTATTAATCTAATCCCCGAACATTATAAGAAGTACAAAATAATATACAGGAAGAAATAACCATATATCGCTAGAAATGCAACATGTGTTTGATGATCTGATAAGATATTACAATGCCTGCCTTCGAGCACAAGGGGAACATTTCCAACATCATTTTTGAAAAGGTAAGCAATGTAATGGACATTCAATATTGTAATTTGGGAAAAAAGATGGTTTTAGTTGACCTTGTTCACTCGACTATTTGTTTTGATGCATAAGATGGTATGCACAGAGAAAAATGTGTCAAGAGGTAAGCTGCTTGAGACCGCAATCCAGATGCCGTTAAAAGCATGACTGCTCAATTTGACAGCACCTATATGTACAAAAATTGGCTTTCCTTCACTGCAAAGACATTTAATTTCTCTTAGATACTTGCTACACCAATTATAATTTCTGATTTTTCAGTACATTTTCTTTTTTCCTCCACTTTCCCTCCATTTAAAGCCCAGATGGTGTAACCCTTCTAATTGTCTCTTCTATCCAAGGAAAGAGGATTTTTTATTTGAATCACCAATAGTTTGAAACACATAGGCTTGAATTTTCTTACTGTTCTTGCACTGCTAACCATATGAATGTATTGAAATCATCTGAGCATATATTTTCTTCTTGTAGTCTCATGTGCTGTTTAACTGGCATATGTAGAGCATGTAAAGGATCCTTCAGCATTTCTTTTTTTTAATTCTCTTTTGATGTTTGTACTTAATAAGGATGATATACTGCATGTTTCACTCCTCTTTCTGTTACTCAGACAAGAGGAATGGCTTTTGTTTGCTGTTCTAGTCATAAATGTTAACAATGTTAGCAACTATTTATAGGGCTTCTTTGTGAAGTTCTTTCTTATTGGACATTGTAAATAATCTTATAAATCATTAGAAATCACAATGTCTTGGGAAACACGCTGGGATAGTAACATTGCCTGATGTATTTAATGTGGATAGTAGATCTATTATAATATTTGAAGCTTTCACAGCAATAATTATTAATTAGCACTTCTCAGGTTACCAGCCATGTAATATCCATAAAATAATAGCCATGTAATTTTTTGAACATGTACTCAAATCTACATACTTCACATACCAGGAAGAATTTTATGAACAAACCGATAGGGTGGTGAAGGGATCACTTCTTTCTCCTGCTGTTGCCAACTTTTATATGGAACACTTTGAACACAAAGCCTTGCAGTCTGTGCCACTCAGACCCAAAGCATTCTATCAGTATGTGGATGACACATTTGTGGTTTGGCAACATGAGAAAGAAGCGCTTACAAGCCTTCCTCTTGCAGATCAATAGTACTCATCCAAAAATTAAGTTCGCCAAGGAAATGGAAAGTCTAGGTCCTCTTCCATTTTTGGACATCCATATTTATAAAAAACAAGATGGTACATCAGGGCACAGTGTATACAGAAAACTTACATATACAGATCACAATGTTGATGTGCGTAGTCATCACGGTCTGATCCAGAAGAAAACCATCCTCACCACCTTGTTTCACCAGGCTTATGAAATAGTGGACAAAGACCACTTATAGCACAAAATAATAATTTGATAAACACCTCTAAAAAGAATGGTTAAACAAACACGGACATCCATCAAGCACACCAGTGTTAAGAATAACAGAAACAGCTCCATACGCAACCACAACAAAGAGGAAGATGGAAAGTCTAAAGGAAAGATGTTTTTCCCCTTCTACAGCACAGTCTCAAATAAAATTGTGTGGATACTCAAAAAACATAACATTAAAACGATATTCCTACCACCAAAACAGGCTGGGACCGTATATGAGACCACTTAAGGACAATGTTTGTTTTAAAATGCAATCTACGACTACTACAACCAGAAAAATCAACAATATCTCAGCATAGTCTCAACAATTATTACAAAATTTTGTTTAATGAGGTTGCAGTTTTATACTGCAGTAACCAACCTTACCACAGACTCGTAAACGAGGTGATTGAAATTAAATTACAGCCAAATAATTTTAATAGGGACAACAGCCTATAACTGAGTACAGCTTGGACAGGAATACTTAAAAGAAGGCCATGATTTTGAGATGGCTGTTTATTTCTTATGCAGTTTCCAGTGAAGGCCATGAGTTGAGAGGGCCATTATTAATTATTCATTCTTGATCATGGCCATGGAGCTTAGTATGGCAAAACTTTTTTTATAGATATTACACGGCTGGAAACCCAATAAGTGCTAATTAGTAGATCTATTTATTACATCACCATGGGCTGCTGTGCTACTGTCCTCACTCACTCCTCCAAGAAGCATAACACCCATACACATTTTCTTATCAGAGGCCCATAGTACATATGTTGGAAAAATCAGACATCCTATTGTTAAGTGACCAAACAATTCACTACAAAAAAACTTTATACAAATTCTATGTCAATAACTATAAACTATCACAAGAAGAAATTTATCTCATGATTGCTTTAACTGCAATTGCAAAGCCAACACTAAAAGTTTTAAAACATGATATGCAAGCACTTACGGCATGAAAAGTCGTACAATGGACACTTTGCTGAAGGAACCCAGGTGTTTACCCATGCCGTGTCAAATACCATGGTGAACTTCTGACATGGATGACCAATGCAGACTTCTCCATAGAACTCTGACTGTGGAGCAGAATATCACTTCATTAATTGTTTGCATAATTACACTGAAAACTCTTTCTTCAGAACAGAACAAAATAGTTTGGGTAAAATATGAACAAGTTTTCTCTTTCTACAATGCATGTGTCCATGCCTGCATCCCTGTGCATGATCAGCATAGCTCAAAAACAAAAAGTTGGTTAAATACAAAACCTGGTATTAAGTACAGCATCTTCCAAGGATGCAACGCTAGATTTTCAGCAAAATCCCCCCACCCCAAATTCCTTCTACATGGAACATTTTTGGAAAGTTTTGATTTAAAATAGCTCTTAACGATTTTAGTTAACATATCAAATAATGTTATGCATTTACCAAAATTCTTCAAATGGATTTTCATGTACTTTTAACACTATTGCACTGTTTTATTGCTTATGTATTAAGAATACGCTTTTAGGAACAATAATTGACACACATAATGTTACTTATTTGAGTAAATAAATGTCTGTAAGCTGCACTTAATTGAGGCAAGGTCCACAAGCTTAAGTAATCAAACAAAATGATGGCAATGTGCTTCATCCAAGGCATCATAGAAGCGTTTCTCTCCTGCTCATCCCTTTCATCTGCTGTTGAGCTGTTGCCAACATCGGCACTTAAAATACAAGCACATGGTGTTATGAGTTCTCCCATTTGCACCATTTCCTGCATATGTTGCTGACAGTTCCTGCCTTTCATACACTGGCAATACTACTTTTCCCACCTTCCTCTGCCTCACTTTTGCTCCTAGTACATGCCTTCTGTGTATAGTGTCTGCAACTAACAAGGTTCGAAAATAGGTTATTTCCATGGTTTTAAGAGCTTCAGGAAACAATATCATGATCTTAAAACAGTAATGCCGATGTTCTACGGTCCAACTTTTTTGACCAAATCTTTTGTATCCAATGGAATTGCACACAAGAGAAATAGTGCTTGTCACACTATGGTGCAATTTGATCCAAAATAAATGACAGTTCGCTTAGCAAGCCTGAGAAATAAATATGGCGGATGCAAATATTAATGTAGCAATTGTAACCTTAAGTATAGGTTTGAGATGTATTTCCAAGAGTCTCAGTAGGGGAAAAAAAAAGTATTAGAAGTAAAAGACGGTGGACACGGTCGTGGTTTCAAAGAAGAGAATAGGGCATGGGCCAAAGTATATTGGGTCTGCTACAAAACAAATTGAGGTTAGAGGACCTGAGAAACTATTGCAATTTCCAGCAAATTGACAAGGATTTATTTCTCACCTTTTGCATTGTGTCAAAGGCAAAATTGCACACCAGGACGCAAATACGAGACGATTTATTAATACGTGAAAGAGTTAAGCATTTAAATGTTTCGATGAGTAGTGTCACTTTCTAAATAATGCTGCAGGTTCTGTAATAACCACAAATGCAAAGCCATACATACACAATAGCTGACTACACAATGCATGCCAAGTCCACCGTATTGTTATGTTACTGACACTGATTGGCTATTTTCATGTTTTTGGATGTAAAAATTAGATGCAAAACAGATTAGATATACAAAAAATAGGATAGAAATTGTACACAACAAAATTGTATCCAACTCTCGATGTCTCACGATGCACTTTGTTGTATACAATGTTTTGGACCAAAAGGTTGGACCGTAGAACATGGCTTAGTAAGGTACTGATGTTATTTATCAAGGTACCCAACATTCCCTAATGTAAGTATTTGTTGAAAAATTGTATTTTGGTATATACGAAAGATTATCCAAAATACCATATGTACAAGATATTTTCATGACTAATGAAACACATATTGTTGTGGCGGCCACGCACTGAAAGAATTAGGTTTTAATCACCTAACACCACTGCCTTTGTAATCGCTGACCTATGCATTTATTCAAGAACAAACATTGTTGCATGCATTTTTAGGTATAGGGACTTCGTTTACAGCAAGAGCCAAGAAACGCAGATTTCCTGAGAATTCCCCCATGATTCAGGAGACTATACAAGTGGGTCAGTACGGGCCAACAAGTGAGAAGTCAGTTGTAAAACAGAGAGAGTTTGAGACAGAGTTAGTTGTGTAAAAGAACAGCTGTGAGTGCTAAGTTATGACACAACACAACATTCATGTATTGATTATGTACATGCAACAGTAGCTTCTGTAATAGTGTTAGCACTTTGCTGACAGTTTAAGATAAAAGTAAAATGACATTAAGACTAACCAGACTTTTCATTTGTCACAATATCTTGAATTTTTAGGGTATACTCTCTAAAGTCCTCCTCATTTTGTATGTAACTGGTAAACCATAAGAAAGAAACAGTATCTTACTACACCAAAAATGTAGAGCTCCTTAAAGCACATGGTTTACATCATACTAATCTCTTTGTGGAGCTAACCATTTTCAAGATATTTTTTCTCAATGGGGAATTGTTATTAGTTTTTCCTGCCAGTCATACAAAGAGCATAGAATTTCAAAGCCATCACATGAAGTCCTCTTCTCTAATGGCTACCTTTTCATTACTCTCCTTTCCCTTCACTTTTATTTTAGTTTCCTTGGCCATTAATCCTTAGTTTTCTTTTTAAACTTCCCCATGTCTTTAATTATTTTTCTTTTCCTAACTTAATATTCTTATATACCTCCTTGCAAAAGAAACATTCCTCATTAAGGACCTCAGAACCTTGTTACCTTTACAGAACATAGGAGCCTCAGACAAGCTATTAAAATCACTGGAAAGAAATTTATACCCCTGGAATTCTATGGGACAGGGGCCATGATAGACTGGACGTGGACAGCAGCCGACTTCGATATGAGGCATGTGCTAACTAGAATGGCACTACATGGCTTTCACTATATGATATGTAACAAAGCATTTCACGATACATTGGAAACATGTGTATGTAAACTATGTGGACAGATTTGTGAATGCTACCACTTAGAACTATTGCAGCAAAAGGCATCTATCAGAGAATATGCAAATATGTAATTTATATGTATATAATGTACTTTAGTATAAGTCTACTTCTCTTAAATGGCTAAATAGCTGCAATAAAAGCATTATTAATATTCTTATAACAGACATTTTTCTTGCTTATTTTGTCTCACTATAGATCCAAAACATTGTCTTTACATTTATCTTTTTACATCCTACCAACATTTACACATCTTCCTGATTCATTCCCTCTTGATCCTCTGAAGAATATTGCCCCTATTCTCGTTGATACTAAACTTTCCCTTTACTGTCTGCTACTTTAATCAAAATAATCTTCTCTTCACCAATCTTTCTTTATAAACTTAGAGACTTGATTCTCCAGACTCCCCTCCTGGGGTTAAGTATAAGAATTTCATTGGATTTAGAAATGCCAAAATTAGGAGTTATGTAAAAAGACACAGTTGGGTGATATTTCGCAACATTATGATCACCAATCCAACCTTTAATTTAAGATTATGAGGCTGCAATGCTGGCAAATCCACTGAGTTAAAAAATTCAAGTGGATAGTTGACATCATCTTGTTTAGTAGCAGAATCAACTGATTTGTATGTCCTCAATTCACCAGCAATTTCATTTTGAATTTTGAAATTTAATTCATTTACATCCATGTTTTTGGCAGTCAATATAGCTCATTCTCTCAATCAAATATGATCTCTGTAACTTTGAGCAAGGTTTGGAAACACCTTTTGAATGTGTTCACATTTTGATTCAGTGAACTAACAAAAATTGTAAGGAAAGGTAATGCAGCCAGTCAAAACATCTAAAGGAAATTTGCCATTACTATGTCAATGAGTTGCTTTGCAAATATTTCTCCAGATCGATCATTTTGCAACTCGATGCGCATATTCTTCTGACGTGTTTCCACAAAAAGGACTTTAAATATGCATTAAGTTCATCAGCTGGCGTGGACCATGAAATCACTGGCAATGTTTGAAAAATCTCCTGCTAACAAAGTCATAAATAAAATTAAAACAATAAATTTTAGTCTTAATAAGGTTATTAATACCTTCCTTAGAAGGAAATACTCATAAACCACAAAAAAACAAAATAAAATATTATTATTAACCACCAAATTGGTAATTATTATTTATTTATCCCAACAAACTTACTGTTGGTGTTTTTAAACACACAAGCCGTGTGTGGGCAAAGTTTAAGAGGTAGAACTGGAACTTAAAAATTCAATGCCACAACTGGGATTTGAACCACAGACCAAATTGGTTTTGATTGTTCCACAGATTTTCCATAGCTCGGTGTAATGCCTCTACAGACTTTTTATGTGCCATTGTGCATTCATCCCACACTATCAATTTACATTACTGCAAAACCTTTGCCATTGTAGAGTTCTTTGAAATGTTGCAGATGTGAGTTCCGTTGCTTTGCACATTGAGCAGCAATTTTAGCTGAATGACAAGCTGTACGGTTTGTGATATCTGAATCCTTTCAATTTCATTTCGCCTTTCACATTGCTGAGCAGTCCAATTAGACTGAAAATTAGCCTGGCTTCAAGCATTTCGAGTTCTTCAACCCAAATTGCTTTGCCCACATCTTATTGGCAGCATGAGTCTTGAACTGAGTATACATAGAAACACAAACAAAATAAACCGATCAACCAAAGATAAATTGAGGAACTTGTTTGTCAATTGAGAAGTAAAGATTTAAAAACAACCAGGAAAATAACACAACCGCCTCCGTAGCGCAGTTGGTAGCGCGCTTGCCTCTAGAGCAGAGGACCCGGGTTCGATCCCCGGTACCAGCATGGGGATTTTATCCCCTCTGGGAGGTCTGGCACGGGGTGCACTCAGCCTCATTAGGTCCCAGGGGGACCAAATGAGAAGCTACTTGATGGAGAAGTAGCGGCCCCAGGTCTAGAAGACCGCATAACCAGCCGGGAGGGCTCGGGGCGCTGACCACGTCCCACCCTCCAGTACTGCACCTCACCAATGACGCCTGTAGTGGGCAGAGGTGGGGGACGCAGCGGCTGGGCGATAGGCCTTGGCCCTTCATGGGCTGTAGTGCCGGGGTTTAGTTTAGTTTAGGAAAATAACACACACTAATTGAGAATGTACTTGAGACGGGAACTTCCATGTATATATATGTTTGTAATTATAGAACCAGAATGTAAACATAAGACTCATAGGTATAAGTATAATTTTTGTATTCTGAATTGTGAAAGAAGTTGCCTCTTGAAAGTATGTTGACTTGAGTGTATTTCTGAAGGTCAGAAATCGACGAAGGACAAACATCTTTTGTCATTTTGTGCCAAGGGATGGCTTTGCCTTAAAAGTCCAAGGACACAGCTGGGGAAAATATACCCCCCCCACCCCCCATAATGGGACTAGAGAAAGCGTGTGGGTGAGATACATAAATAGGTAAAATTTCAATACGGGTCTGTCTGTCGTGCTGTTGCTACCAGGGTGAATCTGTAACAAATAGATGTCTAGTTTCGCGCTAAAAACGTCGCTGTGTGAAAAGCGACAGTGATTAGTGTTAGGTGGAAGTAAATAGTGATATTAAATCACAATATCAGAAACTCCCTCAGGTCTGTTCTTCGAAGCATTGATGTGGTGGAGAATAAATCAGAAAACGTCTGTGCTGTATTTGGTCATCTAACCTCATGCTTGATAAAAATCCTACTCATGCCTACCTAAATCCCGGTACCTAATCCCATACAACATCAACGTAGCGGCGTACAGTGCAGAGGCAGCTACTGCACTGGATGAGCTACCGAGGCATCAAACCCTAAGTGAGTCATCACCAAACCGGACCCGTTACAAGAGTGGCACCCAACCCCATTACAAAAGAGGCTTCCCAACGTGGCGGCTCAACAAAGATGACAACCAGATGATCGCCGATGGAGGTAGGTGACTCGGCGAGAACATGATCGACGTGTAGGAAGAACAGTGCATGAGAGTGAATTTCAATGCAGGGGCAGCAGCAGACGCCGTGGACGCGACAAGAAGGCGACGACCACAAGGAACATCACGAGCGCCAAGTAGGAGACGACGATGGTCCAAGAAGCAGCCTCAAGACCTGGGAGGAAAGGCGCATAAGATGATGGTTCAACAAGCGACACAATCTTCAACATCAGAGGATGACCACATCAACACAGCAACGGAAGTCGCCGAAAGGTCAGAGTTTTAAAAAAAAGAATCCTATGTAAAAACACTGTATATATAACAATACTTGTAGATGCATGAAGATAATGTATGCAGGAATGAGAGGGTATGTACTGTATGACTGAGAGGGGAAGATAGAATAGGGTAATTTTAAATAGATGCTCATTCGTAGCGGGAAGTTAATTAGAAAGAACAAAATGGAGTCGTTAGAACAGAATAAGGAAAACAGTGCTAGGAGCAGCGACGCGGTAGTGAATATTTCGGGAGATTACTTCAAAATGCTCTTAGAAAAAATAAACGAAATGGGTAGTAGATTAGAGAACATGGGTGATAGGTTGGAGAGCAAAATTAGTAGTCAAATGAAAGAGCTCATAGACAGAGGATTTAGGACTCAAGAGTCAAAGTTGAAAGAACATTTAGATCACAAGCACCAGGAATTTGAGGAGAGAATGAGGGAACAGCTAAATGCATAGCAGGCGAGCATTTGCGAAAGCCAGGAAGGGTTAAAGTCCTTTAGAGTTAATGTGGACGAAAATTTAGAACGTGTGAAAGAAAAAATGTTGTTGTTAGCTAATGCTGGATTTCTGACAATGAAGTCATTAATCCTCTTGCTCTCCAATATTTTTCACTGATGATATTGAAGAGAGCAATAGCAGTAATAGTAACTGCTTTTTAGAGAGCACCATATTTTTATGTTTTGGTGGTCACGTCGTTCTCAAGAAAAAATGTAGAAACTATGACAATGCTGATGGATTGGCTAATAGCTATTAAAAACGCAGTGCGTGGGGAGGTAAATGAAAGTTTACAAGTAGTACAGGCTGAATTAGAAGCCGAGGGACAAGAAATCAGTAAACTTAAGAAAAAGACTGAGAAACAGCTATCAGCTCATCCGTTCAAAACAGAGTGAGAAAAGGATAGTGGAGCTTCAGGGATCTTTAGAGAGAATGGAGATACAATTAAGAAATGTTAATGATGGTAATACGACTAGCGCAGTCGATAGTAATGGGAATGATAACTCAATTATACCTAGTGTACAGCATGAGGCTGCCGCTATGGAGAATGTAGCACCTAGTTCCTTCTACGTGGCCCCGCCTAATACAGGAAATAATCTCAGTCAATATGGGCAATTGTTGAATGAGTTGTCTGTTCCCATTTTTGACGAGTCCGATGCCGTAAATCCAAGGCAATTCGTTATCGACTTAGACCACATTTCCAGATAAAGGATATACCGAAACAACTCAAAATGTTTATCGTACGTAAAGTGCTAAAGAATAGATCTCTGACATGGTTGAGTTTTGTTTTGAGTAAAAACTGTTTTCACCAGCATTCCAAGAAAATGTTCATTAACTTGTACCTGGATATGATAACACAAAGTAAGATAGGATTAATGTTGAACAAATTGGCCGTGGAACGAGTGAAAAAGAAAGCCCACAAGCTCAAAGAAAAACCTAAGTCCAGAAAGAAAAAGAAAAGGGAAATCCATATTGATACACGAAACCAACAGTCATTTCTGAAACACATAGTAAAGATCGTTGCAAAAGATAAGAGGCAGGCGGATGGCCACGGTCTTCATTGTGACCAGACAAAGGAAAAAGGGACGAAGGATGCCCGAACCAGCTGTATTTACAGTCAATGAACCAAGTTACGGGATTGAAAACAGTAGAATGTACCAAGGGAAGATTTATTAATCTACTAACTTAACTAACAACTTAAAAATAATAACTTAAAAACAATTGACATAAGTACCCAGTGTGAAAAGAGGTTGAGATAGAGAAAATAAACTCGACCATGAAATAGATGAAACAAAAGGGGATTCAAACCGATAGAATCGATGGAGATCAAATTCGTTAACACAGTGGGCGCGAGCATATAAAAGAACAATTGATGTAGAAGCTGCCGAAAAGTATGCTAAGGTAGAAATGATAAAGTTGACCGTGAAAAAAAGAAAAAATAAATAAATAAAAACAAAAGTAGACAAATGCAAAGCAACGCACAAGGCGAAAAGTTAGAAAAATGCTAAAACCGGATCACAGTCCTAATTGCTTGAACTTTATAACTTGTTTTAGTACTTATTAAATCAAAAGTTGAAGGAAATTATAGATTAATTATGGCTATGATAGAAATAACAGAAATGATATTAAAGGTGTAAACTGTACCTCACAGTAATTGTAAATTTGATCTAATTACTTATCAAAAGGGAGACCGAGGTATGCGGGAAACAGTAATCAGCAACGATTGAAATAAAAATACAACAACAACAACAAATTAATAATTGTTTAAAATATGCGCGAAGTGGTATGTGAGTTTAAAAAGACAGATGAAGGAAAAATGATAAACTTGGAAGGATATAGGTGAAGAGAGGTAGAAATAAGTGTAAAATAAGTAGCTCGTAAGTGTAATTAGTATTGGCAGTACAAAAGGAGGTCATTATGTGAAACATACTTGTTAAGAATTGAGGGACCCTGGAAGACACTGAACCCTTGTGTTTACATTGGCCAGGTAGACAAGAGGAATCTGTGTCAGTGACCTATATATGTGGTAGTGCAAGGGGGAAGACAAGTGAAAGACTAATACAGGTAGCTAACCTGAAAGTGAAGGGGATACTAGGAGGAAGTGGAAATTCTCATTTGTAAGTTAAGCTGTAAAGTAAAAACTTGGGAAGAAAAAGAACTTGCTAACAAAAAAAGGAGAAACCTCCCAAAGTTATTCCTTGTTTTTGTTACGAAGTCCGGCGCACTTAAGATGGGAACTTCCATGCATATATATTTGTAATTTGTAATTATAGAACCAGAATGTAAACATAAGGCTCATAGGTATAAGTATAGTTTTTGTATTGTGAATTGTGAAAGAAGTTGCCTCTTGAAAGCATGTTGACCTGAGTGCATTTCTGAAGGCCAGAAATTGACAAAGGACAAACATCTTTTGTCATTATTATTTATTTATGCCAACAAACTTACTGTTGGTGTTTTTAATCACACAAGCCGTGTGTGGGCAAAGTTTAAGAGGTAGAACTGGAACTTGTGGCATTGAATTTTTAAGTTCCAGTTCTACCTCTTAATCTTTTGTCATTTTTGTGCCAAGGGATGGCTTTGCCTTAAAAGTTCAAGGGCACAGCTGGGGAAAATATAACCCCCCCCCCCCCCAATAACAGGACTAGAGAAAGTGCGTGAGTGATACATAAATAGGGAAAATTTCAATAGAACAGGTCTGTCTGTCGTGCTGTTGCTACCAGGGTGAACCTGTAACAAGTAGATGTCTAGTTTCGTGCCAAAAACGTCGCTGTGTGAAAAGCGACAGTGATTAGTGTAAGGTGGAAGTAAATAATGATATTAAATCGCAATATCAGAAACTCGCTCAGGTTTGTTCTTTGAGGCATTGATGTGGTGGAGAATAAATCAGAAAAGTCTGTTCTGTATTTGGTCATCTAACCTTGCGCCTGAGAAAAATCCTACTCATGCCTACCTATATCCCGGTACCTAATCCCATACAAAATCAATGTAGTGGCATACAGCTCAGAGGCAGCTACTACACCGGATGAGCTACCGAGGCATCGAACCCTAAGTGAGTTGTCACCAAACCGGGCAACCAGCCGGACCCATTACAAGAGTGGCGCTCAACCCCGTTACATACTGAAAAACTGTCAAATTCAAACTGCAATTCATAGAAAGAGAAAGTATGAAATCTAGGATGCATTTAAATAGTTTATGTTAATTTTAAGGCTGTGTTCATGATTATAAAGTTATGAATTAAATTTCAAATGTTTTTTTCTTTATATTATGGTTTGGTACTCTTTTGTTTTATCTGAATAGAACAAAGCAGTAAGTAAATGAATTGAAAGTCAGTTTCAGGGTGTCTGAGGTCAATTCATTTAGTCGATTCATTGCTCAAATCAATCTTGATGGACCCAAAAAGTTGATTCTTCTATTAATCTATCTCAGATCGCAATCTCTAGAATTGACAGCAGGAACAACTTGAATGGGAAAAAGAAAAACATGGTTTTTATGATTTTTTTGTGCAATTTTTCTTTTAATAAGAACCTTCCTCAAACTTCAACAAATATTTGAAAAAAAAAAGGAATTAGCTGAATTGGTCCAGCTGTTCTCGAGTTTTGCACTTAACAACATATTTAGCCATTCATTTTTATTTATATATCAATTACAAGGAATATCTCACAAATGCTTAACTTCACAAAAAAGTTAATATGACGTACACTGTGTGGTTTAAGAACTACTTTTTTTTTGTGCAGTTAGATTTTGTCCACGTCTAACAATTTGTCAGTTATGCACCATTCAGAATGAAGAGTGAGTGCGTAGTGTTTAAGGGCCCGTCGACAGCTAGGTCATTTGGGCCCCTTCAGAATGAAGAGGACATCAAAGATTATTCCCAGAAAATTCAAGTAATGCATTTTGTTTGTCATGAAAATACCTTAAAATACGGTATTTTAGACAAAGTTCTTAGAGCCTTTTTTTTGTCAGAATCCAAACTTTTGAAAATTTTTTCTATGAAAAGGGTTATTTGGGGTGAGGCAATTTTCTTAAAAATCTTGGTGTGCCATTCCCAGACAATGCTGAACTTAAATACCAAATTTGGCACTTAATCAACTTTTTGTTTTTGAGTTATGCTGTTCATACACACACTTATAAAGGGGGTCCCAAAACATATATTTTTGGTGAAATCTTGGTATTAAATTTTGGGAAATGCAACACATAGTAAAGAATGTAAGAAGCTATTGTAAGGGTATAAAAAACCTAAGACAAAGGGTAACAGGAACTAAAAATCTGGACCCTAGTGATTATTTATGAGGTAAAAAGTGTTCTATGTCACATTTTGGTACCTGAACATTTTCATTTGCCTCTACATCATATAAGATTTGTGATCAGTTAGACAATATACTTGTACACACAGGTATTAAGATAACTAACAATACTTACATCCATGTATTTGAAAAGTGCTATTGAATCATTTGTTGGTTTTGGTTTAGGTTTTGGTTTTGAGTAGTAGGCATGCCTGAACCATTTTGGAATCTTGCCTTGTGCATGAAGCTCTTCTAAAATATGTCTTGGTGACTTTGTTCTTTTCAGTGGAATCCTGAAAAAAAAATGCAACTTAGTTTATTGTATAAACCTCCAATGACCATCACTGGAGGGCAGAAAACTACACACTGATTTTACAATCTCAGTGTGGCATATCCCACAAACTTCTCTGCTCATTATAAATTCACATACTTCCACGTATATTATTTATAGTATTCATATTTATGCTGCATTACTCATGATACTTTTTTGCATAGGAATTATAAATGAACGAGTAAGTGCATTGTTAAATACAACATGCCAAAAATGCACTCAAATGTTAGTCAGAAGCTTGGAGGATCAGAATAACAAGCTCATGCAGAAGATTGAAAGAACTGATGTTTTACATTCACATGAGTTCCACTACCAATTCATCGGCAAACTATTTTCTTAAAAAAAAAGCTTATTACTATATCTACTTTATACTATTTGAGATAAATATTTGTAGAAATGCTTTGATTACATATTTCCTTTTAGGTACAAAGGGAATATAGAAGGTTAACATGATAGTTAAATCTTTTAAGAGCTGAACACTATATGATGGCTTTGAAAGTCCATTCTATTTGCATGACCAGGAGAAAAAAAAAACAAATAAAAAGTAACGACTACCCATTTGAGAAAAGCATAAATAAGTATTGGAGTAACAAAGAAATATCTTGGAAATGATTTAACTCCACAAAAAAATGAATCTGACAAACTGTGTGCTTTAATGAGACCTACACATATGGTATTTTAATCAAAATCATAGGAGCCATTTTGGAGAAAGTTAACTTTTTCAAAAACTTTGCATGTAATAGTTTGGGAGGAGGGGTTTTCTTGAAAATCTTCATGTCACACCCTTGAAATGTCTGAACTTACACACAAAGTTGGTATTCATCCATCCAACTTTCATTTTTTAGTTATTCTGTCCAACAACACATATGCAACTGTGGAAAAAAAATGAGTCATGCCTGGAATGCCAAATTCATCTAAGTCCTACACAGCACGGCATCTTTATTGATCATATGGGTTAGTAACATTAAGATTTTGAACTTTTTGCTGCACTGCACAACTGTATCGTGGATGGTGTAAATAAGACACAGCGTTATGTAGGACTTAGACGAACATGGTGTTCCAGACATGACTTTTTTTCCAAGGGTGTCCATGCAGACTGTTTCCTAAAAACTGTATTTTTTAATTCCGGAAGGCTCAAAACATGCACTTACGACACAATCTCAGTATCAAATTTTTATAAGAATGCAATACTTTCTTTGCTTACTATAGTTAAGTAAAGAAAGTAGATACTAAAACTAAATAAGAAACCCAATATTTCTTGAATTTAAGAAGCCTCAAAACAACCTTTCCACTGAAATCTCTTTATTATGTGTATTTTCAATGATAAGCCATAATTCTCAGTGCTCTCTTCTCAAAATATTCATGACTTTCAGAGCGAGAGCTTCATGAGCTTGGCATAGTTCCAAAGGGGTGTACATCATTCTGAATGAAACCATCGTTATCTTGTCCCTAAATTCAAAAGAATTAAAAAGTATAAAAGCGTGGGAGCTTGTCCTTTTACTTTCTCTACTATGTATAGTAAGTAGGGGAATTTTGTAATCGACCCGGTTTTTCAATCTGAAAACTGAACTGAACTAGAAGTTAAACTTCAAAAGTTAGATCCTTTCAATTCAGTTTTCAGTTACACTTGCCTAAAAAATTGGACTGAAAATGTAAAACTGATGTTGAGATTTCACCAGAAATATGTTCTGAGGACCCCTGAAACCAAAGAAAGCATTTTTAGAAAAAGATCTGTTGGGTGTATACGTCTGTCTGTGAGCAGCATAACTCAAAAGTGAAAAGTCGGTTAAAAACCAAAGTTGGTTTTAAAGCTTAATATCTTTCAAGGATGTGGCACAAAGATTTTGAAAAAAATTCCTCCACCCTAAACTACCCTTTACATGGAAAGTTTTTCGAAAATTTTTATTTTTTCCAAAATAGCTCTAACTATTTTGATTAAAATGCCATATGTTAAAGATATTTTATGGCAAATGAAATGTATACTTTGAATTTTCTGGCTACGGATCATGTAGTCCTGTTTACTCTTGATAACTTTTGCATAACTGGTAAACCGTAAGAGATAGACCAATCTTACTATTTGAAAATGTAGATCTCATTAAAACACAAGTTATGTCAACATGTATTTTTGTGTGGAGTGAACCATTTCGGAGGTATTCTTTATTTGTGTGAGTTTAGCAATACTTCAACTTTTCTCAAATGGAACGTCGTATCACTTTATCTCTTGACCGTGCAAAGATAACGGAATTTCAAAGCTTTAAAATATATGACTGTCGCTCAAAGTACTCCTATATTCCCCTTGCACATACAAAAAACTAGCAAAAGGATAAGTTCTGCAAATGTTTATCTCGACTAATATGAAGGAGATAGAGGAATAAGAATTTGTAAGAATAGTTAGTGCATGAGTAGGGAAAGTCATGTGAGTGCAATACATCAATTTTTTTCTCTGTGTGGGGAACATGCGGAATTGCATAAATTCCACGCCAATAACGTGTTGAGATGCCGGACGGCTCTAAACCCAAACAATGGACTTTTTTGCCAATATTTATTTTCAAATGTCAGACACGCGACACGCCTTACCTGATTAATTCAGAGTGTACAATGCTTATCAGGAAGAGCACTCCCCATATCAACACCAACTCCTTCCCAAGCATCTTCAAGACTGAACTACTATCACATATCTTAGCTTGTTCATGTATGACACAATCTGTTTTACACAATCCAAGGTCACTCCAGGTCCATGTGACTATGAATCACCCTCTGGAGTAGTTTTTCCGGGGAATCCCCTCCAGATCCGTTTGTTACATTATCACGTGTTTCCTGTATCGTAATATTTTTATGATCTAATTAGGTCTTATTCATTTGGAAGAGTGCTTGATGTCTTTGAATGTGTGGAATAACCAATATTTCCATTCAAAAAACTGTATAGGTTTACTGACTACATCAGTGTCTTATGGAGCAGAATGTAGCCATGTTGGCTGCACTGCTTATAGTCAGGGTCAGACGTTCAGGCCCAGTAAGGCCGCTTTCAGACGAGACCTGTGCCTACTAGATCAGGTCGCGCGTTACTTCTTGACGAATGAAAATTTTATATGAAAGGTTGGATGCGAGTTATTACTCACCTTTTGCAGGAACGCTGCCATGGAGCGGAGGTACAGTCTGCAGAGAGATGATGTGTCTTTACGCACATGCTTCTGAGCTGAAGTAGTACAACACTCAGATCAATGGGAAAACGCATGCCGTCATGTCGAAGAAATTGAACAAGAATACTGGGATAAAGATGTCATTGTGGAAGAAAGGATTGAGCAAATTATTATCCAAGATAATGGAATGGTAATATTAATCACTGTTATAAAACACTTGCATGCTACATCCGTACCGCACAAAACTTTTGCAGTCGACTGTATACGCAAACGCGACAGAGGAAAACAGAGGTGTCTGTTATCGTAGCATAAACATTTGCTGACCTGTTTATTAAGGGTAGGCAAACTGACTGGATTTCTGCTCATGGTCATTCGTCAAGAACGAACGCGCAACCTATAACTATAGTGTTCTGTGCCTGTGGATGAGACGACTTTCTCCGTAGGCCATGTCCGTGTGTTCCTGAAATAGTCCGGAGAGCCTGCCACTTTTTATCGTGAACACCGCTTTGTTACACACGTTGTTGTTATTATTATTATTATTATTATTATTATTATTATTATTATTATTATTATTATTATTATTATTATTATTATTATTATTATTATTATTATTATTATTATTATTATTATTATTATTATTATTGTCGTCATTATTATCATCATTAGCATTATTATTTATTTGTTATTATTGGTTTCTTATTGTTATTCTTGCTGTCGTCACTGTCATCATTATCAGCGGTGGCGGCGGCAGCAGCAAGTTGATTCTTCATCAGCATGAATGAACTGGTAATGCCAGAATAGTGCCCCAAAATAGTTTGTTTTATGACGCTCGACGACTATCACTACAGCCTGTCGCTGTCACTGCCACTGCCGCCGCCGACCCCGCCATCACCACTACTGGTGAATTAAAAACATTGTTTTGTTGTTTAAGGACGCTGTCAATTGCCAGGATGACATCAGCGTCGCCGGTGTACCGAAGTTTCGTCCCGCAGGCCTTCTTTAACATACCAGTAAATTTACATGGAGCTGTCGTTTTTAAGCACACTTAAAAACCATTGGTCTGGGCCGGATTTGAACCGTGACCTTGGGATCAGTAGGCCAGCGTCTAACCAACTGAGCCACCCAAACCGACAACTACTCCTGGATACTTTTATCGCAAGTAGATGATCAAATTTCGAGCTACCTTAAATTTCACAAATAGATTACGTGCGTCATGTCCTGGCACAATAAACGTCCAAAATCTTTCCACAGACCTGCCTTCAACAACGTACCGCAGTATCATATCTACCAGCTGTGACTGACATGACGCATCTGTTCTTTCATCGGCTATTATGGCAACATAGGTAATTAGTTTTGTTTATTTCCTGAATGACCTCATCGTGATATACTTAGGTAGCATGTATTCTAAAATGTCATTCTGTATAGTTTTATATGTTCCTTTAAATGCAGTTGAAGATCACAAGTGTAATTTTAATTCCAATCCAGCTCAGCAATGAACTGGATAAATTCTCGGAATGTGCCTTTGTTATTCGAGTCCTCTGACTCATCGTATCCGCGTAATGCTAATTCTAACTTTCCACATAATCGTATGCAATTGATTATTAAATTTAGCACATACCTGTTTCTGTCAACTTGCTGGTTATGCTCTAGGAAGGCTTGCCAATTATGGGAGTCAAGCTTGCTATAGGTTCATCACTTTGTTTATATGCTGCTTGGATTTCTCGTGGGTCTTAATTTTCCCCCAAACGTGAACTAAATCCACCACATCTTTCTTTGACCAATAATTGTTATCGCCACCACAAAGAATGCATGGAAAGCAGAATAATGGTGTTTCACCTCACATCCACGGATCCATGTGTGTGTGTGTGTGTGTGTGTGTGTGTGTGTGTGTGTGTGTGTGTGTGTGTGTGTGTGTGTAAATGTCTACTGAATGTTCTAACGCAGTTAACTCTTGCACTTTTTTGTGTTTAGTACCTGGGCGACCTAGCTTAGCTCGGCGTTTTTCGCCTCTGTTTTTGTGAAATCTTTTTTTTTTTTTTTTTTTTTTTTTTTTTTTTTTTTTTTTTTGGTGGGAGAAGATACTTAGATAAACTTGAAAGGCAACACGTTAACTAAATAATAAATTGTTGTCGCAATAATTGTTAAGAGTCATTTCCGAGATACAAGAGCTATAGAAATACATACAAATATTTTATAAACACCACCATTTCAGCTGAAAAATGTCTACTGCTGAACGCAGGCCTACCCCATAGATATCCACCTAGTTTGAGGTTTTCGTCGAGCATTTGTTCCATTATGGAATTCAGTTCTTTGGTGCTGCGATTGACTCCAGGTCGTTAACACGTTAGCCAAGGTCCTTTATATTTCCGTCGAGTTCTTCCATGGCTTCCTTAACCCCGACCAGTCACTCGTTAGTATTCTCCGATAGATCTATCTTCATTTTGGACATTCCCGCCTTCACCTTTTCCGTTTCGGAGTTTACATTTTCAATTTGGCTTCCATTTTTGTTTCCATTTTGTCCAGTTTTGTTCCCATATTTTCTATTCCGTAGTTTACATTTTTCCAACTCGGATTACATATTAGTTTCCTCTGCCGCATTCCGGAATTCATTTCATTCCCTATTATGTCCATCTTGGCTAACATTTGTTTCATCAAGTATTCCATATCGTGCTTTTCGTCGCACTCCTGACACCAATTGTGATTGATTACTTTACTTGTTTAACTATTTCTTTATTTTTTATTAAAACACCGGAGCGACACTAAGCAAAAGCACTGTTGAAGAATAAAGACTACTGGAAGAAAGCTGGTTGATAAAGCCATGTGCATGTGCTGCGCATTTCTGTTTCAATCACATAGAAAATTGTATGAATTGTTCGTAATTGCTCGTGGAAGCGGGAGTAATGAAAGAAATGTGATTGTGTTTTACTAAAGAAAAATGAGTAGAAAAACCGTGTGAATGTTATACGTTGCAATTATATTTCAAATGTATGGACAGTTTGTAGAAGAGGGAGTATTGTGTTAGGTAAAAGCAAATGGAGTAGAGAAAAACATGTGAATGTAATACGTTGCATGGTAAAATGGACTCATAAAATCCTTCGACATGAAAACACTTAGATACGTTAATTTTCATGGCGGTCGGTCAACCAGCGTTGGAGTTTACTCACTCTTCAACATACGATATGTATAGGCGTTGGTATGTATGAAGTTAATAAACGACAGGAATAACATGTGAATTGTTACGTAAAACAAAAGTGAATAGAGAAAAATAGTATGAATGTAATACGTTGTATTTCTGTTTCAAACATATAGCAAATTGTATGAATTGTATATTGAAGGGCGAGTAGCGAAAGAAGACTGATCGTGTCTCGTAAAGGAAGAATTAGTAGAGGAAATCGTTGAATGTAATACGTTGCATTTATATTTCAATCATAGAAAATTATATGAATTGTATGTTGAAGGAAAACAGAGGATTCATGAATGTGCTACGTAAAAAAAGCGAGTAGAAAACCATTTGAAAGTAATATATTGTGTAGTAAAATTGTTTCCACAAAAACATTTTCCATGAAAAAATACATATACATGCCGAATTTCGCGGTGATCGATTAAGCGGTTTAGAGATTAACAGTTAAACATGTATACAAACATCCAATTTGTATGAACATGGGCGTCGCGAAACGGGGGCAAGGGGGGGCCGCGGCCCCCCCTTGGAAGTTGGTGAACTTAATGTGCAGCCAGAAACTGACTATTAAAATATTATTTTAATTTTGATATAAAGAACTATTTTTATTTAGTACAAATTAGTACGGTTATCTGCAACAAATACTATAAATTTTGACAGTAAAATTGATTTAATGTTATATGATTGCAAATTTCCAACATGTGGCTCCCCTCCCCCCTGGAAAAAAGTCTGCCGACACTCATGTGTATGAATGTGCGTGTGTGTGTGTGTGTATATATATATATTAGGAATTGTTTGTAGAAGAGTGAGTAGAAAAAGAGATGCGAATGTGTTATCTAAAGGTGAGACGAGAAAACTGTGAATGTAAAAGCATTTCTATTTCAAACATACAGAACATGGTATGACTTATTTTGAAAGGGACGATAAAAATGGTTTTTTTCCTGTAAAATCGCGTTTTTATGGAAAATTGTTCATAGAAGAGTGAGTAGAAAAAGAGGTGTGAATGTGTTACCTAAAAGTACTTAAGTAGAGAAAACACTGCGAATGCAATATGCAGCATTTCTATTTCAAACATACAGAAAATTGCATAACTTATTTCTAGAAGAGTGAGTAGAGAAAGAGTTATGAATGTGTTACCCAAAAGTAAGTAGAGAAAACAGTGTGAATGTAATACATAGCATTTCTATTTCAAACATGCACAAAATTGTATGACTAATTTGCAGAAGAGTGAGTAGAAAGAGATGTGAATGTGTTACCTAAAAGTGAGTAGAGAAAACACTGTGAATGTAATATGCAGCATTTCTATTTCAAACATACAGAAAATTGTATTACTTAGTTCTAGTCCCAGAAACAGTTTTGAATGTGTTACCCAAAAGTAAGTAGAGAAAACAGTGTGAATGTAATACGTGGCATTTCTATTTCAAACATGCAAGAAACTGTATGACTTCTTTGTAGAAGACTGAGTAGAGAAACAGATGTGACTGTGTTACCTAAACATGAGAGGAGAAAACAGTGTGAATGTAATAACATTTCTACTTCAAACATACTGAACATGGTATGACTTATTTTAAAACTGGGGATAAAAATAATTTTTTGTGTAAAATCACGTTTTTATGGAAAAAATAAGAGTAGAGAAAGAGATGTGAATGTGTTACCTAAAAGTACTTAAGTAGAGAAACCACTGTGAATGTAGTATGCAGCATTTCTATTCAAGCATGCAGAAAATTGTATGACTTACTTATAGAAGAGTGAGTAGAGAAAGAGATGTGAATGTGTTACCTAAAAGTGAGTAAAGGAAACACTGTGAATGTAATATGCAGCATTTCTATTTCAAACATACAGAAAATTGTATGACTTATTTGTAGAAGAGTGAGCAGAAAGAGATGTGAATGTGTTACCTAAAAGTGAGTAGAGAAAACAGTATGAATATATGTAGCATTTTTATTTCAAACATGCTGAAGATTGTATCACTTCTTTGTAGAAGAATGAGTAGAGCAAGAGGTGTAAATGTATTACCTAAAAGTTATAGGAGAAAACAGTGTGAATGTAATAGCATTTCTATTTCAAACATACAGAACATGGTAAGACTTATTTTAAATGTGGGGATAAAAATGAGTTTTGGTGTAAAATCATGTTTTTTTAATGGAAATTTGCTTACAGAAGAGTGAGTAGAGAAGGAGATGTAAATGTGTTACCTAAAAGTACTTAATCAGAGAAACCACTGTACATGTAATATCCAGCATCTCTATTTCAAACATACAGAAAACTGTATTACTTACTTATAGCAGAGTGAGTCGAGAAAGAGATGTGAATGTGTTACCTAAAAGTGCGAGGAGAAAACAGTGTGAATGTAACAGCATTTCTATTTCAAACATACAGAACATAGTATGACTTAAACAGGGTGCGGTACAGATTAACACTTTACAGTAATGATTAATTTCCATTTCCTCGTTAAAAACTTGTTTATTGTTCCCTTATATAACAAATAGATTACACAAATCTTCTGGATTGGCGTCCTTTCACACTACCCTAACACGGACTATGTATATTTGTGAGTTCGTAATCTTCTTCTATTTTTACCCCGCTTAACAATCTGTATGTTTGTTCTCTGCGTTGTTAATTCTGTTATCTTTTAAAACACAATGTTCTTCCAATAAAACACTATACGCAGATAAATTTCCAAATTATACGCGGACTTCGCAATTCCCATATGATGCCAACCCAAGCTATTGAAGATGAAGACAATTGAATATATATGTACATTTTTGGCCAAGTATAAGCATTATTTATTTATTAGTCCTTTAAAATCAGATACTGTACATGGTACACTGATATAGGATACGTCAAAAGTAATTATATTACATAAACTTATTTACAATAAATACTTGTACAATTATACATAAGGGTATTTGTTAAATTTCAAATATTATTAAAAAAATTTCTCATTCATACCTTCAAGAAATAGAAACAAATGCCAAAGATAAAAAATGGATTACACTACTTTCCAACCCAGATATAATCCCCCAGAGACCAAGGAAAACAGCGGTTGCAGCCTTCCGACTATTGACAAATCACAACTGCTTAGCAAGTCATCTCTACAGAATAGGTATCTCAGCCTCACCAATATGTGTCCTGTGTAACGATCCAGCAGAAATGAACGAAGAGCACTTGAAGACCTGTAAAGCATTAAGATCAGAAGAAACTGCAGTTCAAAAGTATTGGAAAGCACGAATGCTAATGGCTTCATTGCCAGATGCAAGGCACTAGAAAACAACAACAACAACAAATTTCAAATATTCTTCTACTGTGTAAAAACAGTGTTCCTTCAAAAAAACCTTCACACCGCATTTAAATTTATTAACATTTTCTATATCTTTAAGGTTATTAGACAGTGAATTATATATTTTTATACAGGAATGTAAAACTCCATTTTTGCATAGTGTAGTTCTAGTGGAGGTTAAGTGAATATTTTGATTGTTTCTTGTAAAATGTGCATGAACATGTCCATTTTTTTTGAAACTGCATGTTTTTCTTTACAAACAAAGCTGTTTCCAGTATTTAAGCACATGCCAACGTAAGTACACCAAGCTTTCTAAATAGTGGTTTACATGGAGATAATTTCTTTTCATTACATATTACATTATTTCTAATTTTAGGGGGCGTTTTTCCGCTGCTTCTATAACCTTGTACTCAACCATATTAGAGGGCCTACATGGAAAATATCGCCTCACAATTTGTAAACAAATGTTATTCCTATTTCAAGTAGAATGCTCATTACAATGTATTTGATTAGTAGCAAGTTATTTATAAAGCAAACCACTTGTAAGCTGTTCAAATACGCTAGCGTATAATATATTATTTTGCTTGAAATGTGTTTTATTGCGCTTAGTTTTCTTTAAATTAAACATGTTTCTAATTACTGTATTTTTTCGTTAAGAGTTTATTTACATCAGTGGAATTTCTCCATAAGATTGTCATAGGTAAGCACCGATTGTACAAGGGAGAAATATATGTATAATCTTTGTTGTTTAAAGATTGCAGATATGTTTTAGCACTGAAATTATATGGATAATTTAATATCCATTTATTTAACTACATAAATACGATGTTAGAACACCATATAATATAACTGGAACATACTATAATGTACATATTAACAATAATTTCCATAGCGACTAACATCTACATAAAGTAAGCAGTCATATCAACAGCATTCTTCAAAATCAACTTATATGCCACAATAGTTATTCCTAAGAATTTTGTGTGATACATGAATTACTTTACTATTATAGGTAATTACTGGTTCAAATATTCACAGACCCTCTATTAGATGCTGCAAAACTCTAACTTGGCAAACCGTCCAGGCATATTGACCTTGGTTAGAGCACTTTGATTGCTTATCTCTTTACTAGAACAGCAAAATACTAGTAACCTGATGTAGTCAGTAATCCAGCACAAATACACAGTCTCTCACATCTGCCATTGTATGACACGTTGCTGTCCCGAAGATATGATTGCATCTGAACAGTGTGTCTCTGTGTATGTAGAATAGGCTTGCATAAAAAAACTCTGCAGTTTCACATTCTTTCTGATATGTCTCATGGGTTTGTCACCTAGTATGATGAGATTTATAGTTGTTTGTTTGTGGACAGACATTGTAAAAATATCTATCATTACATCATTAATCTGCTGTGGCAATTCTGTACAAGCATTTCCCATCATTTGGTGTTATCAGCATACTGGATAGTTTCTCCATGATTTGTTTATGCCCACTAAAAACATTGTAATACTATTACTATAAACTTGTAAAGTTGTTTATTCATTTGCATAATTATCAAATGAAGGATTCTAAGTTATAATTTAGACTTTATGAAGAGCAGGGCTTAAAAGATGACATTTATATTGCAGATGATGCAACAAGGTCCGACCAGGCCTCTATTCACATCCTTATGGGTAAGTTTCATTTCTTGTATGCAGTTATTTTCAAGATTTAATCAAAGTAAATCGGAGGTGGTACAATACTGTCATCAGAACAGTTATTGGATCTCCGGGTGCTACTCAGGTTTAGAATGTACTCTGACCAATAGGAAAGCTTCAATCCAGAAAAATTGTGTGAATTATTATTATAATAGAGTAGTGTACATATTAAAATTGACTGCCCATCAAATAACATTTAAGAGCGTGTGATTAGGTGGAAATCTCAGTGCGCTCCTATATCTCCCAATCAGACACTAGTCTTTAACAATTACATTATTGCAGCAATGGAAGTTATTATTTAAAGCATTATTTTAACAAAATCAAAGTTCTTACAGCTATAGTTCTTACAGGTATAGTCTGTTATTCTAAGTTAGAGCCTCTAATATATCAATAATAATGAAACCAGTGGCGGCTCGTGCACATTTGTTTAGAGGAGGAAAGAATTTAACTGCATAAAATTATGAAACCTTAAATAATAATTCATGCAAAAATCGCATACATTTGTAAGGGTAAAATGCAATACCTTTTATTGATAGAAGAACTCTGCCCTTCGCTGTTTCGCTGTCGCAAAATCTTCCATTACTCTATCATGCCATTTTGGATCTTTTTCCAGCTGCAACAAGTCTTTTTCGATAGACATGAGAGCAAGAGAACATAGTCTGTCTTGACCCATAGTGTTTATACAGGGAGTTTTTATTCTTTTCAGTGTAGAAAAGCTTCTTTCAACAGTTGCTGTTGACACAGGTATGGTAGCAATTAAGGATGCCAATTTGTAGACGTTGGGAAGACATTTATACCTTCCTTAACGAAGAGAACTGTTAGCTCCTGGACTTTGGTACAGTTCTGCTGCAAATCAGGGTTGTTGTAAACCACCACAAGTTCGTTTTTAAGCAACTCACTATCAAATTGTTCTGGGAAACAGTTCAATAAGGATGAAAATTCAACATCTGGGAATGTCTTGGAAAAATGTTCAAATTTCGAAGCGTCGAGCAAATTAATAAATAATAATTTCTTCAGATCTTCAAACCTTACTTCCATTTGCGTTGCTAGCCTATCGATTATGTTGAAATACAACTGGCGGAAATGAGTTTTGGGATCAACAGCTGCAAGGCGCCTTTTCTCAATTTTAGGAAACTCGTCACCAGTTTCATTAGCAGCCGATTTGAAGTGTTCATTATAGGCTGCGTCGTTTCTAGATTTATGCAGAAAATGAATCATTTCAAGAACTCTCCTACAGCGGAAATCAATATCATTGGTTTTAAGCTGGAGTATACCGAAAAGAATGGCAGTTTTCGAAAATACTCCACTGAAAACCAAAAGCAAGCAGTTGAATTCAAAGTCTTCCAATAGACGAACGCAGCCATTTGATTCTCTAATTGTAGCATCATTCCAGTTTTTTGTTTCTTCCAGCATTTCGGAAAACATTGCCAGAAGACCTTTCCTGAGCAATTTTACAGACTCTACCAAACGAGATTTGAAGTTCCATCTGGTTTGAGCATCTTTAGGCAGTCGAAGTTTGGTCAAATTGGTAAGAGCCTCCATTCGTTTTGAGGATTGATGAAAAAATGCGGGCAAACCACTGATACTAGCAAAGAAGACCCTGCACTGAGCAATGCTACTACAGCTATGTGATAGTACAAGATTAAGCCTGTGTGCATGACAGTGTACAAATAATGCCTGCTTTGCTTTCTGCTTGATCTTCGTCTGCAAGCCGTTAGCTCTCCAGCCATAACAGCAGCGCCATCATAAGACTGCGCAAAAAGTTTTCTGTCATAATTCAACGGCTCTAACTGCTGATTCAGTAATTTATATAGGGCATTAGCTGTTCTATCTCCACTAACACTGTGGAAACCAAAAAATCGTTCTTGAATGTAGCCACATGGATTTACATATCTTAAAATTATTGAGCACTGCTCTGAGAGACATGTCCGAAGTTTCATCAGCCTCCACTGCAAAGAAGGCAGCTTTATGAATTTCATCCTCTATTTCTTTCCTTACAAGGCCGGTAACAGATTCAATTAAATCATTTTGAATGGTTTTTGGCAAGCCGATGAATGCTTTAGAATTATTTAAATGTGTCTGAAGTACTTCATCGTGTTTCATTAACAACTTGAAAAGCTCGCGGTAGTTCCCTTGGTTTGATGATAATTCACTTTCATCGTGTCCTCTGAAAGCTAGTTCTTGCCTTCGTAGCAAACACGCAATATCCACTAAACTTGATAATACGTGTCGATTTTGCTTCACTTGTTCATTGCGTTTGGCGCGAGAAATCCTAGCTGCTTCACTTAACGCTAGCTCGATGTGATATTCACTTTTACCGAAGATTGTTAATTTTAGTGCATTGTCGAGATGCTTTCGAGATTTTTCATGCCTCTGAATTCCTCGGCCCAGATTCTTAACATTACTGATTCCACCAAAGGTCCAAACATCCTTCTAGTTGGAGAACAAAACACAAGAGAATTTGCCTTTTTTCACAACCTGTTAGCCAATTGGCTTTTTCATACCAAGTTGTGGAGAACTTCAGCTTCCCGCCTTTGCTAGTAGCACACATGAGTCCAGGCAATGGTGGGGATGGTCGTCCCTTCTGTATAACAATTATTTGTTCTTGTAATGTGAGTCTTTTAAATTCTCCGAAAACTAAAACACTTTCACTGTCAGTCATTTTGTTTGTAAATCAGTGGCGGCTCGCAGTCAAAATTTTAGGGTAGGCAAAGTGTAACAGCAGCAACAGCAACAACAACAACAACGACGACGACGACGACGACGATGATGATGATGATAATAATAATAATAATAATAATAATAATAATAATAATAATAATAATAATAATAATAATAATAAGAATAAGAATAATAATAATAAACCCCGTTTATCCGAAATATAGGGGCGAAGTCATTGCGGATAACGCAAACAATATATTGTTTGGTTGTTTAATAAGAGCAGAGTGAATGAGTGTGACTTACGGACGAATTACCGCCAAAACTAAAATCACGAGTGTCGGCAGACTTTTTTCCAGGGGGGGGGGCACATGTTGGAAATTTGCAATCATATAATATTAAATCATTATTTTACTGTCAAAATTTATAGTATTTGTTGCAGATAACCGTATTAATTTGTGCTAAACAAAAATTGTTCTTTACATCAAAATTAAAATATTAGTTTAATAGTTAGTAACTGACAGCACATTAAGTTCACCGACTTCCAAGGGGGGCCGAGGCCCCCCTTGCCCAAGTTTTGCGACGCCCATGACTAAAATGGATTAAGAAATTGAAAAATTGTCTGACTGCAGCTTTGTGTTAAATGGCTAAAACACTCCTCTTTTCATTGTCAGTGCGCCGCGAAAGCAGAATTTGTAATAGTTCACTAATTAAGTCGGTCATACTGGTATTACACAGAGATAACGACAGATTCAGATCTCTGAGATCTTCGTTCGTGGAGTATGGCTGTTCGGAAAATGTCGCATAAATTCGGATTTGGGCAGGCAAGTGTTCGGACTGCTGGCAGACGCGTCTACGCATGCTCGGAGTGCATATACAGGCCGAATGTTTCCTTATCCCTGTTCAAGGGCCTCGTACTGAGGAAATGGGGCCGGGCAGGCAGAGGTTAAGCTAGCCTGCTCTCCACTACCCAGGTTCCATGCGTATCATTTCTGCCGCGCGTTTCAAACACGCAGCGCAGTTTTGATGAATCGGAATTGAGATTAAAGGATTTGACCATGTGCTGGTCATTACAACCGAGAAAACTTTTCTTGAACTGCAATTAGGGGAAAATGACGGTTCAAATGATAAAATGCAGAATCATAGTTAAACATTATTTGTTGATGTATTACGATAGGGTAGGCAATGCCTACCCTGAGGAGCCGCGCCTGTTGTAAATATTTATTTAAGGTCGTTTTGACAGCGTGGTCTTATCACGACCATACATAGTAATACATTGTGGATAAACTGTCAGTCATTGTGCAATGTTATAACAACAAATTAAGAAAAGCAAAACTTCACCGTCTTACTCGCGCGTTGGAAGAAGCACAGTAGAACCTTACTGAAAAAGGAGCAGCAACAAAACACGTGACAAAGTTTTACGATGCACAATGATCAACATATCTGTGATCAAGGGAAAAGACCTGTTAATAGATCTAGTTGAAAATAAAATCACTAGGTGGCAGCAATAGTATGAATACCTTTGCCGGTTCCAATGTCGCGCCTCAGAGAGGAATTATCCGCAACGCTCCAGCCTTCAGGGACTTAGCGCAGGCGCAGTTCGAGAGGAGGAACTCCTCAGCTGTACATAAGCTGCATTAAAAATCTGTTTCTCTCTCTGGCCGCTGTAGCGCTATGTTCTATGCACATTTACTATGGGAGTGGAGGAAAGATAAGTTTCCTCCGCTGCGCGGACACTCGTAAGGTATCACGTGGTATAAACCGTGTGAAGTATAAACCAGCATACCTTGATAAAATAGCTTCGAATTCAAAATTTATTCAATATTGCTTGAATTTTAAGATTAATATAGCATTTATAAATTCATAAAAAACTTGAGGAGGATGTTCCTCCCTTCCCTCCTCTGAGAAGCCGCCACTGAATGAAACATGTGGAAAGGGTGTTTATTATTATGAATGTTTTGTGGACAAATAATAAGAACAGAATGTGAACAGAAATAGTGAAAACAGAAATTTGTATTAAAATCAACTTGAATATAAACTGCCAGTTAAAAAAAAAAAAAAAAAAAAAAAAACTCTAGAAAACAAGACCTCTGGAATCTGCAAGAGTTCTAAGAAATACAAACTTAAAAGATAGATCTAGCCTATTCATAATACAGTAAAATTTAATTGCTGAAGATAGTGATAAAAACAGCATGATTTTATTTAAATTGTCCCAATCACAGAAGTTATTGTTTTGTGAAATATCTAAATTAATTAATAATTTATAAAATAACATGTTGAATGAGAATTTCCAGGTGGCCTTCAGCCCAATTTGGTACCCCACCATTGAGTGCTAATCTGCCACTTGTGTTATGGCAACTTCCAACTGGTAGTGCACAATACATCCACAGTGCTGCTACAAGTATGTCATATTTGGATTAGTTGACATTTTGTGTCCGAGAAATCCAACTGTTCGTTCCATACTAACAAAAATGGTGCTGTGTGAAGCCATAATAATATATCTATCATATTTACTGCTCATGTTAAAGGAACTGGCATTCTAGTAACAGTCTTTATATTTCCAGGACACTAAGGTGGTAAATGACATATAACATGCAGGTAGGGGTAGTAAGGGAGGAGCTGGATTGCAACTGTTTCCCATCTTCCTCAGGAAGTATTTGTACACATTATACACCATTTATCCAGCTTAACTGTGAATAGCACATTTTTTTTTTGCTTCTGCTATTGTTGGAACTATTAACGAATTTACTATCACACAATGGAGGAGACTTATTGCTCAGAATTATTTAATTTCACTGTTAAACAGGTAAGTGCACTCACATGTGCTCTGAAACACACTGCGTGATTGTGTATAATTCGTTTACCGTACAGATAAAGTAGATGAAAGCAGAAGTATGTGGCAGAAATGAACCTTATTGACTGGTGCATTTTAATACTCCTGTATTCTTCCACAATATAGTTCCAAGGCCTATTTAGCTTCTTGTTTTACTTGCGTTCAATAAACCACTGAAGCTGTTAATGTTATATAATGCTGTAATGTAATATACTGCAATAATGCACTGCATACCTTATCACTAGGACTCGGAAGTTCATGCTCTAAAAAACACTGAAATATGCATGTAAATATGCTCTTAAAAACTTGAAAATATGCCAAGAAATATGCACTATTGAATTAAAACAATGCCCCTTTGCACTAGACAAGTTGAGTTAGTATAAATAATAAAGTTACCTTATTGCTTAGAGGTTGAAGCAGAAGTGGTCCCGCTGCTAGTATTAACTGCTAAATTGCAGTTCACAACCAACACTTTGCACAAATTTTCAACTGTAAAACATCGTCTGTTGTCTCGCAAAACACTTTTGTAACATGAAAAACTTCTCTCCACGTCACAAGATGTTATCAGGGTATATTTAAATGATGTTAACTGCTTCACAGAGAGAGTCAAGTCTCTTGGTGTGACAGATGGTTTTCTTTCGAGAATATCTTGTATGTCGCACATCTGTTTATAACCAGAATTTTTTGAAATTACATAATTCACTTTCTCTTTTACTTTTTGTCCTATACTACCAGGAACCGAACTTAGATCACATTGTTTTTTCAAAGGAGATCCTACAGCTTCCAATGCCGTTATGGCTGTTGGTAACAAAGAAAAATGAGCAGATATGAAACTAGGATCCTCATTTAACCCAGTGCCTGACAGAATATTTTGCACAGTTTCTATTGATGAAGCATCTTTCGAGTCCAATGAATTAACAACCTCTTCGACTATTTCTATGTGCTCAGCATAATATAAAACTGCATCGACCATGTTCCCCATCGAGTGTACACTAGTGCAGGAGGAAGTCGGATATTAGGTGCTGTTGATCTAAACAACTTAACAAAATTCTCTTTGTACAGGATACAAATCTATCTACCAATGGGAAAGAATCGTGTATTGTCTCAGAAATGCGATGAAGAGCGTGTGCCAAACAAGTTATATGAATTATATTAGGAAAAATACCTTTCAGAGTTTGTCCTGGTTTTACCATATAAGGACCTGCATCGGTAACAAATAAAAGTAATCGGTCGTATTTGATTCCACATGACCATAGTAATTTCAAAGAGTCCATCACAAACTGGATCACAGGTACATTGTCAGTGGCCGACAATTCGCACACATTAAGAAGATAAGGTGTAGTCTTTTGTTCATTATTTAAAGCACCCACGATTATATTAGCAATAGAACAGCGCTCAGAATCAGGGGTTTCATCAACAGACAACCACACAAACTGATCCGCTAATTCATTTTGTATATTTGACAATACCTTATGTAACAATGTCCAACCTAAGTCTTGCGCAGTGTACTTTCTTCAGGTACATGTTGTCGAGTTTACTTGGCAAGAAAGTTTTTAAATGTCGGATTATTAATTTTTAACAAGGGAATATCAGCAGCTAAAAATACTTGGCACAAGTTATAGGAAAATTCAGTAACCCTACTTCCTAAACACTCTACTAGCTGTTTTTGAACAGGTTCTCTGTTTGCGAGTTTTCTGATTAAATTCTCCTTGTGTTTTGCTGTGTTTATGTGCTGAACTATTTGAAATCTTTTCTCATTCCCTACATTTTTCTCACACGCTCCGCAATACAGTACCCTATGATCTGTAGATATTAAATCACCCGAAAACTCTTTCTGCAAGCTAATTGATCTAGCAATCAAGGTTGGTTTTATTTTCGGCATTTGAAGAGCTCTTTAACATTTTATATGCCTAATTTAATTTGGTGGGAACCATTTCACAACACTTACGTTTGAAGACCATGGCACAACTATTGGAGGGCAGGAAAGCGTTGCGATAATCGTGCTGCTCAAAACGTTGACCTACACTTTATCTTTGTTAAGATAAACCTCTCAGATAATGCACTGATTATTCTCTATGCACAAACATATAATGAAGGGATGGAAACAGGGGGTTCACTGCATGACAACATGACTCACCTCGCGAGTTGCATCAACATGTGCAATACTACCGATATGAAAAGTATTATACACATGGAAAAAATAATAAAAACCATAAAAATCATTAAAATATGCAATATAGGGGCTATAATATTGAAATCTTCGTGAGTTTCATCATGCACAATACTGTTGTTGTTTTCTAGTGCCTTGCATCTGGCAATGAAGCCATTAGCATTCGTGCTTTCCAATACTTTTGAACTGTAGTTTCTTCTGATCTAATGCTTCACAGGTCTTCAAGTGGTCTTCGTTCATTTCTGCTGGATCATTACACAGGACACATATTGGTGAAGCTGAGATACCTATTCTGTAGAGATGACTTGCTAAGCAGTTGTGATTTGTCAGTAGTCGGAAGGCTGCAACCGCTGTTTTCCTTGGTCTCTGGGGGATTATATCTGGGTTGGAAAGTAGTGTAATCCATTTTTTATCTTTGGCATTTGTTTCTATTTCTTGTAGGTATGAATGAGAAAATTTTTTAATGATCAAGCGTTTTATTGAGGAATATGAGAAATTGAATTTAGACTTTTGTTTTATTGTTGTGCCTTTCTTTGCAAGAGGGGTGTAAGGGGTAGTGATGCACCTCCTATAGCCTCTCCTACCCAATTCCCATCCTCATCCTGCTTTTAACAGATGAGGCTCTGGGGATCGAATCACAGCGGTATAACTGTTTCATCTAAAATGGAGGAAATGCCATTTACATATGTGCTGGCCTATCACAGCACAACAGCATCCCTCAGAGGCACATGAGGGGAAGGTCGGTGGATCTAAATACCACCTATTTAGTCCTCCCGGCTAGGTCCGATGGACCTGTTAACCAATGACAGGTGTGGTCCCCCTTGCAAAATGGGGGTTTAAGTTGGGTGATGTAACTGCCACATTGTAAAACTGGTGCCCGTTAAGAAAACAGTTACATGAAAGCCACGTTCATGCGCAATACTACCAATATGAAAAATACTATCTAGATGGGAAAAAATAATAAAAAACCATAAAAATCATTAAAATATGCAATATAGGGGCTATAATATTGAAATATTATGCATTTATCAAAATCAAGAAAATATGCAGTTATATGCACCATAAAATCATGTCCAAATAACTGAAAATTCCATAATTCATGCACATAATGTAAAAGCATACGTTTTTAACCCCTATGAAAAAACTTGCAAATGCATGAACTTCCTAGCCCTACTTATCACTAATTGCAGAACAATCAGTTCTCAAGTTTTGAATGCCAGTCATCAACCGTAGGGTTTGCCTGTTCTCTCAGCGCCATCTTCGCATGCAAAATGGAGATCGGTAGAACTGGTTTTGTTTAACTTATATTAGGAAAGTCCTTAAGGAACAGTGAAAAGGTTATTATATTGAATAAATTCAATAAGTTTTTGGTGAAGTATCCCACCGTGGTTATAAAGATCTGGTAAAGCGTAATAATGGACAATGCTGAAGAGCTATCTTAGCAGAGATGTACACTACTTTGTTCTAACATCAAACAAACAGATTATAAAAAATACATGACTGTGACGTCGGAGTATTTGTCTTCTACAGAACCGCCATCATTCATGACAGTGACCACAATTACATTTAAAAATGGTACATTGGGCAATTGCTTTACAAGGATTTCAATAGTATAATGAAATGATTAGCCAAAGGGTATTCTCTTTCTGGAATTTGGAAGCCAGGAACAGTTATGAGATCTTACATAATACATGCATTTGTAAGCTCTTCTATTGTAATTCAAGATATTCTTAATCAGAGCATTATTTTTGAGATCAGTTATAAGAACCTGATGTATTCTACCCATTATAATTTAGCTACTACAAACTATTCTTATGAAAACTTACTGTTCCACCTACTTCATGCAGAAATAGTTTTAATACAAGTTACTGTTGGTGCAAGCAGGATCAAGGAAACTGAAGTCATGTTTATAAGTGGGACACTACATTGGCCTAAAATTACCATACCCTTTCCATGTCAATTCAAGAAGTGTTAAAACTTCAAAAAGATTACATAAAATATTGAAAAATGTGAACAAAGTTAAATACATCTCTCTTATTTGGCCTGGGATTTGTTACCCTGCAGATGCCACTAGCTCCCTCTTAACTGTTTTGCACAGGCACATCTGCCAACAAGCACTTAACAAACAGGTCATTGGATCCTATGCTACAAAGCATAGCCATGCAACGTTGTATAGGGGTGAAGCAGTTGTGATTTTTATTACAGCCAACTCCAAAGCATGTGTAGCCATAGGATCTATGTTGTTAGCTAATGCTGGATTTCTGACAATGAAGTCATTAATCCTTAGGATCTATGTAGCTGAACCCCAATTATAAAATCAAACAAAAACATGGCCAATAGAGCAAATTTCACTTATAATTTAGGTTGGTAGTCCCCACTGCAGATGCTCAGTAACGCTGAAGGCCATGTTTCTAATTCTTATGTGATCATTTTTCTATAAATCCTCCCAAATATGGTGGGCAAGTTCCAGGATTTGCAAGTGACAAACTCCTAACATAATTACGAGGGTGGTTCAATAAGTAATGCAACACATTTTTTTTTCTGAAACAGGGGTTGTTTTATTCAGCATTCAAACACACCATGTTATTCCCAAATTTTTAGCTACACATTATTTTTCAACGTAATCTCTGTTCAATACTACGGCTTTACGCCACCTTGAAATGAGGGCCTGTATGCCTGCACGGTACCATTTCACTGGTCGGTCGGAGCCAACGTCGTACTGCATCAATAACTTCATCATCTGCATAGTGCATCCCACTGATTGCGTCCTTCATGGGCCAAACGTATGGAAATCCGACGGTGCTAGATTGGGGCTGTAGGGAGGATGTGGAAGAATAGTCCACTGAAGTTTTGTGAGCTCCTCTCGGGTGCAAAGACTTGTATGAGGTCTTGCATTGTCATGGAGAAGTTCTTTTGGATTTTAGTGCCTACGAACATGCTGAAGTCGTTTCTTTAATTTTCAAAGAATAGCACAATACACTTCAGAGTTGATTGTTTGACCATGGGGAAGGACATCGAACAGAATAACCCCTTCAGGGTCCCAGAAGGCTGTAGCCATGACTTTTACTGGCTGAGGTTATGGCTTTAAACTTTTTCTTGGTAGGGGAGTGGGTGTGGTGCCACTCCATTGATTTCCGTTTTGTTTCGAGTTCAAAGTGATGAACCCATGTTTCATCGCCAGTAACAATGTTTGACAAAAAACTGTTAACATCAGCCTGATGACAAGCAAGCAATTCTGCACAAATGGTTCTCCTTTGCTCTTTATGGTCTTCGGTTAGACATCGAGGGACCCAGCGGGAACAATCGTTTGAATATCCCAAATGGTGAACAATTGTGACAGCACTACCAACAGACACGTCAAGTTGAGCACTGAGGTGTTTGACTGAGATCCAGCGATCATCTCGAATGAGAGTGTTCGCACACTCCAACATTGCAGGAGTCACAGCTGTGCACGGCCACCCAGCACACGGGAGATCAGACAGTTTTGCTTGACCTTGCGGCAATTACATATACTTTGCCCAACGACTCATTGCACTTTTGTCCACTGCCAGATCACTGTACACATTCTGCAAGCGCCTATGAATATCTGAGCTGCCCTGGTTTTCTGCCATAAGAAACGCGATCACTGCCCGTTGTTTGGAACGCACCACCGTTATAGACGCCATTTTAAAAGCTCTGTCACTTATCAGAAGTCAATCAAACTTTACAAGACAAAGCGGGAATGTTTGAAAATGTTCCACAAGAAATGTCCGGTTTTTCCAACCAAAATTGTCTGAGAAAAAACATGTGTTGCATAATGTACTTATTGAACTCCCCTCATAATTATTTCCTTCTATTTCTGATAAAAGTACTTAAATTTAGCCAAAAATGTATTCCAATAGTAACAGGTATTTCTAAAATAGCTGATGTCACCAAAAATTTATGAAATATTTTAAACAGATCCTTTATTTTTATCGTACTGTTATATCTGTGCTTTGCTTTACATCATACGCTATATACATTTTAATCATGTACATGTAATTTACAAGCAAGGATGCTTAACTTGCATACCAAGTTAAGTATTTAATGAATTACCTATTTTAGTTACAGGCCCTTTTTTACTTTCTCTAATACATATAGTAAGCAGAAGCATTGCATTCCACCAAAAAAAAATTTGGTAGAGGTTCACAGGAAATACCAATTTAGGTCTGCCCGTCTGTGAACAGCATAATTAAAAAGCTCTAGTCAACTAAGTACCAAACTCAGTATTTAAGTTCAGTAAGAATTCAATTTTTAAGAAAATGGTACATTTTTTGAAAACTTTTACTTTCTGAAGACTTAACGATTTTCATGAAAATATGTGCTAAAGATATTTTTATGGCAAATTAAACATACAACTTCAACTTTCTGGAATTATCCTCAAAGCCCCTCTGCAATCTAGGTGGCTTGCATTTCTGCCAAACTGTATTTCAGATTTTGTCTGAATTTTGCAATACTTATACTTTCCTCAAACATAGGTCATTCATTTTTACTTTCTCTACTGGTAAGTATTGTATGCCACCCAAAAATTTGATGTCCAGATTTCACCGGAAATGTTTTGAGGCCCCCCTGAATCCAGAAAAAGGTCCATGTGTGTCTGTCAGTCTGTGGACAGCATAACTCAAAAACGAAGTCGGTTAAAAACCAAAGTTGGTATTTAAGTTTAATGTCTTTCAAGGATGCGACACAAAGATTTTGAAGAACATAGCCCCACCCTAAACTACCCTTTACTTGGAAAATTTTGATTTTCTTGAATTTTGATTAGAATGTCATATGCGAGATATTTTTATGACAAATGAAATGTGTATCTTGAATTTTCTGGCTCTAACCCCTGTAGTCGTATTTACTCTGGACGACTTTTGCATAACTGGTAAACCGTTAAGAGATAGACCAAATCATACTATTCAAAAAGTGTAGATCTTGCTAAAATACACAATTTATGTCTGAATAAATTTTCTTGTAGGGTGAACCATTTCGGAGATACTCTTTGTTATGTGTGTGTTTCGCAAAACTTAGAACTTTAGTGAAATGGATCATCGTTCACTTTTTTTATATGCTAAGTGTGCAAAGACAACAGAATCTCAAAGCTTTAAAACATTTGACAATCGCACAAAGCCTACTGTATTCTGACATTCTCCTTGCACCTACAAGGAAATAAGCAATAAGATAAGTTGAACAAATGCTTATCTTAACACGAAGAAGATATAGGAATAAGAGTTTGTAAGAATGGTTAGTACAAGAGTAGAGAAAGTCATGCGAGTGCAACACATCAGATTTTTAATCTTTTGCTCTGCAAATATAATGTAATTCAAAGCCAACCATAGCAACTACAATAGAACCTAGCTAATACAAATTAATTGGGAGTGTGGTGTGTTCGGGTTATCCCAAAAATGAAAAAAAAAAAAGTATATAAATTCAGCTAATGGATGTGAGGAAGTGACTTATGACTGCCATACACATGACAAGAATGTATTCTTCTCATCCCGGAACATAATGGGTTGCTACGATCAAAAGTGCAGGTGAGAACTGCTTCTTGAATGGATATCGGTCAACACGTCTGTGATGAAGTCATGGTCTCTATCGTCCGGAATCAACCTGATAAATCTGAAGATAGATATGAGGGAGACTTTTCTAAGGATGTATCACATTCTGATGTTGCAAATGCCCTTGAATTGGCATTATGCTACATAGAACAGCGCACTGCTGCAACACCTGACATGTTCATATGACACTGGCATTAACATTGCATCTTAAATTCTTTACAAGTGAAAATTACTGCTTCATAAACATGTGATAGTTTCTGGTAAGGTACCTAAGTAAACATGAAAATGTATAAATGTACAAGCACATAGCCTATAGTCAAGTTCAGCAATACATTTTGTTCCGATGTGTGTAGTTTTTATGAATTTGTCAGTTCTATAATAAAGATGCTTTCCCTACAGTACAAAAAAATGTATTTTGTGTTTGGATTTGCAAGGTTCCGCTGTACATTTAAAAGATTTGATTATGCTAAGAGCTTACTCTCATTGCCTATAGAAAATTAGCAATAATGGTTTGCACAAGAGCAGAAAAAGACGTGAGCATGCACATAAATTACTTAAAGCTGGGCCTTTAAACATGTCTCCAGCGAAATTTAATACTTCCTTGCCTACTATACATAGGTGGCAGAAAGAGTAAAAAACACTTCAATGCAAAGTTGGAGGTTTAGAGCTCTGTAATGGGATTCTGGGTATTTACAAACAAGCTACATCAATCACTTAAGAGATGTCTTTTATATTAAGTCATCTGATAGCTTCCTGTGTCCTAAATTATTTTAATTAAAGCTTACAAACTTAATTTCTGTGCAGACATTTTAAAATTTTAAACCTTTCTTATACATGTTATTGCAGAATTTCCAACTTTAACATCTGTAATGCCCAGAAATATTAAACTGATGAACTGTAGAATTGCAGTCTAGCAATATTTCAACCAAATAACCATGTTGCCTTAAACAGCTTTGACAATTTCCACACCTTATACCTTACTGCCTTAATGTACCAATCTTGTTCAAACTACCAGCCTGTGCCTCTACTTTCTGCTTAGTTAAAGCTGAAAAGAATGCAGGAAAGGACCAGGAAAACTGAAATTACAACATCTTGAGTGTACTGGAAACTAACTCTTTATTGCCATAATGAACTAATGAAAACCTAATTTGAACACAGAGTGACAGCTTGTTTATAATCTGTACAATACAATGGATTAGTTATGTTGTGATCTCTAAATGCACCACACGTATACATTATATTTATTAATTTTAAGTAGAAAACAAATCAGATCTTTTGTTTTAGCAAGGGTTCAATGTACAAAACTCCTCACATCTGCAGTCAAAACAAAGCATTTAAAAACCACTGGTTTGTACAAAAGAAGCCGTAGAAAAAGTCGTGTTAATTAAGGAACACAGTGTGGTATGCTGTTCAAACAGGCGATGCACTTGAGACCTTCACATTTAAGAGAAGAATCACATTAATCAAAAAGTTAGTTTAGAATGAAACAATATGCAAGAGCTGGATACTTCTACGAAAAAAAAAAAAACACAGGGTCACGTCCCTACAACATCTAAGTTTTCATCTAACACATATCAATTCACATTAGGCAACAAACTTGTGCTCTCTGCCTTAACCAATTAAGTCTTGTAGCCCTGTCATGTCCAGCACCAATCTGCCTTTTAGCCTGTGCAGATTTAAATGTTCAATTGCCCATTTAAAAGCACCAAAATATAAGGAGTGTAACACCTCCATAATTGCACATTTAACATTACAATATTTAGAAATTTTGCACTATTGGCCCTACACAAAGAGATCTGCGCTACCAAGACTTAATGGGGATTTTGAATCCTTTTCCTGTTTCCAAGTTGCCTAACTTACGTCCAAGTTTTAAATTCATTGCACCAGAGTTAGATGCAGGAATGTTAAAGAAAAAATAATCAGCAACTAGAAGAGAAACACAATAAATGCAGTTCAAATTCTTCTGCTTTGTAATGTTGGACCATAGTTTTAAAGAAAACAGAAGATGCCAATCTTAGCTCAACTTGGTACTGTAACTTAACTTTTTTCTTAAAACTTGGTCCCACTAACAAACACACGTTCGCAATACAATAGGTGGATTTAAATTAACCGAATCAAGAAGTATTGACAATTATATTGTGTTAAATCTTAGGTTTAAGCAACAGCCTCCGCTTCACCATTGGCTGCGTCCGCTTCCGCTGCTTTCTCGTCCAACCTTGCTTTCTTCTCCGGACTCGCTCCTTCGGCCACTTTGCTATCAGCATCACCACCACCACTTTTCCTCTTGGTTGCGCTCACCTCCACAGAATCTGAACAGAAACAAGCCCACAACAATTAGTACCATGCATTATTGCAATTTTACCACAGATTAAATACCCTTTTTTTGACTCTAAAGCAGCAATTTGCTGCTAAAAATCTTGCTGCATAAATATAAGCTAAAGCACATTTTAATAAATCAAGAAGCCCAAGCAATCTAAAGACAATAAAATGAGAGCAAGAATCAATTATTCATTATAATCTAAAAACAATAGGCTTCACATTTTAAATACAATGTTCAAAGATGCCTTTGAAAATCCCAAAGAAATTAATGGTAATGTCAAAGCATCCGTACTGTAGTAATACCAACTACCTTATATTCCTCATCTCATCATACGATTTAAGAAACTTGTGTCAAATGTTTACTGCACACTCAGCAATCAAGCAATCAATCAATCTTCGTATTAACCAACTGCTATTGGTTCATTGCACATTAAATCTTCCTGGTGATTTGCCACGCCTGAAATTGAAAGAGTTGTCCCATATGCCAGAACAAATTGCAATCTACCCACTAAGACATAAACAATATGTTGAGGCAAGGAGAAGTCGTCATATATAAACTCAAACAGCCTTCTCCTATCCTCGTATCCCAGCATTAGCTACTAAAATATTCACGACTATTGTCGTGCCACACTTCACCCATAAACTTACAAATTTAAACAGACCTTTTTCATTGGTTGCGCTGGTAAGAAAACACTTTAAATTATTTTTTTTCCATTATGACATCAATTTGTTGCACAAATTTTATGTACCTGTAAAGTAGGAACAAAATACAACATTCTAACCAAAGATAGCAATTCAACATTCCAAACAAAGCAATAAGCACACAATCTAATACAATACTAATACAAATGGCACTATCCAAATTGTTAGACCTCTCAAAAAATTTAACTAATATGCATTAACATGTTGAATATTTCTTTTCCTAAAGCAAGTAACTAATATCAAATTCCACTAGTCTGATTTTTCTAACAGAAAATTAAGGAAGATTTGAAATCTCTGTATTAACTCTGAGATTAAATCCAGTTTTCTTGTTAAATGAGTAAATTTTATGCCCATTTCCTTTTTGTTTGAACAAATGGTTTACACCAACCAAAATTACAGAAAACTTGATTTAATCTCATATGCCAGAAAAAGAACACTTAAAAGTGTATATTCAGCATTAATTATTTTTGAACTCTAAAATATTACTGATACTCTAACTCATAAAATTATGAAAAACATCTTATAATCCCTGTGCAAGACATAATAAACACCTGTTCCTTACCATTACCCATTCCAACAAACCTTATTATCAACAGGACTTTTTGGATTATTTTATTTTTGTTCTTCCTCAGAGCCTTTCAAAATAAGCCTGTTATTTTTTCTGAAAATTTATTCACATAAGCCCTTCGGCACAAGTACAATACCAGTTCAGACCACTGCATCTGTCAAAACTCAAAATCACACAAAAAACCACCACCATCTAAGAATTGTAAACACTTCATAAAGCTCAAATGCAAATTTTATCAAATTAAGGATTTCTAATTTCGTCATTGGTACAATGAGAAGCTGATCTAACTGTAAAGGCCACAAGGACAATTTATTACCTGTAGAATCACCGTTTTCTGCAGATTCATTCTTGTCCTTTTCTGCAGAATCTTTTTCATCTGTTGTGCCATTTTCTTTTGGTTTCTCCACATCACCATTTTCAGAGGCTTTTGAATCTTCATCTACAACCTCTACTTTCTTTTCCACATTTTTCTTTTCTGGAGTACCGACAGTGGTCTCCCTGTAGAAATTGCACAGAATTAATGTATTGCAGTTAGCTGAAACTAGCTTTTATCATTCCCCACCCCCTACTGTAGTTTTATATGCATATAACAAAAGTGGGACCCACATTCTGATAAGCATTTGCCTTGCTAAAATCAATTGAGCCATAATCGCTTGAAAACAGCGTTTTCACATCATTTTCGAAACCCAGCGTAAAGGCCCCATGCCACAAAGTTTACCGGGTACTTTTCCCCAAGCATCGATTCATTGGGGACCCGGTATCCAACTCTGTGGTAATCTATTCAAGTAGCGGATGAGCCGCTATTGGATTCTATCCGCCTATCGCGTTACCGATACCTTTCCCCCCTTATACACTGCGCACACAAAATGCGATGCCACGTTCTGGAAAAACCCCAGTGTTGCCCAATACAGTATGATTAATTGAAGATATAGAACTTTTCGCCAAGAAATTTTACTTAAACTGCATCTTTAAAGTTCCCAGTGATAAAATGATTACCGAATGTTGTCCAACCATGCCGAAATGCCAATTCAAAAAGTTAGTTATACTTGACCGCCTGACAGGTCGCTCCCTCTAGCAAGATTTACGGGAAACCAAAGGCGCCAAATTGGGTTGACCTTTTGGGTTCGTCATATACCGATTATAATATAACCACTACAAGGAAACCTTAAAGCAGAATAAACGGACTAAAAACAGGATAAGTTACTTTTATTATTCAATGTTCCAAATAAAAGCCGTAAGAAAATTACTTCATCAGAACTTTCTCTGGCTAAGACAGTTTAATGAGCACACCATTGTTGTTTGAACCAATTGTGTTCCAGAACAGTAATAGAAAACTTAATCAGATTAAATTTACACAGAACAATTATTTTCCCGTATGCCGGCAAAAGCTTGGCCCATTACTCGCCATCTTGCCACACTTCAGTAGACGGCCCGCCAAAACAAAGGCCCAAGTTTCTATCATCAATAATTGTGATATTACGATATTGCCTACAATACTATTTACTTACTTTGTTTCAGCTACTGTGTCTGCCATTGTATGAATATAAATTTAAACAATTTGCACACTAAACACACTTATATTTTTAAAATAACACGGAGCTTCCACGCAACACACCCGTTCCTTACAAGCGCACAAATGAAAGAGGACTGAATGCGCGCATGTTCCGTCTGACCTTCGAAGGCACTGTTTCCCGCGTTTCATAGGTGGCAGCACTATAGCGTTCGTAACTTTCGAGAATTAATTGATGATATTGTGTTATATTTTATTATTAAGGTGTAGTTAGTGCTTAAACTATTTATAAAAATAATTAAATTACTTTTACGTTTTTAAACTTCTCTAATTATGAGTAGTTTCAATCTAACTTTCATCGATATGACGATATCACGAAGTGATGACCTGCCTCGTTTTCCATACGGGTCTGTTTGCTAATACAACAATTAGATTTTATACTCTATGAAGTAATATTATGTAGATTATTATGAAGTAAATAAGCCACAGCGTATTATATATACACCTTCTAAGTTGTTTAGACTTTCGCTTTTCTTTTAATTAAGCTTTGCGCCGCGCTATGTCTGAGTATTGATTGGAGTGTTTTATTTGATTATTTATATTTTTTTTTTTTTTTTGCATGCACAGCTTGCACAAAATTCAAAATAGTTTAAAAATTTTTTATATAAATTTTATTGAACAGCAAGCTTAGGAAAAGTGAAAGGTGAAGGCAGTATGACGTTGAGAAGTTGCGTGATTCAGCGGGCTATCCATAAAGGTGGCAGATGGCCATAGAAAATTAACATAGAATACTTTTCCTGGCAAGCATTTCGCCGGCCGGCGGAAGGCTCCGTGGAAATTTCCCTCGCAATTTTTCAAGGCATCTGCCGCAAACACATTCGATTGGCTGATTTCGCGAATATTTGGACCAATCCTCGTCGTCTGCCGCTATGTGTGTACCGGATGGAAGAGATCAATAGTCAGGAGCAACAAGGACAGAACGTGCCTTCCCTTTGCCCTTCGTAGAACCATTCTTTGGTTTAACCAGGCGACCGTTGTATGCGCCTTCTGTCTCACTCTACACACGCGTATCTTTGTCGCACACTCGTAGCCAACACACAGCCGCTTTCATGTTCTTCCTGCTCTTTTTGTTCCACGAGCAGTTACTTACTACCAACAAACTAATAGCATAGCTCGAGCCGATCGATTGTTTCAAAAGTCGATTTTAGATCTACGATATATTTTATATATCAAATAAACTAATAAAGAAGGAGAAACTAGCATTTAAGAGTTTTGCCTGTGACAGAATTTTGTAGATCTTGAAAACATAATTTTATTTTGTTTATTTTTATTTATTTTTATCTTCTTTGTTTGTTTTTTCTCGCGCATATTTAGACAGTGGACAATTAATTGAGGTTGACTCCACTTAAGGGTATCTGTGAAATTAAAAAATTAACACTTTCAGGTCGGCTTATTTGAAACTGTAATACAGCAATCAGGGTTCATATATAATTGTAGACAAAATTTCATTCATATTTCTAAGTTAGTTCCAGAGATATTGATTGTTATCTGCTATCCCTGTTTTGGATGACCAAACCTCCCAGAAAACTAGATTGTCCCAGTTTTTCACCATAACATACTGTCTTCCGGAAAATAGTTAAGGGACGCTCAAAAGTTCCGGAATTCAGATTTTAAATCTATTTTATGAAATTCTAAAGATTTTTAGAGATTTTGCGCGATTAAACGGATTACAACAGGATAAATCAATACATTTTAACTTATTCTCTAACCACAGTAAATATAGGTATACACACACCGAATACAATGTATTTTGAGTGGTACTGTGGCTAGAGAATAGCTGTGTTATAATAGTTCCAGGTGCTGCAACCTAAGAAAAATTATGAAATTTGTCCAATTGTCGCGCTAGTGATTCTTCCAATCCTCAAAAGTTTGGTTTGGCAAGAATTGAAGAATCAGCCTTAGCAAACGGAGTTGTTGCAGACATCAAAAAGTCGTCTTTCTACAGGATATCCACTGATGCCATTAATCATAAACCTAAAATAATTGCGTTTGTTGTTCAGTTTTTCGATATATTTTAATGAAGGAATCAGTCCAAACTTTTCAAAGTGAACTCCCTACCTACCTAATGAAACTTCAACATTTTGTATGAACACAAATGAAATTCTCGATCTCAGAAAATATATAAGTGGCGACACCATGGTCGAGTGGTTAGACCGCGGCCCGGGTCCGATCCCAGGGACCCGCATGTGGTATTCGTGGTGGAAGAAGCGGCGGCTGGGCGGGTTTTCTCCGGGTTCTCTAATTTCCTCCGCCACTCATTCCACCAATTGCTCCATCACCACCTTTCCATTCATCCATTTGGCCTGCATTTCCTATCATCCTCTTCCTCGCTGATGCGGCTGACCACCCGTTTCCAGGTCTTCACTCTGTCCGGTCTATAGGCTCCTCTGCTCCCCGACAGGCATCTGACCCTAGGTACTGGCTTGTAAGTCCTACATAAGGGGAGGGTAATTAGGTGAAGAAGAAGAGGAGGAGGATGGAGAGGAAGAGGAAGAAGAAGAAATATAAGTGTGTGGCATTTTGTGAAGACATGAACATTGGTGGTTAATAAAGAGAAGGCAAGTGCAACGTATTTTACCAAATTAAACACAGCAATACATGTAAACAGTTTCCATGGCGAATTCAAGTCGTTTTGAGTTCTCATTCCGGATTGAATACCGCATGGAAACGCGGGTTCAAATCAAGCTGAATCACTGGATGCGATCCGCTTGTTAGGGGATCTGATCGAAACTGTTGCGTGAAAGTAGCTACTGATTCAAATCGATTTGAAAACGCCAAAGATGATACTTTTACTGTACTCGTAACACGCTGTAAGCTCGTCAGTTTGTTTTCTTACTAGTTAGCGAAACAAAGCCACTTTTATTGTTTCTATAATCTCGCAATATATTTTTCTCAAAAACATTCGCTAACCTCAAAACCTTGCAAAAAAACATTTTTTACAGGTTCCCCAACATAAACCAAGTGACCAACACAAAAACTTATTATGCTTGACCTTGCGTATCCAAATCGATCTCATTCCGAATTCAACATATAAGCGCGGATCGTATTGAAAATGGGATTGGACTCAAATCGATTACAATTCCCCATGGAAACGTAACAATTAAAGAGATAGGCTGCCCTTCACATGTTTTACACAACTGCGTGCAGACGTCTGCTGACAGTTGGAGCTGTGGTGTTGAACTACCATTGTGAAGGTATACATAGGACAGAGGTTTGAGGTTTGTGATTATGTAGGGACTGAATATATGAATGCGGCAGTTGAAAACGCAGTGGTTCTTACCACTATTTCCAGCGATTGAGCGCGTCATCAGGCTATTTGAACCCTTAATTTTTTTCTAAATAAAGACAAAGCCCAAAAAATGTAGGTTTAAGTTTTCAGCAAAACTTAGTAAACCCTGCTTACGGTTCATTCACAGCCAGCTTAGCACTTTCTAGCGTGGAATAAAGAAATTGAGGGAGCACGAAAAGCGTAACAGAAGTACAGGATGCCTTAGTCACTGACAGAAAAGAACTGCAGTTCATTTCTTTTAAATGTAAAATCATTACCAGCAGCAGCAACACCAACAACACAACTGTTTGGGTCCCATGATCAGTTCCGATCCCTTAGAACTGCTGGATCCAACGTAATATGGAACTTCTCCCTGTTGGACTGTAGTTCAAAGTTCTTTTTGGTATACGGAGTGCATCCACTCTTTCCAGATGTTCCATCCAGTTCCTTTGACGGTCCTGAATTTTTTCAGTTATATTTTTTATATTAAGTTTATATATAATATCTGAATTTATTATACGTTCCGTTCAATTTATACCTAGCACTGCTCTTAGAAATTTCGTTTGTGAGAGCTTGTAAGCATTTTTTACTTTCTCTACTACGTTTGGAAAAAGGTGTGTGTGTGTGTGTGTGTGTGTGTGTGTGTGTGTGTGTGTGTGTGTGTGTGTGTGTGTGTGTGTGTGTGTGTGTGTGTGTGTGTGTGTGTGTGTGTGTGTGTGTGTGTGTGTGTGTCAATCTACGGACAGCATAAATCAAAAACGAAAAGTCGGTTAAAAACCAAAGGTGATATGTAAGTTTAATGTCTTTCAAGGATACAACGCGAAGATTTTGAAGAAAATAGCAGCACCCTAAACTACCCTTTACATGGAACATTTTTCGAAAATTTTGATTTTCTTGAAAATGGCTCTAACGATTTTGATTAAAATGCCATACGTTTGGGATATTTTGATGACGAATGAAATGTATATCTTGAGTTTTCTGGCTATAGCCTATGTAGTCCTGTTTACTCTAGATGACTTTTGAATAACTCGTAAACCGTAAGAGATAGACAAAATCTTACTGTACAAAAAATGTAGATATCGCTAAAACACACAATTTATGTCCAAATAATTTTTTTTGTATAGTGAACCATTTCGTAAATATTCCTTGTTATTTGTATAAATTTTGGAGAACTTAACCTTGTGTCAATTGGAACATGCTTATTCATTCTTTTATATGTTAACAGTGCAAAGAGAATGGAATTTGAAAGCTTTAAAAGATTTGACTATCGCTCAAAGCCTACTATATTCCATATTCCCCTTGTACCTACAAGAAAATAATAAGATAATTTCTGCAAATGTTTATCTCAACTATCACGAAAATACAGGAATAACAGTTTGTAAGAATGGTTAGTACAAGAGTAGAGAAAGTCATGTGAGTGTAACACATCAGATTTTTATATCTTTTTTGTGTTAGTACCCATGTTTCTGCTCCATACAGAAGTTGTGGAATTGCTCCTGTTTTACAAAAATTTGAGATTCGTTGAGGGTTTTATACCGTAAACATCTTATTGTTCCATATGTACCTATACTGATATTCATGAAGCTTTTCTTCTACACCCATTCGTCTCTGCATCCCAAATATTTAAAGTTATTGGATAATTTTAGCATTGATTACTGTTTTTGATATTTTATGATTTGTTCCTATGAACACCATTACTTTTGTTTTTGAACTTAAAATATTTAAATTGTATTCCTAAATTGTATTATTTAATTTATAGACAGTGATTTGAAGTCTGTCCTCTGTATCAGCCATAATCACTTGGTCGTCCACAAACAATAGACTATTCAATGGTGTATTATTAATTTTAAAGTTAATTTCTAAAACTGTCAGCCAAGCCTCGAAGCTATCATTTAGATAAATACGTATTAAATAATGTGATGACAATGGACACCCTTGTCTAATACTGCCATTTATTTCTACCATTTGTTTTCCAGGTCCATTTCCTTTATCAATGCATATTGTGGTATTAGGATAGACACTACGAATGGTTCTTATTAGCTGAGGTGGGTAGCCCATAATCATTATTTCTCATAGTTTTGGCCTATTTGTTCTATCAAAAGCTATTTCATAATCAACGTAGAGTATATGTGTTTCTAAATTATGTTCTCTTCTTTTTTCCAATATCGAATTTATTGTAAAAATACAATCTATTGTCGATCTTCCTTTTCGGAAACCATGTTACTCATTGAATAACAATTAATACAATAACAATGCTATTTTATTTAATCGTTTTTATTTGTGCATAATTCTAACTTTCCAAATAGTTTGTCCTTATTCTTGCCATTTGTCAATATAAAATCTATTCTTAAAAGAGCAGAAGCATCACAGCATAAAAGGGTTTGAAAAAATTCACAAGCTTTGTGATACTCGTATAGAATATTTGAGCAAGTGACGCAGCTCATATTTGCCATTATTGTTCGTGTTTGATTGGATGTTATTGAAGGGAGTGCCAAAATGGGAAAGTGTTAAAGGGAAAGCAATTGAAATCGATAACTCTATCCTCTTTTATCAATTCGGGATACTGACAGATTTCGTTGAAGAAAATCTTCACAATTGGAATGATGAAACATTGAAATTGAGTTTTTATTTATGGACGCTCTCTTACTGCTTTGGTTCTCAGCGTCCCGTTCTATATTGGGCGTGAAAGTCTGAGGGTGGTGCTATGCTACGAGATGTTTGATTCAATGACGAAAATGAAGCACCATTGCAGTTTCATGTGAAGTGGTGAGCTCTTTTAAAAGCTGTAACCATCTTCAACAGATTCTGAGATAGAAAAATTGTAAGGTATTTGTTTGTAATGCCAGCCCATAACGTTAATGTAGAAATAATATTTTCTTTTATACTCGTAAATATCTAGTCACAAAAAAGGTAGACATCAAAAAGACGGAAAGCAGTGAAAAATACCCTTTTGTCCAAGGACAATCAATTCCATCTACAAGCACTCAGTAATATTTAAATCTGATGTTACTTTATTTTATTGAAAATCGCATGGCTACAATATTTTGAAAAATCATAACAAATCAGAGTTTTGTTTGGTTTTTATCCTTTTTTACTAATAGGAGACAGTATCATCAGGTTAATAACACGTATTAATAAAATATAGATATTATAATGGCGTATATGATAGTAATTATTATTAAGCGTAGGATATTTAAAATTAAAGAGAAAAACCTGGATATATTTGGGGGTGGTCTGTGGAGACCTGGCTCTTTGTGTTCCTATTTTTCTTCGAAAATGATTTTTTTACTTTACCGTCACTTCACCGGAAGTATGTTTTGAGGCCCGCTGAATCCAAAAAAAGTCATTTTTAGAAAAAGATTCTGTGGTGTGTGTGTGTGTGTGTGTGTGTGTGTGTGTGTGTGTGTGTGTGTGTGTGTGTGTGTGTGTGTGTATGTGAACAACATAACTCAAGAAGGAATGATCGTTCAGTATTTTCCAAAGATGCAACAGGAAGATTTTGAAGAAAATCCCCCATCCAAACTGCTCTTTACAAGGAACACTGCTTTCGGAACTTTCTATTTTCGAAGCAATGGCTAACGATTATAATTAACTACATATGTGTAGCTATTTATATGACAAATGAAATGTAATCTTGAATTTTCCAGGATAGCCTCTGAAGTCCTGTTGATTCTTAATGGTAACCGTAAGAGAGACAAAATATTACTGCACAAAAAATGTAAAGTCACTGCGGTGTTAGTGTGCTGTGCACTTATAATGAGGCCGTACAAAGTCAAGATTGTGCGCGAAAGTATGAAGTAAGGGCAACATATTGGACAATTTTTATAATTTAGGAACAATACACTATACTTCAACTCCAAATGGCAGATCGCTACATGATTTTGTCTACCTGTTCCAATAACGTAAACAGAACGTTATCAACCAGCAAGACGAGAAATTTCAAATGTCTGCAATAATGATAGTATTTCAGTAATTTTAACGAATGACTCTCTATAACAAGGTTCGGAGGGGGTCACTTAGCACCACGGGACACCCCCCGAGAGTGAGGGGATATTAAGGGAATTGAACCCATGACCTCCCGAATGCAGGCCATGATCGCTACTACCTGAGCCATCCTATTCTAACAAGACGGAAGCAAAGGATTTTCCTCCGTTACGTATTGAATTTTCTATTACAATTACACTGCAATTTGGTTGCGTATGTTTGGAACCTCCTCTACACACCTAGGATGAAAGAAAACAACATTAATGATTTGCAAGGGAAAAGGTCCACAACTCTGTGGAAGGTTACATGTAATGAATGAGAACTTAGGAAGGTAAATGAAATAAAGAAAGTAAGAAGGTGAAGTGAAAGGCGGATATTGAACTTGTGTTTTCGCACGAGGAAAGGACGTCGTTCGCATTCGTTTGTCTCTATGTGTTTGCTGTTAGAACAAAGTAGTGTATTCCTCCGCGCTCCACACTGAGCTGCACCTCTAGTACGCTATTGGTTAACATAATAATTATATGCAAAACTACATCGTCAACATTGGCAAAGGCGAGCCGAAGCACCGCAAACATACTGGAATAAAAATGTTCTAGACGCGGCACGGCTCGCCGACTAATGCGCGTCCATGCAACCTCGGTCCTAGGCCACACACACGCTGCGGCAGAGGCCCTCGCCTCGGAAAACACCAAGGAGTTACACCCTGCCCACGCAGAAAAACAACGGGAAAATGTAAATATTGTAAATAGTGCAGTGCGAGAGCTGGGACGCATATTTCTGGTGTGCCCAATGAAGGTGTGTGTGTGTGTGGGGGGGGGGGTGAATGCGTGTGTGTATGTGTGTGTGTGTATAGATGTGCATATATAAAGAAAAAAAAAAAGAAAAAAATGATTGGAACAGACACCAAAAGTCAAAAACTATTCTCGGTGACATAAAGATGGTCACCGTATGGGTTTTTGGTGAAACCCAAAACTATAAGCTTGTAAAAAATAATTGTAAATAAATGTAAATTTATAGCCTGTAAGCCGGACCCCTTGTACCGGCACCAGGCCAAAATGAGGAATAAAGAAACTTGAAACTTGTATAATTATCTGCACTATGCAAACAACAACATATGTGAACAACAATGTTAATGTTGCCACTCCCAATTTACCTCGTTCAAATATCTTGTACTTAACTGTTCTTTTTATTGTCACATAAACCATTACATTATTGAACATATGAGAGCCATTGTTACTGCAGTAATCACATGTATCACATTGTAAGGATTCTTAGATCTCCGCTAAGATAGCACTTCAGATTTTTTTCCATATGTTGTTTGGAATGCGCTCCGCTCTTACTGGATGGTAAGAGGCATTGTCCATTATCACGCTTTATCAGATCTTTACAGCCATGGTAGGATATTTCACCGAAAACTTTTTGAATATATTCAATATAAGAAATAACTTTTTCACCGTTCCTCAAAAAATTTCTTCGCAGATGTTAAACAAGACCACTTCTACCGATCTTGTTTCCATTTTGCACGCCAAAATGGCGCTGAGGCAACAGGCAAACCCTACGGTTGACTGCTGGTATTCAAAACTTGAGAACTGAATGTTCTGCGATTGGCGATAAGGTATGTAGTGCATTATTGCAGTATATTACATTACAACGTTATATTCTATGTTATAACAACAATTTAAGCGGTTTATTGAACGCAAGTAAAGCAAGAAGCTAAACAGGCCTTGGGACTATATTGTGGAACAATACAGCAGTATTAAAATGTACCAGCCAATGAGGTTCATTTCTGCCACGTGCTTCTGCTTACATCTACTTTATCATTACAGTAAACCGATTATAGGAAATTGCACAGGAATCGAGGAGCAAAAAATTGGTGATAAACAAAAGAAAACTACTACGAAATACGTTGGAAATACTGTTAAACTAACACTTGCCGCAATTATGTTATCGAAGACATTTCTCATCTGCAAGGTCAATGTGCTGGTACGCCACCTTGCTATAAAAGCACTGAGTTGACAGTATGCCAACTGGCTGTCTTCTCTCAGTAAGCCGGTGCATCACCCTGCACTTGCATTATTTGCCTCACGTAGCACCTGTGGTTCAAGACAAGAAAATCGCAAACAATAGCCACAATAGATGAGGGTATGGCAGCTGTAGAAAGAATTGGAATTTCAGTGAAATGATTTTCGTGTCAGTAGAATGCACAAGTTAAAATAGAGTGTATTTGTTATCCATGTAAGTCAATAGGTATATTTTCTTGCTTGTTATTTATAAGTTAATGTTAAAATAATCCTGAAGTATCCATAGAAACACCCGTGTTACAAGTGTGCTTTTTTATTTTAGTGTGTGCAATTTTAACAAATAAAGAAAATGGGTTAAATATTATTTAAGATAAGTATAGAATATCACAAATAAATGTGACTTCCAGACACACAAGTGATGGCACTAAGAAGTTAGAATTTATTGAAAATAGTTTTGTTTTATTGACTGTTTTCCTTTATCCTGATTGATGACATCAAGCGAACTACAAGTCCCTATTCATCATTATAATTCTTGTTTTATTTTGGTTTTAAGCCGCAAGGCATTGGCTGTTGCTGCTTTAAACTTAACCCTTTGTGACATGTGTTATTTTGCTATACGTATATGCCACCCTCCTTCTAGTTCCTGAACCGGTTTGGGTATCCCTATCACAGGCACCCTAAAGGAAGAGAGTCGAATAGGCATGATTGTGAAAGTAGAACGTCGTGAGGCAGTGGCTGTAATAAGGGATGGGGAGGGCCCACGTAAAATAACCAATGAGGTGGTACTTGTGAGCAATGACGGGGTTACAGTAGACTACAATTGCGTGGATTTTGATTTTTGAAAAATAAATAAAAGAAATTACAATAATACGGAAATAAATTGATACACATATGATATAAAGAGCTACAAATACAAGATTTGAAGCTTTCACGGCGAGCGTTATTAATCAACGCTTCACGGGTGATCAGCCGTGTCAGATTAAAGAGAAAGCCATGGAGTCTGGAATGGCCGAAAGCTCGATGTTCTTAAACCTGACACGGCTGATCACCCGTGAAGCCTTGATTAATAAGCTACAAATACCTTTATTTTATATAATATGCAATATAACTGAAAACAACAAAAACTGTTACAACATTCTAAAACTTTGACTAAATATATTTGATGCCAAATGGCAATACTATGCAATAAATAAATAGAAGGTTAAATTAGTTTGACAAATGTGGTCAGCTGTAAACAAATACATGAATTCAAAATTCATTCGTGACTTGGATTAATTTTACGTATGGTTGACAATACATTATTTTTCTGCCATTTAGCTAACGTAAAAGAAACAGCGGATAAGACTCAAATAATTGAAACCGAGATTTCATGGAAAATCGCGTTTTTGAGATCCTCAGAAAAGAAGATCCTGTATATCTTGGGGCAACCTAACTGAAAAACAGAAAGTAAGATAAATATAACTTTGCTTACGTCAGGCACCTCCCTGGGGAATATTTTAACGAACTTTCTCCTTCTCTAAAAAGCATTAACATGAAAAATGTTTCCCTAATTTTGTTTTGTAAAAATTGTTTTACAGATTTTGATTAGAATACTGGTGTGAGAAACAAAAGTAAAGGTAAAAAAAGCTTTGAGATACTTCTAATTCTTGTTAACTTCGGTGAGAAATCCTTAAAGACAGACAATGTTAGCACTAGAAAAATGTAAATATGTAGTTATAAAATATGCGATCTTATAGGAACTATCACACACACATACACAGAAAATATTGTGATATTGACCGTTTCTGACCTATCCACCGTTTGTTCCTTTTCATGTTTTTTTTTTTTTTTTTTTTTTTTTTTTTTTTTTTTTTTTTAAATTTACATCGCTCTGAAAATGCTAAATAGATTTGTTTTATTACTCTTTAAGATCGTGCAGTGAGTACTTAATTATTTAAGTCATATATCATTCTTAAACAGTGTTTGTTTCGGCTACAGCGCTTGTATTTCAAGTATGTAATTTTTCTCACAACTAACCATACTAAATTGGAACGCCAATGGAGTCAAAGCAAAGCGAGAAGCCTTCTTGGAATTCATCTCCAGACACAATGTTGCAGTAGCTTGCATCACAGAAACGCATTTATTACACAAAGAAAAGTTTTCTATACCTGGCTACGCAGTGTATAGATGCGATCGCAATGCTCCAGTCGCTTCAGGTGGAGTGGCTATAATTATTCGAAAAGACATACCTCACCACTCAGTTGCATTACCTCAATTAACCAGCATCGAAGCCTGCGCAATTCAAATATTCACACGCAATTCTTCTAAAACTACAATAATTTCTGCATACAAACCGCCAGGACCCAATCTAAATGACCAGGATATTAATACGTTATTTTCTGACGCAGCACCGACTTTCCTAGCACGAGATCTAAATAGCAAGCATCAAACATGGGGATGCCGTGTAACAACTCCAAATGGAAGACGTTTATTAATTGCAGCCGATCACAACGCAGTTAACATTGCAGCTCCGTCAGACCCCACATTCTATAGACCAAATATAACACCAGATATATTAGACATCGCACTCTACAAAAATATATCAAGCACTCCCACAATGGTTGTTCTGCCTGAAATGGACTCGGATCACTGCCCAGTCTTAATCTCGTTCGATGACATTCCGATTCTACAACCGCAACACACAAAGAAACTCAACAAAGGTTTCATAAACTGGGAGACTTTTCAGCACGTAATGGCTGACCAGTTAAGAATTACACAGAATTTGAGAACCCCCAGTGATGCCGATGCAGCAATTCTAAGCTTCACAAAATCCGTAACTTCCTCTATAGACAAAGCCACAGCTCCAGCGAGACAACACAGAAAATCTTACCATGAATCTTTGCCCCCAAGCATCATAAACCTCCTGAAAGAAAAGCACAAAACTCGTCGACTTTGGCAAAAGCACAGAGAAACTTGGCAACTTCGTCGCTTGAACCAACTCACAAGAGAAGTGAAGAAACGAATGGATGAATATCGGTATTCAACTTACCAACGGCATCTCTCCAGTATCTCACCGGAAGACTCATCATTGTGGAAAGAGACTAAAAGAGTACTAAAAGAGCCGACGATTATTCCGTCCCTAGAGCAAGATGGAAAACACTACATCTCCTACTGTGAGAAAAGCGAACTATTTGCAGATACTCTACAAAATTCGTTTAGATCTAATCCAGGAAGCAACGTAGAATTCAACCACGAAATTGAACAGTTTACTGGTTCTTACGCCACAGTACCACTACCCATTGACTTCACTTCTCCCAAAGAAATTTTTTTTATCATCCAGCAACTTCCCGCAAGAAAATCGCCTGGGCATGATCTAATACCAAACTTTGTATTAAAACATTTGAGTCGCAAAGCACTTACTATCCTAGCTTCGTTGTTCAACAGTTTTATGCGAATAGGTTATTTCCCAAGAATCTGGAAACACGCCATAGTTATTGTTATTCATAAACCTGGAAAATGTCCTTCCAATCCAACAAATTATCGTCCAATAAGTCTGCTGCCAACTCTGTCCAAGGTGTATGAAAAGATTATACTGAAACGTTTAGGAAAATTTCTAGAACAAGTGTCACTATTACCTCCCTTTCAATTTGGTTTCCGTCGCAAACATTCAACTACTCATTACAGAGCAAATAGCACAAGGCTTCGAGAAGAAAGAACACACTGCTGTCGCATTCCTTGACTTCACTCAGGCATTTGACAGAGTTTGGCATCAGGGTCTACTATACAAACTGTTTCTCTATGGCACTCCAGACTACCTCTACAAAATAACATCTTCCTTTCTATCATACCGTACCTTTTCAGTTCAAATAGGTAACAGTCATTCTTCTACCAGACCTGTAACAGCAGGTGTTCCACAAGGTTCAATATTGGGCCCAATTCTGTTCAACTTGTTCACTTCTGACATACCTACAACGCCCACAGCTCAAATAGCAATGTATGCCGATGATACTGCCATTTATGCAACCCATCGTAATTTACAAACCGCTAGAAATCGCCTTCAAGAGGCCTTAAACTTAATCATACCCTGGCTTGACAACTGGCGCATTTCTCTCAACCATGACAAATGTGAAGCAATGGTGTTTACATTATGCAGACCGGAATATCCACCATCAGTAACGATAGCAACAAATTCTACACCCTGGAAAAGTGACAGAGAAACGGTGAAATACCTTGGTGTACTGTTTGATAGAAAACTCACGTGGAAGCCACATATAAGTAACAAACTCAAACTTGCCCAAATAAGACTGACAAAACTTTATCCACTTCTCAACAAAAAATCTTCGCTTAGGTTAAAAAACTGCATACTACTCTACACAACTCTTTTAAGGCCGCTTTTACTATATGCCTGTCCAATTTGGGGAGGAGCCAGTGGTACAGAAATTAAACGCATCCAAACGTTTCAAAACAAAATCTTACGTATCTCAACTAATGCGCCATGGTTTGTCAGAAACAATCAACAACACAGAGAAACTGGAATCAGTACCATTCAACAGTCCATTTCTTCACAAGCCGAACAGTTTTACAGCAATCTAAAGAACGTTCCTGGATCTATTCACTACTCTCTTGGCAGAAAATCCAACTTTCCAACACGCATCAGGAGTCGTCTACCACTGGACCAGTTATCACAGCAAGATCTGATTTAATTTCAACTAATACTGTCAGTGAGGGGCCCAATGGGGTTTACCTCATTTCAATGTTACTTATTATATTTTATTTATTGCTATGTGTATTTCAACAATGGTCTGTAGAGCGCACATGCGCTGATCGATCAATAAATCATTAAAAAAAAAAGTATGTAATTTAATTGAAAGCCTTAATTCTATAGAGTAGTTAACATATAAGAAGAAAATAGATAGAAAAATAAGTTTTGCATGTACGATACGTAATGAAAATAATGACAACAGTCAGAGTTATTCATGTGGTTGTTACACATTAGATATACGTAGGTAAGTAAGAACAGTCATTTTTTCAGTCTTATCAGATATGTACAAGAATTGACAGCACAGTTGGCCCAGAGGAAATAAATAAAAACATATAGAATTTTACTTTCTCTACTATATACTTACATAAGTTCCTATTGTAATCCACTAAAAATAAGTCCTCTTCATTGGGAAATAATAGGTAAGCAAGAAATTATTGCACAGAAAATGCAGAAATCTTTAAAACACAAATTATTTCTAATAACTTATTTTGTGTCATCAGCCATTCCAGAGACATTCGTTGCTATTAGCTGGAATTGTTCAGGTCAGTACCTGTCAGGCTGTGTCCGAGAGACGATAAATATGGAACAGAGACTATCAATTAACTCAGCTGCATGTTGGAGATATCGACTTGTGTAAACCGCGCTGCAACGCGACATAGGACTTAGAAATATTTTGCTCTATTAAAGTGCTAAGTCATATTTTCCATGGCTGTACCTACAACGACATGTGAAATGATTTAATGAAACTTTTTCTGCAAAAGTTTATCTCGACTAACATGAAGTAGATTGAAAAATAAACGAGAATAGTTTATAGAAGTTATATAAAAATAAACGATATTAGTAGAGAAAGTAATGAATGTAACGCACCATGTTTTTCTATTTCAATAGCTTCACCAAATACTTGAGTAAGTAGGTAACGATTTCGCACCAGTGTTAATAACATAATGCCTGGTTAGATATATAAATCCTTTCATGTTATATCTAGTTTCAAAAATCGCTACGGCCCCGCCCCAACATTACTTAGCGTTAAACACCACAGAACACAAATCTTAAGCACGGTCTTGTCATAAAAGAAGTGGGCGTGGCGATGTGGGTAGATTCTAAAAGCGTTAGTTTAGAGCAATCCACTAGGATTCTTCCTGGAAAAGAAAAAACAAAGACAAAGCGCAAAGTCTGCAACTTTGCGATGTTGTGCTGAGTTTGCAAAGTATCGAAACAAATACGGAAGAAGGGCCTTGCGATGTGGTTTCTGACCTACATATATCCCCTGCTTACGTTGTAAAACGTAGTAAACATTGTTGCAAACAGTGCTGCCAACTTCATGCTCAGCTTGCTGACGGATGGGGTATTTTCTTATTTGGAGCTATATAAACGTAAATCCTGTCGCAAGGTTCCAGATCACCTTCATTTTTATACATACGCATTACAATTATTTGGTCATGTTTTCTTTCTAAGGTTCTCGTCTGTGTTCTGTGTTTGATTTCATCATTGCAATACCGTACCTAGATAATGCGCCTTATACACACTTGTGTCCTCTAATTCTTCACTTTAACCGTTATTTGTAATGTAAGAATCTGATGTGTTGCACTCACATGACTTTCTCTACTCTTGTACTAACCATTCTTACAAACTCTTATTCCTATATCTTCTTCGTGTTAGTTAAGATAAACATTTGTACAACTTATTGCTTATTTTCTTGTAGGTGCAAGGGGAATATTAGAATACAGTAGGCTTTGTGCGATAGTCAAATGTTTGAGACTCTGTTGTCTTTGCACACTTAACATATAAAAAAATGAACAACGACGATCCATTTCACGAAAGTTCTAAGTTTTCCGAAACTCACACACACAACAAGGAATATCTCCGAAATGGTTCACCCTACAAGAAAATTTATTGAGACATAAATTGCGTATTTTAGCAAGATCTACATTTTTTGTACAGTATAATTTGGTCTATCTCTAACGGTTTACCAGTTATGCAAAGGTCGTCCAGAGTAAATACGACTACAGGGGCTATAGCCAGAAAATTCAAGATATACATTTCATTTGTCATCAAAATATCTCAAACATATGACATTTTAAACAAAATCGTTAGAGCCATTTTCAAGAAAATCAAAATTTTAGAAAAATTTTCCATGTAAAGGGTGGTTTAGGGTGAGGCTATTTTCTTCAAAATCTTCGTGTCGCATTCTTGAAAGACATTAAACTTAAATACCAACTTTGGTTTTTAACCAACTTTTCGTTTTTGAGCTAGTATGTCCACAGACTGACAGACTGACACACAGACACACACACACGGACCTTTTTCTAAAAATGCTTTTTTTTTTATTCAGGGGGTCTCAAAATATATATTTCCGGTGAAATCTCGACATCGAATTTTTGGGTGGAATACAATACTTCCCCTACTTACCAGTAGAGAAAGTAAAAATGGGAAAATACATAGGATACTTAATACCTGAAAAGTATTGTCACTGCTTAGAAGTTCCGTTCCACAGAGATTTATGCAAATTTAGTTCCGCTCAACCATTTGAGGGAACAGATAGCCCAGTTTTGTTTTACCTGCTGTCGAAATTTTCTTGTTTCTAAACTAAAACAGTAACCAAGGAAGCCGCATCTTAACGGTCCATGCTGCATGTTTGTCAACAAACACCAGAAAAATGTGTATCGGACGATTTCAGATACCGGAGGTTAATTCTTCACAAATATATGTATATAACCTAAACAAATCTGCGCGATTTTCAGATGTTTATATTATCCATCGGCCAGTTGTACGAACTTGGAATAAACTCCCATATGATGTTTTCCACTGTTTAGGCACCGAACTGTGTTGTGTGATACCTAACTACAGGTTTTTATTACACTCCATGCATTCATGTGGTGTTAAACAAATAGCTTCTTGGGCACTAGACCCAAATTTGTGAATGTTTTTTGAGAATCAGACAAGCTAAGATCGCCGTGGCGATGGTGATATCAGTGGTGATCGGCGTCAGAATCTTGTGGGTTGCATGTACAGAGAGATCCAAATACATGTGAACCGCTATACGCGGTGTTTCTCCACTGCGAACGCGGAAATATAACAGCAGCTGATATATACAAGGTCGCCTAGCATCACTTGTTTTTCTCTGTTCTGCTCACAATCAGCATTGAGTTGACGTGATATCGTGCGGCTGCATTATTACCAGTGTGCCTTATTATTTAGTCTTGTACTTAGTCACAAAGTGTATTATGGCTCAGCATTTGTTTTCTACAGCACAGCGTGTATCTATTACGATTTTTTAGAGTCAACAATTGTCGCCCGTATATACGTGAATACAATTTTGCGTCCTTTATTTTAGAGCATTAACCGACAGGAAACGTGATTTTGCCTTTTTTCAACAAGACTCTGCAACAGCTCATACAGCCAATCTTTCAATGAGAACAATTGAAAGCAGGGTTGCCGACATTTAGAAGTACAATTATCGTACCAGTCACTCAAAATTATAGATTTGGATTCAAAATTATCGTACATCATAAAGCAAACCCTACAACAATAAAATTATCAGTATAATACTTATGAAAATATAAGAGTAATAATTTTATTATATCCACTTACAAGATTGATGACCTCAACAAATATTGCAACTTTAGCACTTATGTTTCGCGCACTATTCATCTGAAAGTTCAGCTTCCTCAACCGTTGCAGCATTGCACCAATTTGTTGTTGAGATAAACCTTAACATCTTCTCGGTGACTTGCAGAATTTAAGATCTACCACGTTCTTTCATAAGTTGAGACGACAAAATGAGTTCATTTACCGCATCTAGTGCCAATCTGTTTCTAACTTTGGTTTTTATTAAACCCAGTTTAGAAAAAAAAAAACTCTTTCACAAGAAGTGCTTCTGTGGGGCAAGGAAACCACTGAAAATGCAAAGGCCGCTAGTTCTTTGAAATCAGTATTTCCACCAAGGTGACATGTGTTTAACAGCACTCCAGAAACTGCCAGGTTCAGGTATGTTCTTTATTTCACAAGGAATAGCACGTATTCCAAGTTTTCTCCATTGATCAATTTTCTGAACAGTGTCTTCTTCATTGAGATTATCAGACCTGGGGACAGTGGCAATAAGAGGATAAAGAGTAGTAGGCTCAGTAGGGTTGCAAATGGTTGCTATTGGGTGGAGACAATGAGGATAAAAGTGGTGTTATTTGTAATTATTTTCATTTCGCTGGAGAGACAAACCAGTGAAAATGATATTTCGCCGATATCGAACTATCATACATTCAAATTATCGTACACCCCCATAATTATCGTACGGGTTGACAACCATTGTACAAACATTACAATTATCGTAAGCCCCCATAATTATCGTACGAGTTGGCAACCCTGATTGAAAGTGTATTTCAGGACAGGATTATTAGTAGAAATGTGTGGTCCCCTCGATCCCCCGATCTAACCCCCTGCGATTTGTATCTCTGAGGTAACTTAAAGTATAAAGTGTACAAGATAAACCCACACACCCTGGAAGAATTAAAACAAAATATCCGCCAGGAAATTGCCAGCGTTTCTGAACGTGAACTGAGCGCCGAGGACGAGGACAGGCAAAACACCGCGCAGTTTTTTGTTCTCCCCTTAGCTGCTGAATGTTTAAATATGCAATAGTTTCAATAATGCTGAAAACAGAAATTGTACGAAAATAACAATTAACCGCCCACAAATCCCGTTTTTCGGGACAAATATGCCCAAACGGCGATAGTCGTATTTGTTATAAAAACCCTTCAAAATTCCGTTTTAAATAGCCCAAGAAGCTACATATTGCCCAATGTGGCCACCCTGGAAAAATGATGAAATGCTCATTCAGGACATCTGAAAATCGCGATGGTGCCACATGAAGGAACTAATACAAGTAGGCAAGTCATAATATTGACATTAGAAGAGGAATGACGCAAGATGCCTTGTGGTTGTGTTTGTCATCATCTGCCTTGACGTGCCCAGGCCCCAGACCTTGTGTTCTTCGTCAATGTTCGCTCTTACTTAAACCTGGGATTGTCCTCAATTTAAAATGTACGTCTTCAACTTTCTAGCAGCTCTGCCTTTCCTCCTTTATATGTTTTTAAAACCTAAAACATTTTACGTAAAGACTTCATCATGAAAAACATACATCCTACGTTACAGTTAGTTCCAGTTTTAATTGCAGTAATCCCTGAAGACGTTTTGCCGTATCTATCCTGCGCGGCCCTGTATGTAATTAAAGGGACGATTTATAGCCCTACGAGTGCCGAAATGAGGACTCGCTGTTTGTGAAAAATTATTCCTAACCTGCTATGGACACAGACGAAAGTCCCCTCTCCTGCGGACGAGAAAACTGCATCGCAAATTTCTTCAAACGAGGTACTAACGAAGAAAGTGTTATTATTAAGGATTACGAATTTACTTCTTCGCAAGTTTAAATGGTTCTTCGATGACATTTTTAGGTAGCACACAAACAAATCTGTTCTTCTATATGCACACAAGTTAATTTTTAAAATATCTCTCAGAAAAAAAAATTAAAACTGGTTTTCAAGTATTTTTCAACTCATTCGGTGAAAAATACCGAACTTTGCCAGAAAACACAAACTTTAATATGGTTTGTTCTTTCTGTGTTGTATTAAAAAGCTGATGTATTGCACTCCCATGACTTTCTCTATCCAGTCTTCTACAAACTATTCTTATAAAAGTTTATTCTTCACCTACTACTCAAATGGCGTTGTCGAAGATGGCAACATTTCATGTCTCTTACGCAGTCGTACTTTAAATAATATCATATATAGCCGTGAATTGTAGCTTCCGCAATTGTTTTTTTTCCAGGTTAACCAACGGCTAAAGTAAAAGGCTAAACCAGCGATGTCCAAGGTTTGCGGAAGAGGGAAAGTTGGATTTAGCTCCTTCCACGTTAAGCGGTCTGTGTCACTCTTTTAACGCTCAATTGTGTTGCAGTAGCGGTCTGGTTATATGCACTCGTACGTTGCGTTTGATTTACGAAAGTACTTTAAATCTTTGCGATAAACATATTTTCTTTAGTGACTTTGTTGGTACTGCTTGCATTTAAGAAGTCTATCAATCTTTGGCGATAAAGTCGAAGTGTATAGTCTTAGAAGACATAACAAGTGATTGCGCGTAAGCTATTGCATACACACTTTTAATGCAGTTCAAATTGGAGAAATTATGTTCGCAAATATATGTAGAGCTATACTCACTCAAATACACACTGTTCTTACAAATACTTATTTCTCCATATACTACACTTTAATCGACATATGCATTTTCAGAAATTATCTTATTGCTACTTTTCTTGTAGCTGCAAGGGGATAATGGGAATACAGTAGGCACTAAGCCATAGTGAAATGCTTTTAAGAGCTGGTTGCTACGCGATGCCTTTGAAAAATTCCGTTCTCTTTGCAAGGCCAAGAGAAAATGGGAAAATGGGAAGTCATTATTGTGTGTGTGTGTGTGTGTGTGTGTGTGTGTGTGTGTGTGTGTGTGTGTGTGTGTGTGTGTGTGAACAACGTAACTCAAAAACGAAAAATCGGTTAAAAACCAAATTTGGTACTTAAGTTTAATATCTTTCAAGGATGCCACACGAATATTTTGAAGAACATTTCTCCGCCCTAAACTATTCATTACATGGAAAATTTTTATTTTCTCGAAAATGGCTCTAACAGTTTTGGTTAAAATGCCATATGTTTAAGATGCTTTTAAGGCAAATGAAATGTATATTTTGAACTTTCTGGCTATAGCCCACATAGTCCTATTCACTCTTGACTTTTGCATAACTGGTAAACTGATAGACCAATCCTTACTGTAAACAAATGTAGATCTCTTTAAAACATACAATTTATGTCCAAATGCATTTTTTTTTATTTGTGGAGTGAACAATTTCGGAGATATTCCTTGTTATTTGTGTGAGTTTTGGAATACTTCGTCAAATGGAAGATCGTTATTCATTTTTTATATCTTAGTCGTGCAAAGAGAACGGAATCTCAAAGCTTTAAAAGATTTGACTATCGCTAATCCTACTGCATTCCCGTTCCCCTTGCACATACAAGGAAAAAAGCAATGAGATAATTTCTGGAAATGTTTATCTCAACTAACACGAAGAAGATATAGGAATAAGAGTTTGTGAGAATGGTTAGTACAAGAGTGGAGAAAATCATGTGAGTGCAACACATCAGATTTTTTTTAAATGGATATACGCATACTTTCTGTTGTGAGTGTACTACGCAATGAGTCAAAACCTAAAATAAAAACTTAAGTGAATAGTGTAACAATCAAGTTTCGAACCTGGCCGGGCAACGTGAGAGGCAGCAAGGCGACTTTATCCCGTAATGTTTCCCAACATTAGTTTACTAAGAATGAGGCTGTGACAACGGATCACATAAATATTATGGTGTTGCGAGAGTTAGTCAGAAATCTGGAAAACTTCCTAACCTCTACAGAAATAGTCTGAGATGTCCTTGCCGACCTTTCGGTTCGCACACAGCTCTGTGCGGCACCGGTCATCTTGACTGATAGATAAACTCACCAGTTGAACTCTAAGGTTATCGAGAAAGCTAACTATAAAATCGTAGTAAAGTACAATTCTTAAATGAAAGCATAAACTAATATTGCTTGCGTTTCCTGTAATTCGCCAACAGACCCATTTTTAGACAAAGGTGCACGCACGAGTGTGTGTGTACAGAATAACTGAAAAACGAAATGTCACATAGATACCAAGAGATGCGACACGAAGAATTTCAAGAAAATCCCGCACCCCAAACTACCCTTTGTATGGAAAGTTTTTGGAAAATTTAATTTTGTCAAAAGTGGCTCCAACATTTTAATTAAAATGCTATAGGTTTAAGATACTTTAATGACAAATGAAATTATATTTTGAATTTCCTGGCTATAGTCCATGTAGTCCTGTTTACTCTTGATGACTTTTGCATAAGTGGTAAATTGTAAGAGATAGATCAAATCTTACTGAACTCCACAAAGAAAATCTTCACATCTACCATTTCCGAGATATCGCTAGAATCGCTATTCTCCCCCCCCCCCTCTCCCTCCCCGTCTCTCCTTTTCTTCTTTTCATCGCAAGCGCTTATTACCACAAGGGAAATATTTGCATGCGGTTTTCGCAACATATAAGTAAAAAAAAAAAAATTTGTTTATGTTCAAATACGAATGTAAAAATTTGTAGCAAGACAATTAAAGATATATTTTGGGAGCCATCCATCAGCGCATTGAACTTCGAGGGATTACCATTGAACTAAATACGCTGTTGGCCAAGTCCCTGACAGTCCCTGACAGGTATTTGCCGCTGTTTGGAAACAGTTCGATAAGGACAGCGAGTGTGTGTGACAGAGAAAGTATACTACACAAGGAGTAGAGTTTTTCAAAAACTTTCCTAGTGACATAAACAACGAGGGTGAGGCAGGGTGTCGGACCCATGTCTAATCAGCAATTTTCCCCCCGCACCTCATTCCCCGGGGACTTTCTTTATTATTTTGTTATAGTATTTACTGTTTTCAGCTGTTTCTATTATTCGTTCACTTTTATGCTCCAAGACTTTTCATAATGCCTTTTAAAAACGAACTAGCTTTAACTTTAATCTTAAGAAATCCTTTGCAGTGAAAACGGTCAAAGTGATTGCGGATTCTCTTAGCCAACATCATGATATATTTGGTGATATTAAAAACGCTGTGCACAACTAACTTAATGAATGTTTGTCAACTGTGGTAAGTGTTAACGCTTGGAGTTCGCATCTGGTTGAACAAATTCTTAATTTAGGCAATGATTTGCACTTGAAATTAATTTCAAATTATGATATTGTGCCAAATCCTCCTTGCTTGTGTACTGATGAAGTTTCGATGCACGATATTATAATTGATGACGAAAAAGTAGCCTCCGTGCAGTGACAAATAGTTTTGAATTACAAGAGATCATATCAAGAGATTTAGGTAGTGTGGAGACGACCATTTTCGATATTTTCTTGCTATTGGTTTGAATTTTCCAATACTTATTTCTTTTCTCAAATATGGAAGCCGTTGTTTTTATTTCCTGACTATGCAAAGAGAATGTAATGTCAACGTCATCATATAGCAACCAGCTCTTAAAACATTTGACTATCACCTAAGTGTATTGTATTATTCTCATTGTACCTATAAGGAAATATGTAATAAAACCATTTCTGTCTTCTTCGTGTTAGTTGAGATAAACATTTGCAGAAATTATCTTATTGCTCGTTTTCTTGCACGTGCAACGGGAATATAGTATACAGTAGGCTTTGAGCGATAGTCAAATCTTTCAAATCTTTGAGATCCCGTTCTCTTTGAACGCTTCTTCTTCTGCTTCTTCTTCCGATTAACCTCCCCTTATGTAGGACTTGCACCCCCTAGGACTTACAAGCCAGTGCCTAGGGACAGACGCCTGTTGGAGAGCACAGGAGGGCGATTGGAAATTGCACTGAAGGTCTGTAATCCACTATGAAAACTGCACTGAACCATTAAATAGCACTGCTTGTTTTTGTACTTACCGTGTAAGCTGCACCGGAACATTATAGATACAGATTGCACTGACGAAGCTTGGTGGATGTTTTTGCACACGACTGACTGTTCTTTATTTCACTTTGAAAAATAAGAGCAGATGCTTATTTATTGTGAAAGAATTTTTTCCCATGTGTGATTTTTCGGAGCTTTTTATTTTTTACATACACCTCGGTCTAATAAGACGTTAGCTCTTCCACGAATACATATAAAGATCGAGGACAGGAACTAAAGCTTGCATTGAAGTGCGAATGAAAAGATTCGCTTGCATTCTAGCAGCGCCTATTCACCGCGACATTGTTGATGAGTGTTGAGTACAACCTAGAAAACTGCCCAAAAATAGTCATGAAAATCAGTGCTATTTACACATAATAAATTCAGTACTGCAGTGCAGTTAACAATTTGTATTTGGTGCAATTCACAAACTCCGTCATTTTCAGTGCAATTTACCCCGGTGCAATTTTACATTTTCAGTGCAAATTACTACCGCCCGCATAGGAACCTACGGACCGGACAGGGTGAAGACCTGGAAGCGGGTGGTCAACCAAGCACCAGGTATGAGAGTGAGGAAGAGGATGATATGAAATGCCGGCGAAATGGATGATTGGAAAGGTGATGATGGAGCAACTGGTGGAATGAGTGACGGTGGAAACCGGAAACCCGGACCTTTGAACGCCTAACGTATAAAAAATGAACAACGGTGTTCCATTTCACGAAAGTTTTAACTTTTCCGAAACTGACACAAATAACAAGGAATACCTCCGAAATGTTTCAATCTACAAAAAATTTATTTGGACATAAATTGTGTGTTTTAGCGAGATCTACATTTTTTGTGGAGTAAGATTTTGTCTAACTCTTACAGTTTACGAGTTATTCAAAAGTCATCCAGAGTAAACAGGACTACATAGGCTATAGCCAGAAAATTCAAAATATACATTTCATTTGTTATACAAATATCTCAAACATGTGACATTTTAATCAAAATCTTTATAGCCATTTTCAGGAAAATAAAAATTTTCGAAAAATTTTCTATGTAAAGGGTAGCTTAGGGTTTTTAACCGACTTTTCATTTTTGAGTTATGCTATCCACAGACTGACACACACACACACACACACACACACACACACACACACACACACACACACACACACACACACACACACACACACACACGTGCGCGCGGACCTTTTTCTAAAAATGCTTTTTTTTTTGATTCAGGGGGCCTCAAAACATATTTCCGGTGAATCTCGACATCATATTTTTGGGTGGAATACAATACTTCCTCTTCTTGTAGAGAAAGTTAAAATGTTGTGGAGCCGAGGTATTTCTTGTTATTGATTTGAATTTTCAGGTACCTGTACTATCTACTTTTCGCAAATAGGAAGTCATTTTTTTTTTAAATCGCTTTCTATGTAATTTCGAAGCCGTTACATAGGTTTAAAGGATTTGACTATAGCTTAAGCCTACTGTTTTCTCATATTCCCTTTGCATCTAAAGGAAATATGCAACCAGACAAGTTCTGCAAATGTTTATCTGGATTAACATGAAGTAGATAAATGAATAACTGTTTGTACAAATAGTCTGTACAACAGTTGAGAAAGTCATGTAAGTGCAACACATGTTTTTAAACATTTGACTGTCGTAGTTGTGTCCTATTTGCTTCCATGTAGACACAAAAAGTATATTGGATATTATTTTGATTAACAATAAATGGAAAATAAGTTTTTACGCAAGATAAACAGGATGGATATGTAAGTAAATTGCAATGGATAAAGAAAATCATGTGATTGTAACACCTCGTATTTAAATGTTTGGATGAAAGTTTCTTAAGCTCGACGCTAATAGGGAGTGAAATCACCTAAAATTTGCAACATTTTCCGAGTGACGAGAAATGGTGTGTTCTTCATTTTTTGTTTTTAGAACTGGTTGAGGGTCACGTATTCGAGTCTGACCCGGGGCCCGCGTTCTCAAGCAAAAGAAGCGAGGACCGAACCCTGTCAGGTTCACTCAAGTTAGCAACAAGTAGGGTGAACGACCCGTGCAATTTCCGGAGCCCGCCATATCCGTTTTCCAGTTTCTTGCCGACACACCTACACTCACTCTGTCTGCTGGTCGGGGCCACGTGTTCCAGTATCGTGGATAAAGTAATTTCAAAGCCATGAAGAGGTCCTCCAACCTGTAGACCAGCAGGCAAAACTATCATGTTACCGTTCTTTTATTCCCATGAACTTGAGTAAGTTAAGGGGAGACTAAATCTAATGTGTTACACTCACATGACCTTCTCTATTTTTACAAGCGTATATTCTTCTATCTGCTACATGTTAACGAGATAAGCGTTGTGTAGAAATGGTTTTATTTTATATTTCCTCGTGGATAGAATGGAAATAAGAGAATATAGTAGGCTTAAGCGATAGTCACATATTTAAGAGCTGGTCACTATGCGATGGCTATGACATTCCATTCTCTTTGCATGGCTAAGAGATAAAACAAACGAATAACAACTTCCCATTTTAGAAAAGCCTAAGTATTGGAAATTTCAAGGCAATAACAATGAATATCTCTCAAATGGTTAACTAAAAGTAATTTTACACAAATTGTGTGTTTTAACGAGATCCACATTTCTGTGCAGTAAGATTTTGTCTGTCTCTTACGGTTTACTAATTGTGCAATAATGATCCAGAACGAAGATCAGTCTATTCCCAGAAAATTCAATGTATAGATTTCATTTCATGAAAATATCTTAAACATATGGTAATTTAATCGAAGTTGTTAAAGCAATTTTTCAGAAAATATTTACGAAACATTTTTCATGTAAAGGACAGTTCGGGATTGTTTAAAAATCTTCCTGTCACATCCTTGGAAGATGCTGGACTTAAATGCCAAGTTTCGTATTTAACTGACTTCCTGTTTATGAGTTATGCTGTTCATAATCAGATAAACGCGCACACACACAATGCTAACACAGATATACGATACATACAGACAACATAGAAACACATATAACACATAGAGTTCTTTTTCTAAAAATGATTTTTTTTTTTTAATCAGGGACTCTTAAAACATGTATTTCGGGCGATATCTCGGTGTTGAGTTTTTGCGTAGAATGCAATGCTTCCTTTAATAACCAAGTACGTACTAGGGACAGTAGAAATGACGTTTTAGCTGTAGGGCAGTCATCTAAATTGGAATATTATCTTTAATTTGATGACACATGTTGTTTCATTGTAGGGACAATACTTATACTTTTAAATATGCAAAGCTTTACTTTACCTTCTACTTGCCTACAGTAAGTAGACTAAATATTGAATTTCATACAAAAAATCTGATATCGAAGTTTTTCCAGAAATATATTCTGAGACCCCTGAATCGAAAAAGCATGTTTAGAAAATTTTCCGCGCGCGCATGTGTATGTACATCTTCCAAAGATGCGAAACGGAGATTTTCAAGAAAAGCCCTCCATCCCAAACTACCCTTACATGGAACATTTTTTAAAAATGTTTTATTTTTCTCAAGAATGGCTCTTAACGATTTTGATTAGAAACCACATATTACAGGTATTTACATGACAAGCAATTCTTAATAGTATTAAGCATTTTTGAGAATAGTCTGTGGAGCCCTATTAATTCGAAAGGAATTTTGTATACTCTTGTATAACTGTTTGTTAAGCGACAGACGAAAACATTCTGCACAAACAATGACATATCTCTTTAAAACACAATTTATTTCAAATTACCTTTTTGTGAGTTTAGCCATTTTTGAGATACATGTTATTAATAGTTCAAAACTATGTAATTATGTTGTTTCTGTCGATTGTCAGCTATTTCTCGCGATTCTATGAAAAGAGTATGAAATTTTAAGGCCAAATGGCTAGTGCAGTTCTTAAACATTTGACTGTCTCTATTCCCTTTGTATCTATAAACAAATATTTAATGTTATTATTTCTGCAAGTTTTATCTCAATTAAAATAAAGTAGATAAAAAATAAGCTTTCGTAACAATAGCCTGTATGCCCACTAATAAACGACAGAGAATAGGGAAGTGATATAAATGTATTATACCATGTCATATTTTTTAGTTATGCCGTTCATACGGCACACACACACGCGCGGACATACGCACAGAGAAAGAGAAACGATTTTTTTTAATTCACAGCAGCTCAAAACATGTATTTCCGGTGAAATATCGATACGGGACGTTTGGGTGGAATGTAATACTGAAGTAAAAGTATCCTTATGTATGAGAATGAATGAAAGAGAAAACCTAACTGTAAAAGGAAAGGACATGAGTTAACAACCTCTGTATTTAATCCATTCACCTTTTTCATGAAACCCATCCTCAGTATAAATAACATTGTTATACAGAACATGTTATTTCTTATTTTTCCAAAACTAACGAAGGATTTTTATTAAAATATCACAATCTTTTAATAATATGGCAAATGAAATGTGCATGTTACATTTTTTCTACAAATAGCCAAATTTTGGAAATGTTTATTTTTGTGCTTTATACCTCTCGGTACTTTAAGCAATGCACCTGACATTTGTTTGTTCATTATAATTTCATGGCTCGGCCGCCAGTGAAATGCTTGGAATATGACAATAAGTAACCTATAATTAGCATAATTGTACGTGTCGCAAGCTTACCAAGCTAGAGAAATGAACTTAATGATTAGCGTTAGGTAGGAAAGCATACTTTTGCAAAAGCACGGCACAGAATAGCTACTAAAATAAAATAAATGATAATTAGCATCTAAGATCGCCGCATGAAACAGGTTAGCAACACATGGCTCGTGCTGCAGGATACAGACAAGTGACTATCAGAGCTCGCGCGTGCTCCCCACCGACAGGCAGGTGTTTGGTACTGCAGCTGCTTATAGTTCGGGGGGAAGGAGCAGCAGATGGTAAAAGTGGCAAAACGAGGTGGATTTCTCTTCAACCGTTACAATCTCCTAATTGAAAATCTTAACGTATTTGGAATATGCATACACAACACTATGCGATTCTACAACCTGTTGATTTAAATCACATGAAGAAGATCGAGCTGTTTTACATGGCTGGATTACATGAAATTCTAATATTCTCTGGGTAGAGAGGACTGGAATAATTAAGGATGCAGTTGGTTTTAGAAACTTGTGAACAGGGGCATACGCAGAGAATGCATTTGGAGAGGTCTGAGACAGGAATAACTGAAACACGTAAAGATGGTCATTTCATTATTAATTCTTCATGATTTATCCATATGAGGAATAATGCCAGCTAGATATCTGAACAGTGCATATTGATAAATTCTTCGGGTCAGCATGATCAAACAACAGGATATGTTGCATTCACACAGCTTCCTCCACTCACTCTTTTACAAAATATTCATACAAAACCTTATTCATATTACTTGTTAATACGATGAACCTTCATTACACATTTACTCTTTCGTTGTAGCTGTAAGAAAATAGTAACCTAAAGCGATAATCAAATCTTGTTAAAGCCAGGAACTATGTGATGGCTTTGAAATCAGCTCTTAGCGTGAACATCTTCACATGACTTTCTCTATCCATTCTTCTACAAACATTCTTACAAAACATCATTCTTCTACCTACTCGAACTTCAATTAATCGAGAGAAACATTTGCTGAAAAAGTGTTATCATATATTTCCTTGTAGATACAATGGGAATAGGAAATACAGTGGGCCTAAGCGATAGCCAGATATTTTAAGAGCAGTTCGCTATGTGACAGCTTTGAAATTCCATTTTTTGCATGACGGAGGGGAAAAACCTAATAACGACTTCCTGTGGGAGTACAATTCCTTGAAAATTCAAGTAATTAACAAGGAACATTTAAAAAATGGTTAAATCCCTCCCCAAAAATTGATACAAATTGTGCGAGTTATCGAGAGATACTTTTTTGTGTGATGTGGTAAGATTTTGCCCATTTCTTACGGTTTACCAGTTATTCAAAAGTCATTCAAAATAAAGAGTACTTCGGGGGCTATTACTAGAAAATTCAAGATAAACATTTCATTTGTCATGATATCTTAAATATATGGTATTTTAATCATACTGAATAGAGCCATTTTTTAGAAAATAAAAAATGTAGGAACATTTTCCTTACAAAGAATTATCTGTTGCGGAGCCGGGATTTTCTTGAAAACCTTCGTGACGCATCCTTGGAAGATAAACGCGCGCGCCTCTGGTTAGTTTAAATAGTGTGGCAGTTCTGATTCGGAAATCAAATACATCCACAGAATCCCACACCACAAAAATAGAATACGATGTCTCGCATCTTTGCCCTGTTATGGATGCTTCAGCGGCTTTCTTAACACTGGTTTTGGTTTGGTAGCGCTGTCAAACAGAAAGTAACGATAAAAGATTAGCCCTTACATAATTTTATAATATTTAAGACTGGTTCACAACCACTCGGTAACGGTGACCAGAACGGCAACGAAAACTGGAAGCAAGGCAACACTGAACATTTTGGTTCACAGAAGTCCGGCAATTATAACGGGAAGGCATACTATCGAACAGTTTATCGATAGAAAATGGAGGTCGATATTGTGCATTGGGAATTAATTTGTTTCTAACTCACCAGTGATATTTTTTTCTAGCTTACAATTAGAGAGAGCTCTAGCGTCTGTTTCATGGCACAACCGCCTTAAATAATCTCAATGGCGAAAGGTGTAATATGCACAGTATGAATCTAACATGCCCTGCCCGGTAACGGGAACCAGAAAGTTAAAACTTGGCCAAATCTTCTTTCCTGTTCCCGTCGGTTGTGAACGCTCACATTTGAATACATGTATTTCAGCTTTCTCGTTCTGGTTATGATTACCGCTACCGGCCAGCCTTTAAAAATACCGATGTTTCTCAGGGTATGTGAGTACATAAGGGTCAATTGCAACTAATTTTTCAAGTACTAACAGGGTGTGTGTTAAACTTCACTTGAAATGGATTCATTTTTAATTTAACATACTCCGTGATAAAATTATAGTGCTTTTTAACTAAATTATAATGTGTAGTTCCAGCTTCATTTGCACATTCACTGAGTACCTATGTAAGTAATAATATTTTGGGTGAAGAAAGCTCTTATAGAATGTACTAAATTATTTATTCTTCCTTGTTCTTTCTTCTAAGAAATCTTAACGTTTATATTCATTAACGGTAAAAAGCAATATTATAGCGTCTTATTTGAAAAACTGAATGTTATTCCTCAGGTAACTGTTTGTTGCGAAAGGACAAATTATGTGTTTATTCGTTGTTTTTGAATTAGGTTATCGAAAAGGTTTGCCCTTCGTGAATTTTAGAACAGTTGGCAATTTATTTATATAAAAGTACTATTAATTTCGAATTGATATATCGAAGCAGTTGTTTATGTTATATGTATAATTAGCGTATTATAGTATCCTTATTTATTGATTTATTTTATGATTATAATGGGATTCTGGGTTTATTTTACCCAATGATGCTTCAGGGCTTATTTTGCCCTCTTCAGTCAATTAGGATATCTTTATTTTAAAGGAAGGACTCTCCCTTATAGTACATACATCCATGGTATTTCAAATATCGGAGAGCTGTAACACTTTTATAACGTTGAATTACAAATAGTAATGCCGGTGTCCCACGGTACAACGTTTTGGTCCAAAGCATTGTGTAGAACAAAAGTGCATCGTGAGATTGTTGTTGTAGTGTTTAACGCCCGCTTTTACTACTACGGCACCGCAGGCGGTGACACTGATGACACATGGAATGAAGATGGAGCACCGGTGGAATGAGATGGCGGGGGAAACCGGAGCACCCGGAGAAAACTCGCCCTGACGCCGCTTCGTCCACCACGAATACCACATGCGGGTCCCTGGGATCGAACCCGGGCCGCTTAGGTGGTAGGCGGGCATCGTGAGACATCGAGAGTTGGATACAATTTTGTTGCATACAATTTCTGTGCTATTTTTTGATTCCAGCCTGTTTGTATACAATGCAATTGACTTGCATCTAATTTTTTCATCCAACAACTTGAAAATAGCCAATCAGCGTCTGTAACGTAACAATATGGCGGACTGCGAGGCAGCAAGTAATTAGATGTTGGGTATGTACGGCTCGTGGTTCTATAAATGTAAGGGTATTTTAATGAACGTTTAATTTTTTCTGGAAGATTCATTAACGATGTTTCGTGACCATTAAGATGTATTACTGAGGTGGTTATAACATAGCTATATTGCATAAATAATAAGAAATCCACTTAACAGTATGTTTAAATTTGATGTTATGAAATGAGTTAAAATCTCCTGTCCATCCATACTAAGATTAAAACCATTACAGTTGTTCCTTATTTCTTTCGTGCTTGTCTCATATTTGTGTTCTAGTGTGTAATTGTGTCTTCGACATGATGTAAAAGGTTGAGAAATAAATCTTCGCCAATTCGTAGAAAATTGCGATAGTTTTCGGGGTCCTCTAACCTCAATTCGTTTCATAATGGACCCAATATAGCTCCGCTCGTGCCGTGTTCTCTTCCTTGTAACTATGACCATGTCCACCAACGTCTTTTACTACTAGTACATACAGCAATCGCTAAATTAATATTTTCGTCCGCCATGTTTATTTCTCACGCTTGCTACGTGAACTGTCATTTGTACTGGACCAAAATGAATCATAGTGTGACAGACACTGTTTCTTTTGTGTACAATTCCATTGGATACAAAAAGTTTGATAAAAAAAGATAGACCGTGAGACACCGGCTAAAGTAAGTTGCCATTTTGAAACAGCTGTATCTTCTTGGCATATTAGCAGAACTGTTTCATGTTGGTATCACTATTGTTCTTTTTGTTGCTACGGTAACTGTGTCATGATTATATAAACATAAGAATACAGACGGCAGTTGCAGGAACAAGGCTTTACCTATGCGTGTTCGAATGGGCCTCCTTCGGTGCTATTAAAAGTGTAACAGACAATATGCACTGTACTGAGAAGATATCGAACATTAAATGGATATAGAAGACCCTACTCCGTAAAATCATTTCGCAAGATGAACGAATCTGAGGAAATTTGAAGAAATTGAAAATGGACAAACAAAAACAGTGACGGTAAACAGGTAGCAATATTTTAAAATGTTGCTGGACTTTGCTATACCAGCTTTACAGAATCATGAAATCGAAAACTTCTTTTCATGCAAGACGGCGCTCCTCCCCACATACACAATACTGTAAAAATACAATTACGCAACACACATGTGTAATTAGTAGGCAGTTTCCAAACAGTTGGCGGGCCCTAATGACCTAGTTGTCGACGGGCCCTTAAACCCAAATCACTCACTCACTCCAAACAGTTGGAACATGGATCCAGCTGACCACAGGTTAATTATTAAATTAATAATTTAATTTATATTATATATAATATATATTTAATTAATAATTTAATTTTATATATTTGTTTATTGTTTGGTAATAGTTTGTAGTTGTGAGTGATGTTGTGTATGAAATTTATATTTTGTTGTATTGAGGAGATCAATTTGTTTTAATTTTATTGGTTTTTTTAGATTATAAATTTTTTTTTATTATTTTTTAACATATATATATTTATTTAGAAATTGTATTGTATTTTGATTGTTTGAAATGATTTGTTATTGTTTTAGAGCATTTATTTCTCAAAGTGATTATTTGTTTTGTTTTTATGATATATAATTTAATTTATTTATCTTTATAATTTGTTATATATTATATTATTTTGTAATTTTATTTTAAAAATTTTCTGTAAAGTATGTTGTATGTATGAATGTGTAGAATAAATAAATTTTAAAGATCTGGCATATTAGCCCTGGTGTAAGTAATTAGGTGCCAGGGTTATTATACAGATTTTTATTATATTATATTATTTTTTTATTTTATTATTTTTTTTTTTTTTTTTTTTTTTTTTTTTTTTTTTTTTTTTTTGACCACAGGTTATGGGGTTATGTGAAGGAAAAGGTATTTCTCACCAGACCCACTACCCGTGAAGCAGTCAATAAGACTATTGCTTATTGAACATGGTGGTCATGTTTAATTTTACCTTGTTTTAATAAAATCCCATTTCTTCACGAACAAATTAGTGTTTTTATTTTGTTAGAATCTAAGTGTTTGACAAATGTATTACCATTTTAAACTGGAACTATCTTAAAAGTAACCTTATATATTAAACGAATATTACATAAAGGATTCCGTTCTTGTAAAGTTAGAGGTACTTTACAAATACTGGTAAACAGTTGGCAAACGTAATGTAAATATGCGCATTCTGTCGTATTCTGTACCGAAGCGTCACAACCACGTGTTATAAAAAGTACAATGTTTAAGTGTTCATACTTTTAACACATTCGGCTACTGTTATGTGTTTCTTTAATCTCAAAGATAAGATAATAAAAGTATTTGATTCTGCTTGAAGATTAAAAAACGTCAAATATTGAGAACACGCAATTAGGTACAAATTCCTGCTTTATAGTATATTGACTATACTGATGACCTGTGATTTGGAAGATCGTTTGCTAAATGCACTTTATTACCTTGTATATTATAATAATGAGGAAAGTGTGCTCGAGTTGAGCATTTATGTCCAAGTTAATCTTTGCATATATCCCGTTACGTTGTATATTGCGTTGGTTGGCCAATGCGCGAACGTGGGGTCCTCCTTTTAGGTTCCACGTGACACCATTAAGGTCACAAATGAAAATAAAATTGCTATTTGAGAATAAATCGGGAATGAATGAATGACAAGGTACAGTGTCATATGTCTACTATTGCCAGTTCCCAAACGATACAAAGCAAAAATCCAAATTATGCATTCAAATACACAGTTGTTTTGAGGTTAAGGCTCCACTTGGGCCTGCTGCATGCTGAATGTGATGTTCAATATTTTGTAACAGAAATTGTATTGCTAAAAGACTTATTTCAAATCTCTCATTTCATCACAGGATGAAATCATTAATTCTGAGTCTAAAATGTTCGTCTTCTATCTTCCTTTGGATAGGCACCATTATTTTAAACAATTACGACGTTTTCATGGCGAATTCAAATCGATTTGAGCTCTCATTCCGGATTGAATATCTCATGGAAATGCGGATTCAAACTGAACTGAATCACTGGATCCGATCCGCTTAGAACTGGAATTGGATCGAAATCTTGTTGCATGCAAACACCTATCGGATTCGAGTCGCTTTAAATCCGCCAAAGATGCTAAATTCTACTGTACTCGTAACACGCTGCACGCTCATTTTGTTTTCTTATTAGTTAGCGAAATAAAGCCACTTTAATTGTTTCTGTAATCTCGCAATATATTCTTCTCAAAAACATTAACTAACGTCAAAACGCAAAAAACAATTTTTACAGGTTCGCCATCATAAACTAAATGACCAACATAAAAGCTTGAATTATATATGCTTGAGTCCTACGTATCCATATCGTTCTCATTCCGGATTGAATTCAACATGTAAACGCGGATCGTATTAAGAATGGGATTAGACTCAAACCGATTTCAATTCCCCATGGAAACGTAGTAACTGGAACTGTTGCTAAATATCACTAACATTTCCATTAATATATTTCTATCAAAGGTGATATACCTTTTATCTGTTTTGGGGGATAAAGATATTATTACAACTACCTTTACAAACCTTATACTAATTTGTAGACAAACTGTTTAGCTTATAAATACACTTTACAAATGTGTGAAATGGCTACTTGATTGTAAAACAAACGCTTGCACATTCTAGAAAATTTCATTTGTAAATATTTAAGCTTGTTTGTAAAATTCAACTTTGTGAAACAGATTTTTACAAACTACAAACGAAGTTTACAGTTTACAAGATTTATAAGGACTGTGAAAGATGTCCTTGTAAATATTCTTGAATTGTTTGACGTAAATTGTCGGCAGGTCCTCTGTGAACGTCAGTCTGTCTCATCTATCCATCCATCCACATGCTACATTTGGACCACTTTTCCACAGGTTGCCTTCCCGACTTTCACTAGACAATGGCCTGGCGGTCATTGCACCGTCATGTAGCACGCTCGTGCGTGGTGTTGGAACTGTAAGGGGTCTGCTAGAGGCCATAAGAATGCTACGGCAGGCAATAAGCTTATGGATTTGTGTCACTGTCCATGACATGAAATGATGGAAACCGGCAATAATCACCCCTGACTGGTCGCAAAGTAGATAACATCTGTGACTGAGCTAAGTCGATTAACAGTGTTAATATCGACCTCATGAGAGACTAACGAATACCGAGCTAAATTGCTTCTATGGGTAGGGTTACCAGACGTCCGGAAATTCCTGGGCATGGCCTACATTTTAACCATTTGTCCGGCGTCCGGGGGGCTCTGAAAAGTCTCTAATGTTCTACCTTTTCAGAAACAAGCAGTGATCGTTAGAAAATGAACTGGAAACTGGGGAAAATAGGAATGAATAATTGGTTACTAGCCGCAGCTGCAATTCGCTGTGGCAACATGGCTACACCGACTTCAATCAAAGAGCATAGTCATTGCATTAGTAATATCGAATGACAGATTGGCAACGCAGCATTTGCACTCTGAGGCAAAAGTTTGGTGTTGTGTAGTGGTAAAGGGATGCTTTACTCTCACTCTTCCATTTGCATTTTGGTTATCAAAGAAGAAGTTAATTCACGCACTTTTGTTACAAGTCGAAATGCCGAAACCAAAATGCAAATTGAATTAGGAATTGTCCTTAAAATATAAGTGTTTTATGGCAGGAAGAAGCGATCACATTTAACATATATTACAGGATTTTAAGTAAATATAAATATGTGTATATTAACCGTATATTAAATATATGAATAGCATTTTTATTAAAACTTAACATTACTTTTGCAAATTTATACAAATTTTTGCATTGACCAACAATATTCTACACTTTTGTTAAATGTCGTACATTTTTTACCATTGTGTCCTACATTTCCATAAAATAATCTGGTAACCCTATCTATGGCTTGAGATTCAAATGCATTTTAGTACTCAGTCTAAACTCCCTCATTCACAAGGTAACTATAGGGTTGTATATTCACCACGACGACCCAAATTTTCACCTACTTCGGAAATAGATGATACAGGAAGGCGACTACACAGCCACAGCCATCTAACCAGCACAGTCATACAATTGCACAGTTCGCTTAAAATATTAAGAAACTAGAGGGCGCACTAAGACGATTATGCAACCAAGGATATCTATCAGCAACTCTTACAAGTAGAGTAATGCCCGATTCACAACGAAGGTACAACGGTGGCATGAATACTCTGTTATTGCCCCTCAAATTCTAAAGTTCACAATTTTGACATGGCCACGTGGAGCTCGGGCGAAAGTATTCACCTTTTCGTTGTAGTACTACTTTTTTTTTTTTTTTTTTTTTTTTTTACTACTTAAAGTAAGCAGTGGAAGTATCTTGTTCCACAAAAATGTGATGTTCAGGATTCACCGGAAATACATTTTTTGAGGTCCCTGAGCTCAAAAATGTGTATAAAAAACCCCATATGTGTGTCTGTAAGCACCGTAACTCAAAAACAAAATGATGGATGAATAACAAACTTGCTATTTAAATGAACTATTGTCCAAAGATATGATACGAGGATTATTCATAGCAGGCTTTTACTGAAAGACTTCATTTCGCGAAGGTCCTAGGTAGGTCATCACAAACCGGCGTATGGTGAGAAAATGTGAAAGTACACGTTCTACCGCGGTTCTTCATGAAATTACGGAGGTTGTTACGCATATAGTGCAACTTCTTCTATACAACACGGGTTTTCATGATGTTTTCATGAAATGTCTGGTTTCAGCAAAAGCCTACCACATTTGACGGGGCCCGCAGAAAAGGGATTATTACGACGTTCAAAGGACCGAAATAGAAAATGGTCATCGTCTACACAGCCCCATAGGAAATGTAAAATAGCTTTGCCTTTTCATGCATAAATAAATATTTAGCTCGTTTAAATAATTGAACGCAATTCAGAGGCTGTCTTTTGATACAAACTAAGATGTAGAGCAAACTGTGGACCTCTTCTTACTTTCCTTCTTTTTCTGGGATTACCCTCCCCGTATGAAGGACTTACAAGCCTGTGCTAGGGTCAGATGTCTGTGGGGGAGCAGACGAACCTATGGACCGGACAGGGTGAAGACCGGAAAGCGGGATGGTCAGTCCAGCACCAAGTATGAGAGTGATGAAGAAAATGATGGCGAAGTGGATGAATGAAAAGGTGATGAAGGAGCAGTTGGTGGAATGAGTGGCGGGGGAAACTAGCCACCTTGTGCACCACGAATACCACATGCGAGTCCCTGGGATCGAACCCGAGCCACCTTGGTGGTAGACGAACGGTCTAACCGCTCGGCCACGGCGCGTGGACCTTATCTTGGTGTAAAAGTAATACCGTTAATCAACCTTGGACCTCAACTTAGACGCTGCAACAACCTCCCCCCTCCCGCCCCCTCCTTGCACAAAAAGAATAAGAACAAGAAAAGAAAGAAACAGCATGAAAGAGAACGTGAGAGGACTAAAGACTTTATTTGAATTATTCGTAAACTTTAGAAACAGTTGTTTCCGAGGGTAGTGGTAGCTGTGTAGTCAGTCTGCTGCAGGATGCGCTATTGGCTTTCGTGGCAATAATATTCAGTGCAAAAGAAATATATTAAATATATTATTTTCCTTTCCAAAAGTTCCGCTTGCCAGCAATAGTAATCACTCTTATTTTAAGTGATATAAAGGTATGACACAATAATGATACTTTTATGCAATAAAAGATTATCTAACTGTGGGAATATTATCATAAGTACCTAATTGAAACTGATAAAACTGATATAGTTATATATACATGTGCTAAAAGATCACAATTTCTATTAGGGAAGCAAGGCAAAAACTTCATAAACTTGCAAATTACCACAAGAAAGAGGAGGAGGATATCACATTACAAATAAATGAAACGAATACATCCGGGTGAAAGATGAAACGTTTGAATACGCGGCATTTGCCTGCTTTAGGAGTGAAGACAATGGCCTGAACATTTGGCAAATCAAGAGTTCAACAACCTGCACCTTCTTTCCAAATAATGTGAGCACTGTTACACATAAAAGACCCAGTGGCGTGCAAACCGCACACCACTCCCTGTTCTGAAAGTGAAATATGCTTTAATTAATTTGCATTTATATTTTTGGTCATTAACGCTTCCTCTAGCGGCAATCGAGGAAGCATTTTGTATCGCTCACAAATTCGATTTTAAGATTCCACCGGAAATACAGGTTCCGAGGCCTATTGAGCCCCCCCCCCCCCCCCACCCCTCAAGGTTTTCTTACAACCAAGTCTGTATGTGTCTGTGAATACCAAAGCCCCAAAACAAAAAGCCAATACAAATACTATACTTAGCCAGTCACCCTTTAAGGATTCAACTTTTTTATATTTAAATGTTTTCCTTATTTTTGTTTTCTAAAAATGGTCTAATAAATCTGATTAAAAATTTGTTTAAGGAACGAATACAATGTATACCTTAAATTAAAAATAAATAAATAAAATAGACAGGGATATAATTCAAATATGCAATTTACACTAAATATGTGTATAGCATCAACTATTTTTTACTTTCTCCAATACGCGCTTAGTAACTAGAGAAAGTGATGCATTCCGCTCAATCAAAAATTCGATATCGAAATTTCACCAGAATAAATGTTTTGAGGCTTTCCGAATAAAAACGGAAAAAAGGCATACTTACAGTAAGTGTTGTATTTCAACAAAAACCCACCCCAGAGATTTCACCTGAAATACATGTTTTGAGTTTCCCTGAAACTAAAAGAAGGAATTTTTGGAAAAATGGCATGTATATGTGCTTCAAACAACATAACTCAAACACGAAAAGTCTCTCAAAAACCAAACTTGGTACACGAGTTGAGCATCTTCTAGGAATACGACAAAGATTTTCAAACAAATCCTTCCACCCTAAGCTATCCTTTACATGAAACTTTTTTCGAAATTTCGATTTTCTCTAGCAATTTTGATTAATATGCCGTAGGTATGCTTAATATATTATTATGATGAATGCAGTGCATATTTTGCGTTTTCTGAGAATGGCCTCTGAAGTCTTCATTTTGGATGACTTTGGGAAAACTAATAAACCGTAAGAGAGAGAGACAAAATCTTACTATACAAAAATGTGGACATCGTTAAAGCACACAACTTATGTCAAATACATATTTGTAGGTAACTATATCGGAGACATTCCTTCTTATTTGTATGAACTTTTAAATACTTAGACTGTTCTCAAACGGAGAATTGTTATTCGTGTTTTTATCTCTTGGCCGTGCAAATAGAACGAATTTCAAAGCCGTCACACAGCAACAATCTTAAAAAACTTGACTCGTTTAATCCCACTGTATTCGCTATTCACATTGTATCTGCAAGGAAATTAGCAATAAGAAAATGTATGCAAATGTTTAAATCCATTAACTAGAATTAGATGGAAGAAAAGGTTTTTGTAAGAAGTTTGTGACAGAATGTGTAGAGCAAGGCATGTGAATGTAGCACATCAGATTGACATTTGAAACTGAACGATACTGCTTTTTCTACTAAAAAATTTGGTAAATACCCCCAATTTCACGGGAGGTACCCCTTTTGAGATTCCTTGAACCCAAAGAAAGCATTTTCGGTAAAAGTACATACGTTCACGCGTCTGCCTTTACAAGTATGAAATTCATAATTATATTTGTTGTATATTATGTTATTGAAATAAAAGATGATTCTTCTGTTCTTGCGACATTGTTTTATATTGAACAAGAAAGTTACAACATATCTACAAAAATAGTTTTCGAATATATTTTATTACTAGATACAATTTCTTACGTTTATTGCCGCTGAAATTTCGATATCAAATGTTTTATTGGAGTGCACCACTTTCTCTACTTACTATAGGTAAGTAGAAGAGAAAGTAAAGCTGAGAATTTGACTGCTGAAGTTTTTTAATGGGCACACACCCCCACAAATTTTCTCTCGTTATAATATTAGTATAGACAATTTAGGAAGGGAAGCCTCTCTCTGTCCTTAGATGTGAGTCGACGACACTTACTAAAAATGATGCTGAGTTTGTTGAACTCGACCTTCTTCTTTTTCTTGACGGTTTTAAAAATGTCCCTCGCAGACTTGGAGTCTCGTCAACTCTTGCGCAATGAGAAGTCGATCCCAGGGCTCGGAAATAACGAGAGGTCGTTTGCCTTCCGATATCTCGATATTTGCATTCGAGAGTGAGCGTGCAAGTTTGTGGAACACGGTCCTGTTTTATAACTGTTGTTCTGCTTTTCGCCGGCGAATCACAAAAGTATTTAGAAGCTCATTTACCACTCAACTTGTTAACGTTGCGAATTATCTCAGTGGCGGCTCGTTATTCCAAGCTCTGACCAGAAGTCGCAGGTTTCAAGGATCTCAACTAAGCATATTTCCATTTAAGAGGGTGTATAGCACAATAGAAAGCTTAAAGGTTATGTTGCATTTATTACAGACACACGACTTTAACTGCAAAATAAACTCAAAAAAGCTATTTTTTCTACTTTGTATCAATAGAGATGAACGTATACGAAAAATACAGAAATGCAACACGAGATGCAACTCGAAGATTTCTCAGAAAATCTCTCTGCCCTAAATTATCCTTCACCTTTTACTTTACGTGGAAAATGTTTCGAAAATGTTGATTGTCTAAAAACAGCTCTCACGTTTACTGTTAAAATACCATGTCTTTAGGACATTTTCATGAGAAATGAAATGTATATCTTAAATTGTCTGGGAATAGCATCTGAAGTATTCTTCACTCTCAATCACTTTTGTATAATTCGTAAACCGTAATTAATAGAAAAATCTTAATACAGAAAATATGTACAACTCATCGACCTGTGAATTTGAACCTAAAATTTAAAAAGTTGTGACTTACTTTCATTTAATTGCAGTTTTATACCTAAACTTTCACATGAGAACCGAATTTTTGGTCAGAAGAGTTTACAAAGCTCACTAGGTGCCAATTTAAAGGCACAGTCTGAGACTAGTATTAGTAAATAAAGATAACAATTGATTAGTACAATATTCAAAATTGATGTTCTTAGTATACTTTTTTACTAGACATTAAAACATAATGTTGCACTTTATGCAATTTTAATCCAATTTAATTTACCTTTTCATTGAGCTTCGAGGGAAAGACAAATAAAATATGCGGAAATCCCTTATTTAAATGTCATTCTTAGTTTTATAAAAGAGGCACCTAAATGTTATATGATTTCTTAAAAAATTAAAAACAAGCTGTGGCATATGGAAAAAAAAAAAAAAAAAAAAAAAAAAAAAGAGCTCACGAACAAACTATATACTGCATGGCAAAAACAAAAACGTATGCGTATTCTAAATGTTATTATCGATTAAATACAATAGTTTCGCTTGTTTCTAAAACTTCATCATATGGGTTGATTTTTATGTGAATGAAATGTTTAAAAAAAATAAAGCATTAAACATTATTTTCTCAACAAGTATTTATTTATTCTAAAAGGAAGCAGTTTGGTGCCTGGTATACATAACGATAACCTTCCTGCCCGCCTCGATAGCGTGATGGTTAGCGTGTCTGCCTCACGTTCAAGAGGTCGCGAGTTCGAATCTCGCTTAGGGTAAGTTATCCGGGTAAGGTTTTTTCCGAGGTTTTCCCTTATCCTGAGAAGACGAATGTCGGGTAACTTAAAAAAAGCTCCATGGACCTCGGGCTCATTTGAGCATCATTTCATCCGTTTCATTCACTCACCGTCCGATATGACGCAATGTTGGAGGACATTAATTTAAAAAAAAAAAAAAAAAAAAAAAAAAAAAAGATAACGTTCCTGTTACGTAGTAAAACTTTCAGATTCATTGAATGCAAATATATATTTTTTTTGTGACAACCATTTCCGAGATATTCCTTGTTATTGGTTTGAATTTTCAAATACTTATACTTTATTAAATGGGAATTTGTCATTCGCTTTTTATGTCCTGCCATACAAAGAAAATGGAATTTCAAAGTCATAACGTTTCAAATTGCTACAAAGTCTTATTCCTCTACCTTCTTCATGTTAGTCGATATAAATGTTTGCAGAAACTATCCTATTGCTTATTTCCTTGTAGGTGCAATGGAAATATGAGAATACAGAAGGCTTTGAGCGATAGTCAAGTCTTTTAAAGCTTTCAAATTTCGTTCTATATGCATGGCCAAGAGATAAAAAAGTGAACAACAATCTTCCATTGGAGAAAAGTATAAGTATTACAAAACTCACACAAATAACAAGGAATATCCCTGAAATGGTTCATTCCACACAAAAAATATTCAGACATAACTAGTGTGTTTTAACGAGACCTACAATTTTTTGTACTGTAAGATCTCTTATGGTTTACCAGCTATGCAAAAGTCATCAAGAGTAAACAGGACTACATAGGTTATAGGCAGAAAATTCAACATATACATTTCATTTGCATAAAAATATCTCAAACATATGTCATTTTAATCAAAATCGTTAGCATCATTTTTGAAAAAATCAAAATGTTCGAAAAACTTTCCATGTAAAGGGTAGTTTAAGGTGGGGGAATTTTCTTCGAAATCTTCGTGTCGCACCCTTGGAAGATATAAAATTTGAATACCAACTTTTGGTTTTCGAGTATGTTTTTCACAGATACAGGCAGACAGACACGCGCGCGCACACACACACAGACACACACACGCGTGCGCGCCTATCTTTTTATAAAAATGCTTTTTTTTTTTTTTTTTAAGTTCAGGGGGGGGCGTCAAAAACATCTATTTCCGGTGAAATCTCCTCATCGAACTTTTAGGTGGAATACAACATTTCTTATATATGATAGGCGCGCCCGTGTGTGTGTGTGCGTGCGTGTGTGCGTGCGCGCGCGCCTGTCTGCCTGTCTGTATCTGTGAAAAACATACTCGAAAACCAAAAGTCGGTTAAAAACCAAAGTTGGTATTTAAATTCAATATCTTCCAAGGATGCGACACGAAGATTTTGAAGAAAATTCCCCCACCCTAAACTACCCTTTACATGGAAAATTTTTCGAACAAATAGACAAAGAAAGTCATGTGAATGTAACACATCCGTTTCGTTCAGGGAAGATTTATTTCCTGCGAAATTTCAATATGGAATTATTGGGTGGAATGTAATAGTTTCTCTGCTTGCTATAGGCAAGAAGTAGAGAAAAGTAGAATGTGAAGACATCGACAGCAGTGGAAGAGGCGACTTGGAACACTTACAAACTAATGGATTAGCTCGCACGTGAGCAGTCTCAATAAAACTGGCCAGTACGTGCCATCCTATTGTAAACCCAAGTTTATGACTTCCAAATGTGTCGCATATTAAACACAATGAACTTGCAGCTGTGTGCAATTGAGCTTATGTGTGGGTAAACCCTATCGCCGAGAAAGTTTCACCATAGCAGCAACAATGGTATTAGCCAATATGTCCAGGAACCCATCAGACCATGATTGTTACGTCGCGTGGCGTGAGCTAGCGAGAAAGTTATACGTACAACATACCTACATAGTTGTTTATTATTGCAAGAAACCGCTTCGTGACCCGGTCCGTGCGTCTGGTAATTCTTATCGATCTATCGAAACTTTCTGCGGAAATGTTATTCCGTTCTCACCCCTCAGTTCGTGCCCAGTAAAAAATACCATTCAACTGCAACATTCAATACGTATCTGGATCAAGACCCTCTTGAAAAGAATGTGATTGGAAGTCACAATATAAGAAATAAAACATCTGATGTGTCGCATTCGCCTAACTCCTCAACTCACTTTTCGACGAAACTGGAGTACTTGGAGCTCCAATTAAAAGAATGATAAAAGTGAAAGAGAATGGTGTAATTACCATAGGAATGTTGTTTGGAGTTTATCTTGTCACTTATAGAGCTCGGAATCAAACACCTGCCCTTCTTAGGACACTTTCTTTTAAGTATAGTAAACTAGTGACGCAAGGACAACAAACATGGCCATCTTCAAGCTATTGCGCATGCACGATGGGAACTGTCAACCTAAACGAGATTCCAATGGACTGTTTATGGGCACTCTTTGATTACTGTAGTTTTCAGCGTCCTTTTCTAAAGCTTGTTCACCAGCTCATGGTCAGGAATGCAGCAAGTGAATACTACGTGAGCACACAATTCCAGGTAAACAGCGATACATGAAGCTGCAGTCGTGTTTCTGGTCGCGCTTGTGATAGTAGTACCAACCTTGTAGTGTGTGTTCATGCTAGAGGAAAGCAAAGAAACCATTTAAAATAGCGGAACTTAAATGTTATTTTTAGTTCATGCAATACATTTAGCGTATAAAACGTAAACGATATTTTTAACTACTCTGTCTTTATCCCACCGATAATATCCTACCTTTTCTATGTGTTTTCAAAAGCCCTGCCAATTCTTTTCGGTCACAACCACAATATCATAGCAGATTTCACACCACTCCTGGGCGGGGATTTACCTACTTCTACACTCATTTTTCTTTACTTCCGAGATAACGCTACTGAGTTGTCCAATGTTTAACTGAAATTAAGAGATGTTAGCATATTAGCGAGCAAATATAGTGGGAATAACATTGGCGGTAAGTTGGCAACCTAATCAGCAACGTTATCTAGGAAGTTTACAAAACTCGGGTTACACTACGTGGAATTCTCTCCTCCCCCTTTAGTCCCCTAAGGACATGAGCTGATGAACGGACATGACGTTGCGCATGAAAGACCGCTTAATTTAACTCAGCCTTTTTATAAGGCTTGAGGTTCTTTCACCTACCTACCTACCGTACATCTACGACACCGGTTTTACTTTCCTTCCGAAGGAAGCCATGATAAGGATTTGTATGCCGCCCCGCCCCCCTCAAAAAAAAAAAAAAAAAAAAAAAATCCATTGTCCTCCGGCGGATTTGAACTCGCGAACTCGAGAACCAGAGGCTAGTATGTTACCCCTAACTATGGAGAACAACTTAAATGAACAGCGAAGTCCCCTGGATTGGGGATGTTTTGATTTGTGTTTGTTGCTTTTCGTTTCCCGCTTATAAAAAGCAACCCCTCGGCTAAGCTTTGTGCTTTGGAAACTATAATCCCTGGGTTACGCTTTGCTGCTTAGGACCCTAAATCCATCGACTGCCTAAATCAGTGTTGGCGTTGTTTGTTAGCCAAATGTTGGCAGCTCTGCATCTACATTTGCAAAACGCATCAACAGCCACAGGGTAGTATCTGAAGCGAAACTGGAAACACTATTTTGGGAGCCAAGAATTTCAGTTTATCCCACTTTTGTAGTTTTCTTATGGATACAATAGGAATTGGGAAATACAATACGCTTAAGCTAGTCACATCTTTAATTTAGGCCGAGATTGTTTGATAAGCAAGGTATTCTTAAAGCTATTCGCCTATGCGGGTCCTATTGACCCTAGCTGTCCCCTTAATGCCTACTCACTCACTCACTATTTGCCTAACTCATGTGTACATAATGACTGAGTTTAATTAGAAGAATCAGAAGTAATGGCTACGCAGACTTTTCTTGTACCGATGAAAGTTTTGAACATGCTTGAGAACCGAAGCATAACAAGGGAAAAGAGAAAACACCCATTGTTCCGAGAGTTTGTGTAAAGCAAGCTTGCCATGAAGAGATTTCCGATACGCATTCGTGTTCCCTCCTTTAATAGCTAACGCATAGTCTTTAGCTTCAGTTTCTTTCGTTTACTGCGCTAGCATTGCTGAATATTAATATGCATTTTGTACGAAATTACGTATCCTAAAAATCTGGTGTGTTACTTTCACACAACTTTCTTCAACAAACTATTCTTACAAAAGCTTATTCATCCATCCACGTCGTCTTGAAAGAGATAAACAATTTACAGATATGGTTTTATTATATATTTTCATTTATATACAAAGGAATTTGGGAAATATGGTGGGCTTAAGCTAGAGCTGGGCAACTGGTGCACAACCTGATCAAGGCCCTTGCACTGATAGCTGTACGTTTAGCAGGTAAAAAACTGAAGGTCGCTCAAGGTATCCCTTGAGTCACCAAGGCCTTGCTTAAGGATAGGGAACAAAATAAACCAACATAGAATAACATAAAAAGGGAAATAAAGAAACAACAAACAAAAAAGCGAATACCAATTTTGCAGTTGAAAAAGTATAAAGTATTTCACAGTTCAAACAATAACAAGAAACGTCTCGGAAATGATTAATGCAACAAAATAAAGATTCTTTTACATAAATTGCGTGCTTTAACGAATCTACAAGTTTCGCATAGTAGGATTTTGATATTTCTACCGTTTACAAGTTACATAAAATTCATTTGGAATGAAGAAGACCACACAGGTCATTCGCAGAAACTTTAATACATGTATTTCATTTCTAATGCAAACAACGTAAATATTTGATGTTCAAAGTCATTAGAGCCATTTGTGAAAAAACCAACATAACGAGAATTTTTCATAAAGGTTAGTTTGGTGTGTCTCATTTTCTTGGAAAGCTTTGTGTCATATCCTAGGAAAACTATACATTTGAACACGAACTTCGGTGTCTAACCGACCTTTTGTTTTTAAGCTTTGTTGTTCACACACACAAACACATGCACACACATACACACGAAACTTTTAATAAAAATGTTTCTTTTTGGATTCTGGAAGTCCTAAAACGTGTATTTCCGTGGAATGCAATACTTCCTCTATTACTATAGGTAGAAGAGAAAATAAAAAGCATCAAAATTTAAATGTGTTGACACTGTTTCATTGAGGCTACTGTACAATTTAACTTGAGACAAATAGTGTTTGAGTGCTTTTGTGCGTACATACAGACATATTGAAACCATGATAAGTGTCCCCAAGTGACAAGCACTTACAAAATGTATTATAGCAGTTGATCAGAGCTAATCCAGTTCAGCATGGCATTATACACTAAGAAAAACAGAGCTACAATAATTCGAACTGAATGTCTGATACCAAAATAATATACTGCAGCGGATATCCTTTCGCCAACCAATAAGATAAGAACTAAGAGGAAATGAAGCTGTTGATTGTCAGACGTTGCCATATTTTCCAGATATAGAAACTCTTAACTTAGAGACTTCCTGAACCAAAATTAAAAAAAAAAAAAAAAAAAAAAAAAGAGAGAGAGAGAGAGAGAGAGAGAGAGAAGAAAGAAAAGAAAAAAACATTTTTAGAAACAGAGGGCTCAATCTCTGCGTTGTCTGTGTGTGTGTGTGTGTGTGTGTGTGTGTGTGTGTGTGTGTGTGTGTGTGTGTGTGTGTGTGTGTGTGTGTGTGTGTGTGTGTGTGTGTGTGCGCGCGCACAGTTAAAAAATGAAGTCAGTTAAACACAAACTTGGTATTTAAGTCCAGTGTCTTTCAAGGATGCAACATGATTTTTAGGAAAAACCCACACTTCAAACTAGCCTTTACATGGAAAATGTTTCAAAAGTGACTGTAAAGATTTTGATTAAATTACCACACGTTTAAGATGTTTTGATGAACAATGAAAAGCATATCATGAAGTTTTCAGGAATAGCGTCTGAGTCATCTTCGTTGGAAAACGTGGGCATAAAAAGTTAACCATTTTATTTTGTGAAGCTGACCGATTCCGAGATATTCCTTGTTTTTGGTTTGAATTTCCAAATACTTTTCGTTTTTTCCAATGGGAAATCTTTATTATTCTTTTTTTCTCCTGTCTTTCTTTTCTGTAGTCAATAAAAGAGAATGGAATTTCAAAGTCATCTCATAGCGAAACGTTCCTTAAAAATCTAATTATCGCTTGACTTACTGTAATGTATAACGAAATGTGAACTGAAAGTTTATTTGGATTAACAATAAGCATATAGAATAATAAGATTTTGTAAGAATAGTTTGTCGAAGTTCGAGTAGAGAAAGTAGTGTCAATGCAACACTCAGATTTTATTATTTCTTTTAATTCAACTATCCTTTGTTAATTTGACGGTTATTTAGAGTATTAATAATCACATTTACGTGTTCCTCCAGTGACTATGAATTTCACATAGTGGTATGTAGTTCCTTTCACATTTGATTGGCGATTCCTTGCATAGAATGACACGTCAGGGCGGGTTTTCTCCGGGTGCTCCGGTTTCTCCCGCCATCTCATTCCACCGGTGCTCCATCTTCATTCCATGTGTCATCAGTGTCACCGCCTGCGGTGCCGTAGTAGTAAAAGCGGGCGTTAAACACTACAACAACAACATAGAATGACAGACTGTGCGAGTTCAATAATTATTGTGTCTGCTGTTTGGTGATAGCGTTTTAGGTTGATGAGCACTCATTCTTGAACCGCGCGACATGGGTCCACGGTAACGTGAGGGGCTCGCATTCGTGAGGTCGTGGGTTCGATTCCCGCGGTCGACCTTCAACCTTCTTGACTCCCGTTCCTCCATTTCATTTCATTTTCCTGTTAATCCGGTCTTTCAGTGTTGGAAGTGTCGGCGATAGGCGAGTTTGGCGCTGTGATGTGGTGACTTTGCGAACTGTAACTGTGTTTTCGAAGGAGGGGTGGCATTGTGGCATTAGACTGGCAGCTGTTTGGTGTCAGGGTGAACTTTCAGCACACGCTGGGGACTTTTGTGTTGGCTCCCGCGTCTCGCCTGGGTTCCAATATGCCCGTAGGTCGCTCTCACCTCCTCCGTTCCTCCCAGGGGTCTGATATACAATTGTCCTGAATGCGCACAGAGTGTGGAATCCCCTCTGCTTGTAGTCAGTCCAGTTCAGTCGTATGTAAACGGCGTCAAGATATAATATCTGAAAACGTTGCAGACCCTGCTTTGTCCTTAACTTCATTCCTTCTTCCTAGAGGTTTCCAGAAGCATAATACGCACTGTGCCCTCAAATGCCGAAATCCTCCCTTTCTGACAACCATAACCATAGGCCTTACTCTCTAAGCATGAGCTCCTAGAGGTCCAATCCTCTGTTCCTGAATTGGTTCTTCTAGGTGCCTGAGCTACCTGACCCCTTTGCAGAAATGGGAAGGTGCTCGCTGAAGTGGCACGCCATCATTGATGCGGGTCTGGACCCAGTGAGAGTCCTCTAAGCTCCATGCATGCATTTGACGTATCAGTTTGTTATATTTATCCACCAAGAAACTTTCTCCTTGAAGAGATATTTTATGGCCTCTTTGATCTTTAGAGGACTACAAATATCCCACTGACGTCGAAGGTCTTGTCTGATAATCCCTGAAATGCATCTGTTGGATGTATTAATTCTAGAGCCGTGAAGTATCACTTTACTACGCGCTTTTAATAAATAAAACAAGTATTGTATTTCACCCAAACAGTTGATATCTATATTTCTCTTAAAATACACGTTTTGAGAGTCCTACAATAAAAAATAGAAAAAGGGCCGTGTATGCCAAAGTCTGTGAACAGCTTAGCTGAAAAACAAAAAGTCGGTTAAATACCCAACTTGGTATTTAAACTCAGGATAGGTATAACATGAAATTAAAAAATACCTCCATTCCAAACCATGAAAAAATTGTCTAAAGTTTTGATTTTCTCAAAATTGGCTCTAACGATTTTTATTATATTATCGCACGTTTAAGGTATTTTGGTGACAAATGGAATGTATATCTTGGATTTTCTGGAAACAGCCTCTGAAGTCGTCTTCATTCTGAATGACTTTTACATAAATTGGTAAACCGTAAGAGATAGATATTACACAAAATATGTAACTCTCCTTAAGACAATTTCTGTCAAATACATTTTGTGTGTGTTTATATATATATATTATTGACGTATATTTAACGTCCTCTAACGTAATGTCATATCGGACGGTGAATGAATGAAATGAGTGAAATGATGTTCAAATGAGTCCGAGGTCCATGGAGCTTTCAGTTACCCGACATTCGTCTTCTCAGGATAAGGGAAAACCTCGGAAAAAACCTTGCCCGGATAACTTACCCTAAACGAGATTCGAACTCGTGACCTCTTGAACGTGAGGCAGACACGCTAACCATTATGCTACCGAGGCGGGTATGTGTGCGCGCGTACGTGCGTGCGTGCGTATATGTGTGTGTGTTGGTGTGTGTGTGAGAAATTTTTTAAATAAATAATTACCATATATTGAAAAGAAGATGCTATAAGATATAAATAATTGATATCCAAAGCAATAAGAATTACCATACCGGAAATGTCACGCGGAAAGAATTTTATGAACACATTCTATCCAAGTTTTAAATAAAGAATAATTGGGAAACATTATCTGAAAAAACAAAATTATTTAATAGAATAAACATAACTGCCTATACATAATAAATACTTAATCAAAATAGCATTATTAAAACGCAACATAATCACATCTAATAATTAGAATGATTATTCTTAGTTTCTATAATGAATAGAAATTCGAATTAGGAGAGAGTTATATTTTAAGATTTGTGACAAGAATGGGAGGTAAGGGATTGGTTGGTTTCGTTTGGAAATATAGAAATTGAGGAATGAAAGAAATATGTTGAAGGAAAGATTTCCAATATATAATGCAGAGAAGGTTAGATATCTTATTATTAGAATGCTCAGGTACAGACTATTGGAGAAAACAATTGATTTCTAGGAAATAAATAGAAACAAAGAGCTCACAGTGAGAAAAGATTTTAAAGGTGAATCGGAACTGAGAAGTGTGAGTGTATGAGTGTATGTTCTCATTGGAGCACACTTTTGCCCATTTCATTTATCGTCAGATGTGATCTACGATCTAATTTATGTCAATCGAGATAGACATTAACTAGAAATATTACATATTTCCTGGTAGGTACAACGGGAGTAAGAGAATGCAGTAGGCTTAATCGATAGTCAGGTTATTTAAGAACTGGTCGCTATGTGACATTACTTCCGCTCTCTTTGCATGACCAGGAGAAAAAAAGACGAATAGCATCTTCCTGTTTAAGAAACGCGTGTTTGAATAACAAGGAATATCTCAGCAATGGCTGCCTAACTCAAAAAAAGGACAACAACGAGATCTACATTTTTTTATTTAGTAAGAGTTGGTCTATATGATACAAAACATTAGATTTTTAAGTTTTAGTTATATCATAAGGCAGAGAAATTACAGGAAAGTATGTGTGCAGAGGTAAGCCGTTATCGGCAACCCCGCATCTTCTGTTACTCCACATTATGCTGGTAGACACAGGTATGTTATAGCTAGGGCTAGGAAGTTCATGCATTTGCATGTTTTTTCATAGGAGTTAAAAATGTATGCTTTTACATTATGTGCACGAATTACGGAATTTTCAGTTATTTGGACATGATTTTATGCTGCATATAACTGCATATTTTCTTGATTTTTGATAAATGCATATTATTTCAATACTATAGCCCCTATATTGCATATTTTAATGATTTGTATGGCTTTTTATCACTTTTTTCTATCTGGATAATATTTTTCATATTGGCAGTACTGCACATGATGATGCAATTCACGAAGATTTCAATATTATTGTCCCTATATTGCATATTTTAATGATTTTTATGCTTTTTTTATTTTTTCATCTGTATAATATTTTTCATATTGGTAGCATTTCTGAGACAATGGTTCTTTCCCATTGGTAGATAGATTTGTGTCCAGTACGAAGAGAATTTTTGTTAAATCTCCTAAAAGAGTTAAGTTGTTTAGATCAACAGCACCTAATATCTGACTTCCTCCTGCACCAGTGTTAAGTCGATGGGGAACATGGGTCGATGCAGTTTTATATTATGCTGAGCACATAGAAATAGCCGAAGAGGTTGTTAATTCTTTGGACTTGAAAGATGCTTCATCAATAGAAACTGTGCAAAATATTCTGTCAGGCACTGGGTTAAAAGAGGATCTTAGTTTCATATCTGCCCATTTTTCTTTCTTACCAACAGCCATAACGGCATTGGAAGCTCTAGGATCTCCTTTGCATGAATCACTTACTGGCTTTGAAAAAACAATTTGTGATCTAAGTTCGGTTCCTGGTAGCATAGGACAAAAAGTGAAAGAGAAAGTGAATTATGTAATTTCAAAAAATTCTGGTTATAAACAGATGTGCGGTATTCGAGACATCCTCAAAAGAAAACCATCTATCACACCAAGAGACTTGACTCTCTCTGTGAAGCAGTTAACATCATTTAAATATGCCCCGATAACATCTTGTGACGTGGAGAGAAGTTTTTTACGTTATAAAAGTGTTTAGCGAGACAACAGACGATGCTTTACAGTTGAAAATTTGTGCAAAGCGTTGGTTGTGAACTGCAATTTAGCAGTTAATACTAGCAGCGGGACCACTTCTGCTTCAACCTCTAAAGAATAAGGTAACTTTATTTATTATTTACACTAACTCGTCTTGTCTACTGCAAAGGGACATCAATTGTTTTAATTAAATAGTGCATATTTCTTGGCATATTTTCAAGTTTTTAAGAGCATATTTGCATACATATTTCAGTGTTTTTAGGGCATGAACTTCCGAGCCCTAGTTATAGCTCTTACTGGTGAAACCATTCCTTCCTTTCTGCAGCACAATTTTATTATTAGTCTTATTGCTTTCCCTACCACGTATAGAAAGTAGAGGAAGTATTGTATTCCACCCAAGAATTCGATGTCGAGATATCATTAGAAATATGTTTTGAGGCCTCTTGAATTCAAAAAAAGCACTTTTAGAAAAAGGTTCGCGCGCGCGCGCGTCTCTGGACAGCATAACTCAAAAACTAAAAGTCGGTTAAAAACCAAACTTGATATTGAAGGTTAATATATTTTAAGGATGCAACACGAAGATTTTGAAGAAAATTCTTCCACCTTAAACTTTTGCATCACCGGTAAACCGTAAGAGATAGGCGAAATCTTACTGTAGAAAAAATGTAGATCTTTCTAAAACACAATTTGTGTCCAAATTAACTTTTTGTAGAGTGAACCATTTCGGAGATATTACTTATTATTCGTGTTAGTTTTGGAATACTTAAATTTTCGTCAAATGGAAGATCGTTATTCATTTTTTATATCTTAGCAGTGCAAAGAGAACGGAATCTCAAAGATTTAAACGATTTGACTATCGCTCAAAGGTGTGTGTGTGTGTGTGTGTGTGTGTGTGTGTGTGTGTGTGTGTGTGTGTGTGTGTGTGTGTGTGTGTGTGTGTGTCTGTGATCAACCTAACTCAAAATGAAATGTCTAGAGTCCAATATGAAGGTCTTAAAGAACATTGTGACTTCGACCAGTTTTAAAACTGCACTTCACTCTCTTTTCACTGTCACAGCCTAGTTGGATTTTCCTTGAGGCTTTGCTGAACTCACATTGTCACCTCAATAATGTGAACTGTTCACTTCTCACTTCACTTTCCACGGCGTAGCAGCGTAACGAAATACGCCCGACGTAGCCTCTTCTTCCGGGCCGTTCGCTCGCTGGGTAGTCGAACACAAGGCGACTCTAATTCTTTGCAATAACATCAGCATCACTCACTGCACGTCACCACAGTCGTCACCGTTCGGTCGGTTCCCGCGAATATTTATGATGTTAAGCAGGAAACAGGATAAAAAAACAAGGTTTTTATATGAACATTGTAAATAATACCTGTTAATGATTATTTATTCGTGATGATTATATCACGAGAAACAAAAGTTTTATCAATAGATTATCTACTAGTTAGGTACAACATTTTACATAATTTTAGCATTATAAGCTGCATCATGAAATAATTCGGCATCCATACCTGACATAAGTAAGAGCGAATCTATGTTCGTAAATGAGATATTAGTCTCTCCCTGCATGTCATTTGTTATTAACCGACAAGTTGAACCAATAGGCAAGACACCCTCCTCCTGGGAGAGAAGAGAGGAGGCGTTACGGACTGTGTTGTATGTATGCAGCATATCATCACAGCTTGGTAAGCATTTCAGATCTTAACCGTCCTATATGTAACAATGCATAACATGTTTTGCAGCTTCACTGCTCAGAGAAAAGAATATCACAAAATGATTTCATCTCCCTATAAATGACGGCATCATGGAATACTGGTATTACGTAATTGCTATTACTGGCACGCATGTTATTATGAACCAATTATGTGCGAATTGAATACAGTAACAACCTGTTTATAATGGTAGGGCTTTATAGAGTGAATTATATTGGTAAAGAAAGTCACACGATAGTTAAAACTGTTTCTAATTTCTCTACCATATATACAGTAGGTAGAGAATGTATTGCGTTCCAGTCAAAAATTGGATATCGGGATTTGACTGCCAAATATACGTTGTGAGGTCCCCTCGAATCCGGAAAAGAAAACACCTTTAGAAAAAGGTTCATGTGTGTGTGCTGTGTCTGTATGTGTGTGAGTGAATATCATAAAAACGAAAAGTCGGTTGAATTCAGTACTTCAGTTTTTCATATTCCAAGGATGCGACACGAAATTTTCAAGAAAATTCCTCTATCCCAAGCTATCCTTTACATGGATCATTTTTCAGACATTTTTTTTTCTAAATATATAAATGTACACAGACCTCTTCTACTGACAACACAGTATACAGTCTTTGTGATATTAAAACTCACAACTGTTTCCTTCTCGTAACCTTCACTTAATCCTTTTATTGTCTTTCTTCACTTTTTCTCTCATACGATACATTCACTCAACATTCATTAAAACATCTTCGCTTCTACGCGAGTATCTTTCATGACAGTAACACACACACGCGCACACACACATACACGTGTCTCGCGCTCACTGACGCACTGACCGACTCATGTATGTAACTAATTCGTCTGCTGTTTCCCCGCTTCCTTATATAGCGAGGATGACCTAACATGGACCCTTTTCGAATTTCACAAACATACCGGCCGCCGAATACCCCTCGAGGGTTCAGCAATCCTTATTTATGCGCCGCGCTCATTGTTGTTTGTCACGTATACACAAAGAGTCGCGCGAGGCAGTGTGACCTTGAGTGCCTTTGTTTACTCGCCGGCCTGGTATATGGTGTGAAGTAGCTTAGCGCCGACCGTTCTTTGCTGTGCGCCGTGCCAAATGAAATGTGTATTTTGAATTTTCTGGGAATGTCCTCAGAAGTTCTCTTCATTTTGAATCGCTTTGGCATAACTGGTAAACCGTAAGAGGCAGGCAGAATCTTCCTTTGCTAAACATGCAGATTTTGTTAAAACACACAATACATTTTTGTAGAGTTAGCCATTCAGAGATATTCCTGATACTGGTTTGAATTTTCCAATTTCTTATACTTTTCTCAAATAGGAAGCGTTGTTCATTTTTATGCCTTACCATGCAAATAGAATAGAATTTCAAAGACATCATATAGCGACCAGCTTTTAAAAATTAACTATCACTTAAGCCTACTGTATTCTCCTATTGCCATTGTGCCTGCAAGGAAGTATGTTATACAATGTGTTCTACAAATGTTTATCTCGGTTAACGTGACGTAGATAGAAGAATTACATGGCTAGCGAGAAACTGTATCTTTTATATGAATTCAACGAGCAACTTGTTTGGTTGTTTAGAATGTGAATATATTAGGCGATTGTGGTTTTACTTCATTGGTCCATGATTGGACTAGGAGAATTAGGTCACTGTAGTTCGCGCTGTAGCCTGTCTATCTCGTTGGCCATAAGAGTTAGCCTTTTAAAATGATACTTTTTTGAAGAATTGGTAGAGTAATTCGTGTAAAGTAGTGTTTTTTGCGAATGGGATGGGAACAGCCGGTGAAGGCCCGCACCCTCTGTACACACATAGACCACAGCTTAGTGACACGCTCTGTATTGTGTGGGAGAAATTGTGACGTCTCCCAGCTGTTGCAAACAGCATGTCCACTTACCAACAACTCTTGTCGTACGTGTATATACTACACTGACTTCACAACTGCAGGGATGCCAACCTATTCAAGACTGGAAAACACCAGATGGGCTAGGCTGCGACGCACGGGTGCCTTGTTACCTTCTCTCTCTGTAAGTAGAATGAGTGTCGCATTCCACTCCAAAATTTGATATCAAGATTTAGAGGAAATACACGTTTTGCAATTTCCTTAACTCAAACAGAAGTATCTTTAGAAAAAGTTGGGTGCCTGTGCCTGTAAACAACATAATTCAAAAACGAAAAGTTGTTTAAATACCAAACTTGGTACCTACTTAATTTCAGTATATTTCAAAGAAGCGAGGCATTTAAAATTAAATGTACATAAACATTAAATATAAAAAAAAATTGTTAAAAAATTACAAATCTGATTCGGGTAAACGAGGGCAGGATACCCGAGGTTTTATGTATTCTTTGTTGGTTTTCTAGTACTTATATAGTTTTAACAAGTGGTAAGTTGTTATCCGCGTTTTCTCGTGGTCGCGCAAGGAGCACGGAATTTCACAGTGCAGTTCTTTATAAATATCGCTTTAACCTTCTATATCCTTTTATCTATAATGGCAATAAAATGTGTAATGAAAGTTCATCTCGATTAACAAGAAGTGGGGAAAGGAGTAAACGTTTGTATAAGTACTCTGTAGAAGAGTGAGTAGAGAAAGTATATGAATGCAAATTAGAAATATTTCACGAGGGCGTGGGCTTTAATTTAGGAAGTAAATATCATTAAACGACGACGACGCTATCTGGCAGGCTGAGATCAGCCCGAGGTGTGTCATACGTGTACCTGCCCTTTTAGGGCTTAACCACTTTATGACGGGATGTAGGATTTTGCAGGGTGGCGGGTGAAGTTTGAGGTAGTAGGTTTAAGGAGGCAGCAAGATTTTGCTCCTCAGCGGCTGCTTAATCAGTGTGCAACTTCCGTTGGGCACTGCTGGTGTAAAGGTCCAAATATGGAGGTTTATTTAATTTTGAATTTAGAATCCAAGCTTATCTTGGAGGACTGTGATGTATTCAGCTTTCGCTGTTGAAGGGATGTCTCCTTCGTTACCGGGGATGCCCGCAAGCCATGCGGGGAACCCGGTGTCCCACACGCGTGCGTTCAGTGGGGTTGTAGTCCCCAAGAGACCTAATCAGGGCACTCCTATGTTGAGGAATTTGGTCGTAAAATTTTGTTGCCCGGCGCCTAATTTCGTCCTCCACATACGGAAGAGACGAGGCTTCGTGCAGTAGTCTCGAAGGGAATCCGCGGCATACAGAATAGATTATCCGAAGTCCTCTATTCTGTATACGCTGCAGACGCAGGAGATGGGAATCTGCGGCCATGCCCCAGATTTCGCAGGCGTATAGGAGGAGTGGGATTATGAGTGCCCGAAAAAGGCGTAGCTTTAGGGGAACTGGCATCCCCGACCGCAGCATGGGGTACAGAGAGGCAGTTGCCCCACCGGCCCGCGCCGACAAGTCGTTGATGTGTTCCCGAAAAGTAAGGCCCTTATCGAGCTTCACTCCCAGGTAGGAGATAGAGTTTACCCATTCAATCCTTCTTCGCAGATAGGTGAATGTGGGGAGATTGGCGGGGAATCGGCGGTTAGTAAAAAGTATGGCGCGGCTTTTCTCCGGGTTAATGGACAATCGCCAACGCCTGCACCATTCTTGGATAAGGCGGAGGTGTCGCTGTATTGGGAGGAAGGTTCTGTTAGGATGTTTGTTTGTTGTGTAGAGCAACACGTCGTCAGCATATTGAGCTATGTTGACGTTCGGCTCTGTAGGTAGGTCGGCCATGTAGACGCTGAAGAGCGTGGGTGATAAAACAGAACCTTCGGGGACTCCGCCTCGGATTGGCCTGTGTGTGGATTTATTCCCCGCCACTGAGACCACAAAGGATCTGTGTCTAAGGTAGGAATGTAATAGGTGTATGAGGCGTGTGGGTAGCTCCAGTTGGATGAGCTTTCGGAGGAGACCGGCATGCCAGGTCGTAGAGAAGGCCTTCTCAACGTCCAGAGATACCGCGGCGGTATAGGCCTTGTCCTGGTATCCCAGGGCGGCAGCCTCCACCACCCGCAGCAGCTGCTGGGGCGTTGAGTGGCCAGGCCGGAACCCAAACTGATGGGGTGGGATGGCTTGAATGTCCCCTAAGATAGGGGACAAGCGGGCGAGTATTAGTCTCTCGAATACCTTCGAGAGTACGGGTAGGAGGCTAATGGATCGGTAGTTGGCGGGATGGACCGGGTCTTTCCCTGGCTTCAATATGCAAATCACCCGGGCCTCTCTCCACTCACGTGGGAAGTGGCTGAGGGCGAGGCACATATTGAAGACCTTAGTCAGGTAGAGCACGGCCTTGAAGGGAAGGTGGCGGAGCATGACAGGTGTTATCCCGTCAGGCCCCGCGGCCTTTTTGCGGTCGAGACGTTGGAGTACGCCCTGGACTTCACTGGGTTTGACGATAGGAAGCCGATCCGCGTCGTCAAGAGGGCGTCGAAGGTATCGACGTACCTCCCCACGAACACGGTCGGAGAAGTCTAGGTCCTGCGGGTTATCTCTCAGCCGCATGGTCCTCTCCAGGTATTCAGCAAACGCATTTGCTTTGGCTTGGGGTTCATAGGCCAGGCCTTGGGTGCCATGGATTGGGGAGGTGTGTGATCCACCTCGGTTTCTCAGTCGTTTGGCAATCCGCCACACGTTGCCGTCACCTAGGTTCAACTGAGACATCGTGTCCTCCCACGCGCGCACTCTGTGCTCGCGCAGTTGGAGACGCACCTCGTGGCGTAGACGCCTTAGAAGCGCTAGGTTATGGCGTGTGCGGTGCCTCTGACAGAGTCTGCGAGCCGCCCAGGAGCGGCGGATGAGTAGAAGGAGCTCTAGGGGTAGGACGTCTGGGTGGAGAGGAGCTGGGGTGTGGACAGTGAGGTTGTGGACCGTTCGCTTCACCACAGAAGTGAAGGAAGAGACCGCCGCCTCAAGGGTTGGGATGTCGGTGATGTTGGGGTTGGGAGGGATGGAGCCATTTAGGCAACTCTTGACACAGTCCCAGTCAATCATTAAACATAGAGCTTCCTCTCATTATATTCGTGACTAGCTTATGGTGGCAGAACGGACCAATCTTAGTTCACATCACATGCGAGGTTCGCAACACTGATATATACCGACCATATTTAACACCACGAGAAATACTCACATTTGGTGTTGTCTGTGTAGAGGTAAGATATTCCAAATTCGGCAAGTCAGTCAGTGCTTTGGGGAAAAGATCGAAACTTATACCGTACACAAAGGCTGCTTTCTGGTAGCATTACTTTGGATAACTCTAAGAAAACGCTGGCATTTGTTCTCAATAGGCGCCCAATCTTATTGGAAACGAGGTTTGCATTTGAATGTGGTTAGCAATAGTCAAACGGATGTTGCGGCAGATAGAGACGCCGCGCACTAGTAATTCCAGTATCTTTCCCATGGTCAATAAAACAACTATAAAACAATAAACCGCCGTTCTGGAAACAGCCACTGCCAAACACGCTCACTGTTGTTTAATGCATTATTTTACTCTCCTATTACTGTCTTCCTCACACGAGAAAGTGGCCATAAAGAATCTGACTCAACAACTCTAGCATTTTTGAGAGAGATTACGGCTAGATCAAGAGTGAACAGGACTACATGGGTTGTATCCAGAAAATTTAAAATATATAATCCGTTTGCCATAAGAATATCTTACACATGTGGCATTTTAATCAAAATCGTTAGAGCCATTTTTCAGAAAATCAAAATTTTCGAAAAATGTTTCACCTAAAGAGTAGTTTAGGCTGGAGGAATGTTCTTCAAAATCTTCGTGTCGCATCCTTGAAAGATATTGAACTCAAATATGAACTTTGGTTTTTAACCGACTTTTCGTCTTTGACGTCTTTCGTTTTCTATGCTGTTCACACACACACACACACACACACACACACACACACACACACACACACACACACACACACACACACACTGGTCTTTTTTAAGAATCTTTCTTGGATTCAGAGGGGCTCAAAACATATATATATTTCCGTTGAAATATCGACATCCAAATTTTGGTTGGAATACAATACTTCCTCTACTTACTATACGTAGTAGAGAAAGTGAAAAGAAAATAGATTAATAAATTACACATGTAAAACAAGCAAATATGCAGTATAATTTACAAACTGCTGAAGTATTACCTATACTTATAACAAAACAATATATATTATCTGCAGCATAAACTATATAAATTGTTGGAAATTTAGTCATTAACTGACGCATCAGGTGAGCATACTTTCCAACAACAGTGAAGAAATGTGCATTTACATTAAAATCCTGTCCCTGTACATGATCCACAGTGATAATCTAAAGCCTTGCCGATGTTTTATCAGTGAAATGTAAATAATGAAACTGTCAGCAGGTCAAAACAATTAGTACTTGGAGCAAGCTCATAAAAAGCTCATGTTAGATGATATCTTCTTGTGTGCGGATTTTACTGTATGCATGTCCTACCTAGGTATATTGAAAAGAGAAACAGGAACGGATTATGGGGCGATTCCTCTAAAGTTTAAGTTGACAAATTGTATGTCCTTCAGAGGCAGATACTTTTATTTCTTACCAAAAAGGTGTTAAAAGTATCATACTGTGTTCAGAAGAATCTCAGAAGACCTGGATATTTCTTCTGCATCTTTGAGATTCCTGGTTCGTTTATCTGAAGATTTAAACTCAAAAGCATTATTTAGGAGGCCATAAAATAATTTCTATATCGATTATGACCAGATTTTAAAGGTTAATTTCCACTTTACATTCACGTGAGTTTCTGTAGCTATTCTTCCAAAATTATTCGTAGAAAGGCTTATTACGTTTTCCTCTAATTACCTATAGTAAGTACTGAAGTAATGTATGCCAAAAATTCGATATCGAGTTCAGCAGAAATGCACGCTCTGAGACTCCCTTTAAGAGAAACAGAGACGAGCGCGCACAAACACAAACACACACAGAGAGAGAGAGAGAGAGAGAGAGAGAGAGAGAGAGAGACAGAGATTTGTGTGTGTGTGTCTGAACAGCGTAACAGCAAAAATCTAATATATTGCGTTGACACACTTTCTCTACTCTTGTACAAACTATTCGCACAAACCTTACTCTTCTATTTCGTGGCTGTCGAGAAAAGCATTTGCACAAGCTATCATATTTTATATATCCCCTTGGAAACAAGGGGAACAAGGAAATACATCAAGTAGGCTTACGTGATAGTCAAACATGATGGCTTTGAAATTCCATTCTCTTTGCATGACAGAGATAAAAAACCAGAATACCTCGGAAATGGTTAGCTGTTCACAAAAAGAAAAAAGCATTTGATATATCTTTGATATAGCAGGCGTTTGTTCAGGCCATAATGTACCCAAAACTGGTGTACCTTTTGGGTATTGTTCTTCTAATTCCTATGATAATGCAGGTTGTACTGTAGGAAACAGTGGATTTATAAATGTCACTCTGCGGAACGCAGCAGCTTCCAATACGAGGGCAATTCTTAAAGTAAGGTAGTTGCAAAACGATTCTTTTATTTAATTCCTTAAATCTATATCTATTTTTCTACATAGTTGCCATATTTGTTTAAACATCTTTTTATAACGTTCTACAGGTTTTTGAATGCCGCCTGTAAGGAGAATCAGTCGTTGGATAACCAGTGGAAATTGTCAATCGCTGATCGCAGTTCATTATGACCATTGTCCCGACTGGCCTTGGAAGATCTCACCCACTTACGCGCTTTGCTGTACTAATCGCATTGAGACCAATCAGTTCACTGATATGTCGAAGAATGTCTGCTGCTGAAATATTCCTTACTGTCCAAAACCGAATCACAAACCGCATTTCACAGTCGGCGAGCTCATCGATTGTTTTAAACATTTTGAACCGACACTGTGAACAGCACACTCCAATACTACGTATACAAATGTCGTAAATATACAAAATGCTTAAGCGCAAAGCATGCTGGGAGTCGGTGCGCAAGGTCGTTTCAATGTTCATGCGAAATTCGATAAGCTACGACTCGGACGTTACTTTAGGAATTGCCCTCGTATATAAAGTGCAATAATAAACTATTTTCTACTCCATGGCATTCTCAACTAAAAGTCAAGACCTTCTACGCAGGCATATTCTTTTATAATTCCAATGTGTTCGTATTCAAGTACAAGGGCTTAGTAGCCATCTTCTGTGGTCTAGGGGTATCATGCTAGCCTCTGATTCTCCAGGCCGCGGGCTCAAACTCGGCGGAGGGTGATGGATATTTTCGTGCGTCAAAGTCCTTAGCATGACTTCCTTCGGAAGAGAAGTAAAGCTGGTGGTTCTTATTGTAGATTTACGGCACGTAAAAGAAAGCATAATTAAAGTGTCACGTCCGATATACCTACAATGGGCTGAGAACCCATTAAAGAGAACAGTTAAAAGATTGTTCATAAATAAAACTCAATATAATTTACAAGGTTTTTTTTTAAAATGATTTTTAATATTTTACTAATTTATGAGATAAAATTACAAGTGTTTTATGGTCGCATGCCCGTGAGAATGAATAGGGACTTTACATTTGTGAAAGTGTAGTAAAACACGAGTGTTGTCGGATGGGTGTTTTTGAGATTACCATACATACACACCATTTTAACTCTTGATAATATTAGTAGAGTGTTTGACTCATCGTGAATTCCATTTTGTGTTGATTTCCGTAATTACGGTTCTCACAAAAAAAGAGAAGCCATTTCTCGTCACAAGCCCTTTAGGAAGGACAGAGTTTGCTTTATGTTAAAGGGGAGAGATTTGATACAGACGCAAGAAGTTCTCCAACAGGTGTCAGTCTACAAAACCAACCTCACTGATAGGTCCGTTAGGCGGATGTTTGAAGAACTGGGTGGATTTGCTCAGCCTCTAACAGGAAGGGACAAATGAGATGGAGTCGGTTGCCTTTTCCCTTATTATCATGACACTCCATTCCCAGATCGCACATCCCCTGATGCCTACATATGGGGCACGTTGAAAGAATCAGTTATCAAGATATGACGTGCCACAAAATATTGCCGAAGTGCTGTAGAAGATAATGTAACTTATTGCACCCTTATGGCTACCTTTCTTCATTAAATTATTAGATGACGTCTCCCTAGTGTGCGACGCTTTTTGATGCCGTCTCCAATATCTAGTCTTGAATGAATCTCAAGAATTCAAAATGGCCCACATCACTCTAAAGTGCAATGGACATTACACCAAAAAGCAACACTGCCAACCTACAATGAAAATTACTAAATAGTCTGTGAGAAGACACCAGGGAAACAGGACAAGATTTTCAAGGCGCATTTTAAATGTGTAAATTAAAACACAAAAACATTTAACTTTCACAAGCCACGTTTATACTAAAGCCATTAACCAGTTAAAGGGATACATCTTTCTTGATTAAAGTAAGAATTTTTTGTATTGTAATAATAGATAAATTGAATGCTTTCCTTACAAAGAAGGCCGTACTCCACTGAAACAAACAAATCAAGACAAAACCACGCATACACGAGTAATACAATGACGTCCACAAATGAATACGGCTCCCAAATGGAATCTTGTTTTAAAATCTATCGGTTCCCTTCCCTGCAACTGGTTCAAATGATATAGCCTTTGTTGCAGTATAAACGGGTGCAATAACAACTATGGCCGTAGCTTTTCCATAGTTATATTTTAAGAATAGTTGAAGACACTTATGCAATTTAACAGATGGAATATCACTAAATATAACCAGACGTGCCGCAATGGGGGAAAATGTTACAGTTGCTTTTCGGGGTATTCCAATAAGCTGTTTCCTATATACCATAAATGAGGAGAACCGATACATTGTGTCACATCCCCTATATCGTAGTTTTAACCCCTTCCACTGCTTCACAGCGATTAGCTACCAGGCTTCGCCTCCCGCTATTGTCTGTCTACCTCAGAGAACAGGCCAGTCCTTCAAATTGTGTCAGCAAGTGGAGAGGGTAAATGCTGGATTACACTGCTTTCACCCCTTTTCCCCATGCCTGCGCTATAGCTAATGAAGAGGACTTTCAGCCTATGACAATAGCAATCTGACTGCGCGCGCTCCTTAACGTGAAAAAATCTGATGTGTTGCACTCACATGACTTTCTCTACTCTTGTACTAACCATTCTTACAAACTCTTATTCCTATATCTTCTCCGTGTTAGTTAAGATAAACTTTTGCAGAAATTAACTTATTGTTTATTTTCTTGTAGGTGCAAGGGAAATAAGGCAATACAGGAGGCTTTAAGCGATAGTCAAATATTTTAAATATTTGAGATTCCGTTCTCTTGGCACAGTGAATATATAAAAACTGAATAACGATCTTCCATTTGACGAACATTTAAGTGTTCCAAAGCTCACACAAATAACCAGGAATATCTCCGAAATGGTTCACTCTACAAAAAATTTATTTGGACATAAATTTTGTGTTTTAATGATATCTACATTTTCTGTATAGTAAGATTTTGTCTATCTCTTACGATTTGCGAGTTATTCAAAAGTCATCAAGAGTAAACAGGACTACATAGGCCATAGCCAGAAAATTCAAAATATACATTTCACTTGTCATAAAAATATCTTAGACGGCATTTTAATCAAAGTCGTTACAGTCATTTTCGAGAATATAAAAGTTTTGGAAAAGCTTTCCATGTAATGGGTAGTCCAAGGTGGAGGAATTTTCTTCAAAATCTTCGTGTCGCATCCTTGAAAGGTATTAAATTTAAATAACAACTTTGGTTTTTAACCGACTTCTCCTTTCCGAGTTATGCTATCCACGGACACACACGCGCGCGCGCGCGCGCACACACACACACACACACACACACACACACACACACACACACACACACACACACACACACAAAATAGATATTTCCGGTGAAATCTCGATATCGTATTTTTGGGTGGAATACAATACTTCCTCTAGTTACCATTGGTAGTAGAGAAAGTAAAAAGGGAGAACTGACCTGCCTCATGTCAAGTTTGGAAGATTGATTGATAACTGTAATGATACCTGCTCCTTTTGCAAGCACAGGCGACCCTTTACAGACCATTAAGTAAATAGGAATTAATTTTCCCCTGAATGCGCATAAAGGATATATAAAATTACTCCTGTTGAATAGTGAAACTTCTGATGTTTGAAACTTCATCGTTATGTAAAATGTCAATAATATAAAACTCTTTATATATTCAATGTAAATGCAAGAAAACGAATAAATAAAGACGCCAAGCGCAAGAATACCAATAACAAAATAATGATGTGAAATTGAAAACATTCATAATGGCATAAATTACCAAAAATGACCCAGTAAATGGGCATTTTCATGATTTGGGACCCATGATAATGATTTTTGTACACCTGCATTTGGCAATGCATATGATGCCACAATTAAAATGTGACATCATTAGCATCCGGGGCCTGAATATGTTTATAACATTGAATATTGCTCTTGATTATTAATGCCAACTAAATGCTGACAGTTGGCGTCTCCTGAGGAAGAATGTATTGAAGCGTTATTTGAAAATAAAAGACAAGGCCTCGAAAGGTACGGAACTGTTTCTACTGTGAAAGCCATCATTGATTGTGTAGCCTCAACATCGGGACCAATTACTGTGAAAATGTTATTAGTATTACCAACGAGTACAACAAATGTCCATCTGTTTTTTCAACTCGGTTAGCACTTGGTGCGTTAAAGTAGGCCATTACGAAACTCGTTTTTTATGTTTTGTTTCACTTGATGCAATCAAATAGACAATACTTTATACGAAATTCAACACAGCAACACTACTACGTATAGTAAATAGGGGAAGTATCGTATTCCACCCAAAATTTCTATGTGAGACTTCACTGGAAATATGTTTTGAGGTCCTCTGAATAAAAAAAAAAAAGCATTTTGTGTGTGTGCGTGTGTATGTGTCTGTCTGTGAACAGCATAACTCAAAATCGAAAAGTTAGTTAAAAATCAAAGTTGGTATTTAAGTTTAATATCTTTCAAGGATGCCACTCGAATATTTTGAAGCAAACTTCTCTACCCTAAACTACCCTTTACATAGAACGTTTTTTTTTTTTTTTGTTCGAAAATTTTTATTTTTTCAGAAACGACTAACGATTTTGATTAAAATGCCGTATACTTAAGATATTTTAATGACAAATGAAATGCATATTTTGAATTTCATAACTATAGCCTATATATTCCTTTTCACTCTTGATGTATTTCGCATAACTGGTAAACCATAAGAGATAGACCAAATCTTACTGCACAAAAAATGTAGTTCTCGTTAAAACAGGATTTATTTCATATTAATTTTCAATTTTCTTTGTAGAGTTCACCATTTCCGAGATATTGTTTGTTATTACTTTGAAGTTTCAAGCTCTTATACTTTTCTTTAATTGGGATCGTTATTATTATTTTTTTATTTCGTTTCTCCTTTCATCGTAAGGCTGACGGAAACACTTGAATACGCTTTTCGCAAGATATAACTATGAGATTTTTGGTTACATTTAGTTATGAATTTAAAAATCTGTAGTAAAGCAATTAAATATAAATTTTGGGAGCTGCCCACCAACGCATTGAACTTCGAGGAAGTACTATTCAACCAAATATGTAAGGTTGTTTCAAGTTTAATTGGTAATTATTGTTTGTTATAATACTGTTTTCAGTTGTTCCTACTATTCGTTTACTTTTATGTTCCAAGACTTTTCATACCTTGTAAAACACGAACTAGCTTTAACCTTAATCTTATCTTAGGAAATCCTTTGCAGTGAAAACGGTCAGTGATTGCGGGGTCTCTTAGCCAAAATCATGATGTATTTGATGACATTAAAAATACGCAGTGCACAGGGACTCAGTGATGGCGTTATGGTTTTTTTTTTTTTATCTCTTGGCCGTGCAAAGATAATGTAAATTGAAAGGCATCGCATAACGACTATCTTTAAAACGGATTTTTCATGTTATGATATAATGGGTAGGACATGAATACTTTCGATTCACACCCAATTTCTCTGTGTCGCGTAAATGTGAAGAATATAGGTTATATGTGGCATGTAATTGCTACAAAGGTCGTTTATGCACGTATAATATGAAATAATGGAGAAGTATAGCGACTTGCTTTTTAAAAGTCTGGCTATTATGTACTTTATCTACTGTATCGTACGATGAAATGTGCATTGAACTTCCACCTGGATTAATAAGGATAGTTTCAAGAAGAGTGAGTGGGAAAAATCATTTGAATGACACACATATGTTTTCTGCCACGGTTGCTTATATAAAGGACTCAACTTATTAACGATTATGGTACTACTGAGTCAGATAAAGATGGCTGCACACTGTGATTTGGTGCCTATATTTTGCTCATTGGAATCTAATCGATGTGTGTCAAGGGAATGCTTGTTCTGTTTACGCAAGACTCGGTCATAATAGATAAGCACACAAACAAGAATTATTAATTCATCGATAAAAAATAATTATCTGCCTTTGACATTTTTATGAGATGTACATATTGTGACGTTAATAGATGTCCTCTTTTTCGAGTCCTAGAAATGATTCCGGCGAGTTACGGAAACATCCTCTTTTGAGTTCATAGACAACTGAACCAATAGAGCATGGAAAATGCTTACAATTAGACTTTGCATTTCACAAAATCATTTGTATCAAGATGATTAGACATTAAATGATTTAACTATTTTCGGAAACACATTCAAACAGACAGATTGAGATAAAATTCTCAGTTTTAACATACACCAAGAATAATCGATTAACAGTTTACATCTTCTGGCAATTTTATTATTATTATTATTATTATTATTATTATTATTATTATTATTATTATTATTATTATTATTATTATTATTATTATTATTATTATTATTATTATTATTATTATTATAATTATTATTATTATTATTATTATTATTATTATTATTATTATTGTTGTTGTTGTTGTTGTTGTTGTTATTTTCATTTTATGACATGATTTAAAAATTTTCCCCAATTTTTCAATATTTTATGTGTGGTATTTTCAAAATTAATTCACTTACATGCTGTTAGCATAGCGTATAGGCACAGGCAGGGGTGCCGTTGAAGGGGAAATAGTTTCGCCTAGACTTCCCTGATTATGATACCTATTCCAGCTGCTCTAGCCTCTCCGACATAAAGCCACAATTAGGATCAGTGGCGATACCGGATAGCATGTAAATAATATAATTATTTTCACAAATCATGTGCTTATTTTCAACATTTGACTGTAATACAATATTAATACTATGATATATCAAACATTTCCTTCTTTTTTGCCATAATTTGAAGATCTTTGCAGGCACGAGCATATCAATATTGGGCTCCAATCTTCGAGAAAGAATTAATCGTTCGAAACTGAGCACTAGACACTAAAAGTTCATCATTGCACGATACCGCTCACCTGCCTGAGTGACAAACGCAGGCCCGTGGTGGCCAATCCGCTTCAACTTACGTCACATTGCGTGGGAGGGATGAAAGTAGGGGTCTGCGCAATAGTGTGCTGAACGGCATGCCTGATATAAGGTATACTGGAAAGGGGACACCTCGTGAACTACTAGTTACTTACTTACTTGAGATCTATTGCAGCTACCACACATTAGCAGAAAGGGATGAAGTGACGGAACCAGAGCAGGCTACAGGCCTCAGGCAGATATATCAGAGAGACGCGCGAGGTCTCTAACAGTTCCTGGTTCGAATACCCATCCCACTGAAATTGTTTGTAATAAATTGTCTCAAGCCTTTAACGTCCGTGACATATAAGCAACATATAAGTTTGTTAAGTTTTTAGATATTTCATTGGCTCCTTCTTTCTAAGTTTTTGTTATGCGAACCTAAATAGAATTCAAGTATTTGTAGCTGTCTTATATTATAAAAATGTTATTTTTTCAGTAAAACTGTAGTACTTTTTTTTTTTCGAAGAATAAAAAGCAAAATCCATGCAACTGCAGTCAAATGTAACCCCATCAGATTCCAAGCGTGCCTTTACAACGGTTATTTTACTTTAGCCCTCCCCATCCTTTACCACAAGCATATTTGACTGCAGTTGCTGGGATTCGAACTCGCGACGTTTGGCATGAAAATATCTTAAACATATAATAATTTAATTAAAATCGTTATAGCCATTTTTGAGAAAATCAACACTTTGAAAAACTTTCTATGTAAAGGTTTAGTTTGGGTTGGAGGAGTTTCTTGAAAATCTTCGTGTCCCATTTTTGGAAGATGCTGAACTTAAATACTAAGTTTGGTATTTAACCGACTTTTCGTTTTTCTTTTTTTTTTTTTCTTTTTTTTTTTTTTCAGTTATACTTTTCGCAGACAAGACGCACACATACACATTTTTCTAAGAATGATTTGAGGGGGGAGGCCACGGTATTTCACAATATGTTTTCGGTGAAACCTTGTATGGAGTTTTTGGACCGAATACAATACTTTCTTTATTCTAAGTAAATACATTGTAGAAAACGTGATAGACCATTGACTCCTCTCCATGTTTACAAGTCCACGCACCCGAAGATACGTACGTACCGTATAGAATATAGATGCTGAAGGGAGGAAGGAAGGAAACCCAACCAGTCAGCCATTTCTTGTGTTTCACTTTCCCCATTGTTAGTTCCAGCGCGAGTGGAGTATGGATCAGTAATTTGTAACGGAGCTGGGAATGGCCGCGAGCGACAAACTGGAATCTGGAGAACAAAGAAGGCGACTGGAGTTGTGTTGTAGTATACTGGCGTCTACACAGTTGGACATACTCAAGGTCTAACGCCGGGAAACTTGATCTTCTACTCACTTTCTGCACGCTTTGCTCTCATTCAGTTTCATCCACAACATATGTACGTATGTATGTATGTACGCCAATCAACCGTGGTCATCCGGCGGTCAGTAATTTAGTTATCTTGATTGTAGTTACTAGGGCCCGGGTTCTCAAGATTTTTAAACTGTTGCAACATTGGAACTACTAACGTCCACATCAGTTTTATTCTTATCATGAGTTTGAAATCCTGAGCAATACACATATAAATAATTGCCAATTTTAAAACGTTTTGATGAACTGACTATTTTCTTTCTCTGTCCGGTACAAATTTTGCAATCGGTTTTGAACTAGTTTTCCGACGAACTAGAGACTTGAAGCTTTAAACATAGTTCAGAACTCGATGGAAATGCGATAACAATTCGCTTTCCCCATGATAAACTTCCCTTTACATGAGACAATTTTCGAAAATTTCAATTTTTATCAAACTAACGTTCCGTTGATCTATAGTCGCCGTCGTGAGTGAAGGCGGTTGCGCAGAAGACAAACACTCAACGACGTCACAGTCACGTGTTTTCTAGCCAATCAGGCGTAGCCTGTTTCAGAGCGCGTGTGAGAGTACTTCCTACAGTTTAACAGCGAAATTAAATAATTGCGAGCAATAAGTTCACTCCATTGCGTGACAGTAACCTCGTTAATAGTTCCGATGATGGCAGAAGCAAAAAGTTGCTTTATTCACAGTCAAGCCAGAGAAATGATGTATAATGTGTACAAATACTTCCTGAGAAAGATGGGAAACAGTTGCAACGCAGCACTTCCCCTCATACCCCTACCTGCGCGTTATATGTCATTTACCGCCATCGTTCCTGGCGGCTACTCTGGTAGATTAAAAACTTTAAACATAGTTAAGAACTGGATGGCAATGCAATAACTCTTTTTCTTACTCTCTCCTTATGAAGGACTTACACCTCCTAGGCCTCAGACGCTTGTTGGGGAGTGGGCGAATCTATGGACCGGACAGAGCGAAGACCTGGAAGCGGGTGCTCAGTCAAGCACCAGGTATAAGATTGACAAGATGATAATATGAAATGGAGGCGAAATGGATGATAGGATAGATGATGGATCAATTTGTGGAATGAGTGGCGGGGGAAACCAGAGAACCCGCAGAAAACCCGTCCAGACGCCACCTCCTCCACCACAAATACCGCATGTGGATCCCTGGGCTGGAACCCTTGGTGACAGGCGAACGGTCTAACCGCTCGGCCACGGCGCACCGATAACTCACTTTTAAGAAAATACCCCACTGCAAACTACCATTTACATGGAAAAACATGTCGAGATTTCACCGGAAATATGTATATGTTTTGAGGCACCCTGAATAAAAAAAAAGAAAAAGAAAAGTTAGGAAAAGGTCCGTGTGTGTGTGTGTGTCTGTGTGTCTGTCAGTCTGTGGACAGCATAACTCAAAAACGAAAAGTCGGTTAAAAACCAAAGTTGTTATTTAAGGTTAATGCCTTTCAAGGATGCGACACGAAGATTTTGAAGAACTTCCCCCACCCTAAACTACCCTTTACATGGAACATTTTCGAAAATTTTGATTTTCTTGAAAATGGCTCTAACGATTTTGATTAAATGTCATATGTTTTAGATATTTTTATGAAAAATGAAATGTATATCTTGAATTTTCTTTCTATAGCCTGTGAGGTCCTATTTACTCTGGAAGAGCTTTGCATAACTGGTAAAGCGTAAGAGATAGACCAAATCTAACCGTGAAATAGACCTAAATGTAGATCTTGCTAAAGCACACAATTTATGTCTAAATAGATTTTTGTAGAGTGAACCATTTCCGAGATATTCCTTGTTATTTGTGTAAGTTTTGAACAATTTATACTTCTGTCAAATGGAACATCGCCATTCTTTTTTTTTTTTTTTTTTTTTTTTTTTTTTTTTTTTTTTTTTAATGTTAACCGTGCAAAGAGAACGAAATTTGAAAGCTTTAAAAGATTTGACTAACGCTCAAAGTCTACTGTATTCCCATATTCCCCTTGTATCTACAAGGAAATAAAGCAATAACATAATTTTTGCAAATGTTTATATCAACTGACACGAAGAAGATATAGGAATAAGAGTTTGTAAGAATGGTTAGTACAAGAGTAGAGAAAGTCATGTGAGTTGGCGCGGATTACCCGCTCCTCAATTCCGCTATCCTGCGCGAAATGCTCTTCTCAGTTGATTTCTGCTCCGGACTGCTCGACATGGATCTTCACCTCAGGGTATGCGTGAGTATTTGCAATAAAAGCCGGAACTCTCCTTAAAATACTTTTATTTACGAACAAGTAACGTTTTAGATTTGCCGATCGCTATTAGAATTTTGTTACGGCTTTACTGTGTCTTTACTAAGACCGAAGATTGTTACTCGAAACTGTAATGTGTCCTCACACTCGAGGTCCGGGAGGTAAGTCCAACTGACTTACTCGCTCGCGATCTGGAAGGCAAGTGTCTCACCGACCCTTTCTCTCCGGGTTCTGGAAGGCAAGTGTCTGTGCGTGTCATGACGCTGTGTCTTTCACCCCGTTAATTACCCCTACGACGGGTTTGGAAGAAGTCTCCGCGGCCATCCCTTGTTTTCCTGCTCAACACCTGCACTAAGCGATTTCCAGGAAAACTGGGATTACCAGGCCTCGCTTGACTACCTGACGCTTGCCCTTAATGACTTGTCTGTAACCTATCGTGCCTTTTGACAATTTTAACGTAACTAATCCTTCCAGATTTTGTACCTTTATACATGTAACGATTTTAACATTTCCTGATTATTTAATTCTGCCATGTGACGCAGTATTATGTCCATAATTATGGCGTTCACAATTTCGGCTTCAGAGTGCAACACATCAGAGTTTTTAAATCAAGTTAAACGTTTTCAGTTCATAACATTTATAAACCAGTAATTAGAAACCCAGTTGTGTAGAAACTGGAAGAAGGTGGTAATCGATTACTGACGGAGGTCAGCAAGATTTGTAGCGCTATATTCTTTCATGGTCGTTCTGCGGTTCAATCTGGCTTCTTCCCTCGTGACATCTGTGTGCTCTGGGATGAACTGTTTATCCCTTGTCTTGTGGCATGTAGTTTGGATACGGATACGCTTTTGGATTTCGTTATTGACAGTCGTGGTAGTTCTGCTGAAAGTTGACGCTCCTATTGCTTTCTGTGACTGCAGGATGGGACATACAGAACGTGCACCCTGCCTCAGGACTACATGTAAATACAGAGGATGTCATTCGGTCTGATTTGAGACCATTTTGGGTCGAAGTTTTATCGTAATTAGCGTGAGATGAATCCAACATTTATCAACAGAATATTAGGATACAGATTCGAATTGATAATGCGTAGAGAAATTGTATGAATACTCTAGTTTTGTGTCACTACTAGGGGCAGGATTTGAATACAAATGCATATTTTTTGTTGTTGTCAGAAAGTATGCTCACTTGTATGGGAGCATTATTAAACTTTCAACAATTTAGATAGTATTTTATGTTGCATGTAATGCATATTTGCTTATTTTGTTAATAATCATAACTTTTCAGTAGTTTGCAAATTATGCACCATGTTTGTTGTACACCTATATTTTATAAATATGTTTTTATTTTATTCATTTTATGCTCATATTTTATTTACAAATACGATATTTCCAAATTACAGAAGAACCCCTATAACTCGACTTTCGGTAACTCGACATTCCGTATAACCTGACGGCTTTTTTATTTTATTTTTTATCGTTAAAGTTGACTGTAGCAATTTCTATAATCCACTATGTTGTGTAAATGGTAGAGGTAAATTAGTGTACGTACGTATAACAGCCTACCGCATTCCCCTTCACAGTAACAAAAGGGCTGATCGTATATTGAACTAGTCAGAACATAAGTAGCCAGCAGATCATTGTCAGGAAATCAAAAGCTAATAATGTGGATACGCAGTACAAACACTTGTTTGGAAGGTTTGAAAGTTTATTGCTTTACCCAATATGTACGTGGTTGCCAGATGTCCCGTATTTCCAGGGTTTTTCCGTATTTTAGCCTTATTTTACTGAAGCTCCCGCCTCACGCATTCTGCACTATTTCTCCCGTATTTCATTCATTGGCATTAATGATGACGTTTTAATCGAATATTTGGAAAACTGATGGACACTATTGAATGCAGAATACCCAACAACGACTCACTGCTATACAGTATATCGAACTCTGATTGCAATCTTGGCAGCACTGCTTTCATTGGTAGTTGGTAGCATTGTCTGGTGGAATGTTGTGGCTTAATGAACAATAAGTGGCAAGATGCAAGAAATGAGAGTTCTCCTGAACCCATTAAAGCTGAATTGGTTATTGCTATACATTTTAACTATTATAGGTTGCGCGTTCGTTCTTGACGAATGTCCTTGAGCAGAAATCCAATGAGTGAGCCTACCCTTAATAAACAGGTCAGCAAATGTTTATGCTACGATAACAGACACCTCTGTTTTCCTCTGTCGCGTTTGTGTATACAGTCGACTGCAGAAGTTTTGTGCGGTACGGATGTATGTATGCATGCAACGAAAATAGCAATTCAGACGAGGGAGAAATGTCGGGAATAGAATAAATGCAAGAAAGTTAAGTGGAAACAGTTATAGAGGTATAGTGTATAATACATGTGGCTGATATTACTGCAAGTGTCATAAATTGATTTGTAGTGTTGTACTACTTCAGCTCAGAAGCCTGCGCGTCATCTCACTGCAGACTGTACCTCCTCTCTCTCGTTCCCGCAAAAGCTGAGTAGAGACTCGCATTCAACCTTTCATATAAAATTTTCATTCGTCAAGAAGTAACGCGCGACCTATACATGCCAAGCTTGTGATTGAGTGTAAATCAAATTCCAAACATACATACTGATTAGATGTTTGGTGTAGCTTTTTACCAAAGGAGTGAAATAAGTGAGGTTACGAAATTACCATTTCGTAAACACATCTGTTGGTTTAAACATTAGGAATAAATATGTAAAACCTGGTTCTGTGCAGTATAGGTTGCGCGTTCGTTCTTGACGAATGACCATGAGCAGAAATCCAGTCAGTTTGCCTACCCTTAATAAACAGGTCAGCAAATGTTTATGCTACGATAACAGACACCTCTGTTTTCCTCTGTCACGTTTGCGTATACAGTCGACTGCAAAAGTTTTGTGCGGTACGGATGTAGCATGCAAGTGTTTTATAACAGTGATTAATATTACCATTCCATTATCTTGGATAATAATTTGCTCAATCCTTTCTTCCACAATGACATCTTTATCCCAGTATTCTTGTTCAATTTCTTCGACATGACGGCATGCGTTTTCCCATTGATCTGAGTGTTGTACTACTTCAGCTCAGAAGCATGTGCGTAAAGACACATCATCTCTCTGCAGACTGTACCTCCGCTCCATGGCAGCGTTCCTGCAAAAGGTGAGTAATAACTCGCATCCAACCTTTCATATAAAATTTTCATTCGTCAAGAAGTAACGCGCGACCTGTAAGCATATATCTTCTAAAATCAATAAAGAGAAAAGTCGACATGTTGACAATATGTTCAGGTGTGCAGGAAGCATTTTTGAAATCTCCCTTATTTTTAGCTTGAAAACCTGGCAGCCGTATGGTAAGCTAAATTTTCAGTTACATATTTGTGCTTATAATACGGTTTCTCAGATTACTGTGTTGAGTTGTGTTTGTACCAGTGAAAATGTCGAAGTGAAGAAAATACAAGTGAACATGGCAACGAAAGTTAAATTGGATTCATTAAAGACACCGGACAAAGGAGAACACATTAATACACACACGCGCGCGCGCACGTACGCACGCACCAACACACACACACACACACACACACACACACACACACACACACACACACACACACACACACACAATCGGACCAATTTTGAAACTTGTCAACACTAAAGGTACCTCGCATGCAACGCAATCAACTGGTAACGTCACATCGGTAGATTTCAGCCTTATCTAGTCGTAACCGTTCCTCTCGGTATGCAGTTGACAGTTAAGGACTTCTCGGAATTGAGTTCAGGCGTTTATTTTAGTTGCACCTTTACGTAATATTAACCTTAGTTCAAATTTTATTATTTGGTATCTATTAAGGTATACAAATCGACCTAATTTACACAAAGAAAAGCATTTCAAAATATTCAATAGTTAGCTTTATAAATTCATTTCCAAAATACTCTTGCGTGTTCGCAATTCTTCTCCAATTTGAAACTTCAGGTTATTCAATTTATTTGGCGTGGTATATATGGTTAAGACATTTTCGTGTAATCATGCCAAAAGTAAACTGAGCGACCAAGGAGGATATTTTAGCTCTTCAGTATTAAACATAGGTTTTGATGAGCTAAATAATTAATATGGTTTCCACACTAGTTTGGAACACAGAAATTGGCATAAAGTTGCCTCATTTTGTTATTTTATGTCAATATCTGTCAACAGTAACAGTTTTATCTGTGCAGATATTATGGAAGTTGTTTTTTTTTTTTTTTTTTTTTTTTCAATGCATAAATGCATGGACGCTAAAGGAATTCTTCTTCTTTTTCTATTTACGCTCCTCATGTGGAGGACTTATACCCGGCATGACTTACAAGTGAGCGCCTGTCGAGGAGCAGAGGAACTGTGGATCCGAGAGAACATCTAGATGGGAGACCAGCCCAATATCTGGTATGAGGGTGAAGAAGTGGCTGATATGGAATATCGGTGCAATGGATGAAAATATAATATGGATGGATGAATGGTGGGGGAAACTGGAGAACACGTAGAAAACCCTCACAGACGCCGCTTTGTCCACGACAAATCTCACATGCGGTTCTCTTAGTGAGTGGCGAGTAGTTCAGCCATCTGTCTCTGTCAGTCACGGTGGGGATTCTGGCACGTCAGCCGATGGCTTCTTGTGCGTCTGACTCCGGAAGGAAGGATGAGATGAAAGTACCCCACAGGCCACCAAACGCATCTCCGGCGGTGGGTCCCTAACAGGTGCAGGCAAGTTCTTCAGGTTCCCACAGATAGCCCGTCACCAGCCAGTTCTGGCTGATCAGTCGGCCGGCCAACCACAGTGCCTCCACTCAGCCGAGCATCGTATTTCTAGATCGCAAGCTCCACTGTAGCGCAGCCCACCGGCAACCTCGCTGACTATTATAATGCAATGAAAGGAAGTGAAACGGAGGATGTAAGGTAAATATACTTCCCAGCATTCGCCTTAATGACTCAGGAAAACCCCGGAAAACACCCAAGGTCAAGAATGCCGACCGCGGGAATCGAACCCGCAACCTCTGAATGCGGGCCACAGACGTTACCGCCTAAGCCATTTCGCTCGGTGGCCATGGAATCTCCCTAAAGGTATTATTACAACATAAAGCTCCGGTCCCTAAAAAAGGAAAAAGTCACTTCCACTGCCATCTGTAGATCATTACTGAGTTAACCGAGTCGTTAAGGGGGTCTCGCTTCTGTTTGACGACCGACCGGCCGATAATGTATGACGTCATAAGCCCAAGTCTTCACAATCACAGCCTTTAACCACTCCATGTGTTACGTGAGTTCATGTCTTCACGTTCATAAGGTTTCTGTCGGAAATATGTTCATCCAATTGACATAACACTTCCTTCCATACACGAAGAGGACCTCGCAGTTATGATTTGAGGGGGAATTAAAATACAATGTCAACTCTGCTAAATTCATGACTATTGTCCGAGAAAGTATTTTCACTTTTTACAAGATGCAGATGCATGCCTTCTAGGTCCATTGATCCGTTTTTATCCTATACGTTTGTGTTTTAATGAAGATAGAATTTTTCTACAAGTATGCTGTTTTTATTAAAAGTTTGCCAGCAATTAAGCATACTTTTAAAAAACAACCAACTATCTTACTAACACCAAAGTAGATCCCAAACAGAGATTAGAGGTTGTTTTATCATCTTAAAAGTGATTTAGCTATATTTAATAGTTTCTGAGTAAACTGACATTTATACCAGAAAAGGTAATTTATAGAAAAAGCTATTCAAACTAAAATTGAGAAAATAACTTATATATTTGCAAATAAAGAAACCACGTGGCTGGGACGCAGAGAAACGGTATACTACATACATAGATACGCGGATTCAGATCGAACCGAATCCTTAGATCCAATCCTTTTAGAAGTACATAGGTTCGGATCGAAATTTTGTACATGGAAACTCCTGCAGGATTCAAATCGATCTGAATCCGCCAAAGATGCCAACTTCTATTGTACCCACTCTAACACGCTGCAATCTCATTTTGTTTTCTTAGCGAAAGTGAAGTGAGAAAACACATCATAGCCACTTTCATGTTTCTATAATCTCGCAATATATTTTTCTGAAAAACATTCAGTAACCTCAAAACCCATTTAAAATACCCAGAAAACATGATTTAAAGGTTCGCAAACATGAACCAAGTGAACAACCTAAAAGCTTGAATAATTTATTCTTGAGCCTTGCGTATCCAAATAGATCTTATTCCGGATTGAATTCAACATGGAAACGTCGATCCTATTGAGAATGGGGTTGGATTCAAGGCAAAGTAAATTTTGAGGTGAGTGAATGTTTTTGAAAAGAATACATAGCGAGATGATTTTTTATTACTTTCTCTACTGGTAAGAAGAGGAAGTATTGTATTCCACCCAAAAATTTGATGTCGAGATTTCACCACAAATGTATGTTTTGAGGCCCTCTGAATCCGAAAAAAGCATTTTTAGAAAAAAGGTTCATGTGTGTGTGTGTGTGTGTGTGTGTGTGTGTGTGTGTGTGTGTGTGTGTGTGTGTGTGTGTGTGTGTGTGTGTGTGTGTGGACAGCATAACTCAAAAACGAAAAGTCAGTTAAAAATCAAAGTTGGTATTTAAGTTTAATGTCTTTTAAGAATGCGACACGAAGATTTTGAAGAAAATAGCTCCATCCTAAACTACCCTTTACATAGAAAATTTCTCGAAAATGTTGATTTCCCTGAAAATGGCTCAAACAATTTTGATTAAAATGACATGTTTAAGATATTTTTATGGCAAATGAAATGTATATTTTGAATTTTCTGACTACAGCCTATGTAGTCTTTTACTCTGGATGCTTTTGAATAACTGGTAAACCGTAAGAGATAGATACAAGCTTACTATACAAAAATGTAGATCTCGTTAAACACACAATTTATGTTCAAATAAATTTTATTGTAAAGTGAACCATTTCAGAGATATTCTTTGTTATTTGTGTCAGTTTCAGAGAACAAACTTTCGTGAAATACAGCACCGTTGTTCATTTTTTAATGCTAATCGTGCAAAGAGAACGGAATCTTAAAGATTTAAAAGATTTGACTATCGCTCAAGGCCTACTGTATTCTAATATTCCCCTTGCACCTACAAGGAAATAATCAATAAGATAATTGCTGCAAATGTTTATCTCAAGTAACACGAAGAAGATGTAGAAATAAGAGTTTGAAAGAATGGTAAGTACAAGAATAGAGAAAGACATGTGAGTGCAACACATCAGGGTTTTTATTCCATTATTTTAGAATTTTTGTGAGATTTTGGAATGTATATTTTCTAGGTTGTTAATGTATACATCCCTGTTTTAAATCGCATAATTAGAAACATATTTTGTATTTTTAAATGCACAGCTGCCCTAGCCGTAGTTATGAGAATGCAACGCATCCGATTCCCCCCCTCCCCCTCCCCCCCTACATTGCAATTTTTTACTTCTATTTAAGAACGGTTAATGAACCGTTGCAAAATATTGGTGGCCTTGGAAGAACATTTCAGACGTGGTTTAAAGCTAGTGTACAGCATTAACGGGCACGACTTGCAGGATTGTTTCCGAAATATCGATAGTAACTCGTATTTACTGCAAGAATAACTAACAACTCTTCCTGGAATATGTTGCACGTGTATTTGTTTTTCCCCTCCGTTCCTCCACACTGTGTGAAAGTTTTAGTCTGGAGCTGTTTATCCACGAGGTAGAGGAAGATAAGATAAAACAAGTAACGCTTGCAGCACCAGCTGCTAGTCGTTTTAACACTTTTATTGCATCGTTATCCTTGGCTAAGTTAACCTTCGTTCGCGCACTCCCTGCAAAGCAAAGTGTTATACCGTCCTGTGCTGTAGACCAACGAGGAAAAATCTTCCGATAATCTGTGCTTCTGAGGGGAAAGAGGGGGAGAGTGGCACATGGTAGCTCACGATGATGCCATGCCTAAATACACTTAGGTTATCTGCATTAACTACTGTATTCCTCTCATAAGAATGTGGCTGTAAGGGATGTGTTTGACAACTTCAGCTGTTTCTGAGAAAGATTACGGCTAGAGCTTTAATATAACAAGGCTTAGGCCCCCCCACTAAAAAAATAATAATAAAAAAACCGCTCTTGTGCTAGCAATGGCAATTTTGTGACGGTTCTTAAAACAAATGCGACTGTCACAACTTGGGCGATACTGTTTGAATCTTCTAGTACAAAATTGATGATAAAAATATATTGTCAGTGTGATACGTCTTTGCTGAGCTATCAAATAAATATATAAATACATAGATAAATAAGTTAAATAAAATAAATTACTACCAGCTAGCTCCTCTTGTTGTACTTAAATACATAATATTGCATTAAATAGTATATAAATTTATCTCTCATTAGAAGGGCTCGGATTTTTATGACTTAAAAGCTCTTGAAATATGCATGCATTTTTTTAAATTAAGGAATATTTCATAGTACAATGGGTTTCCTTCATCCCACAACAATCTTCTGCCTTCTTAAGTCCCTGCCCATAGCAGTTTCAGATGTCAGACCTGAACGATCTTCGATTGTCAGCAACTAGGGACCTATACTTGGAGAAACTTCTTTTTACTTAACCTGATGTAATGGGGGCAAGCTTGACGTAAGCAAACTCATTAACAGAAAGTAGTTCATTTTCATCGACTTCTGCCTCTTTGCCACAAAGAAGTCACAAATTTTACACAATGTTGTATATGCAGGATTTCTTTTAAAGCACACGACGTAATTTCTCCCTTAACATTGTCAGCTACTTCGCCCGATAACTCACTTTCAGTTTCCTTCACAATGATTAATGCTTCCACAGTTTCATGGCGAGTGATGCACTTTCATATTACAAAGAAATTTGATTTTATGTTGCCAATCACATTTTTCTCTACTCACACTTCATACAATTCATACAGTTTTCCACGATTGAAATAGAAATGGAACGTATTACATTCACACGATTTTCTCTACCTAATACATTCACAAGTTTTTCTCTATTGACTCTTCAACATATAATTCATACCATGCAATCTATACATATAAAATGGATGTTGGTATTACGAAGTTGATGTTTTTTTCATGGAGATTTTTATATTGTTCATTTAACTATGCAACATATTACATTCACATAATTCTCTCTACTCGCTTCTCTTTACGTAAGTCATCCACATGTCCTCTATTCGCCCTTAAACATACAATTCAAACAATTTTCTATTGATTGAAATAGAAATGCAACGTATTAAATTCACACGGTTTTCTGTACTTGCTGTTCGTTTATGTAACACATTCACATGTTCTCTGTTCGCCTTTCAACATACAATTCATACATTTTTTATGATTGAAATAGAAATGCAGCATATTACGTCCACATAGTGTTCTCTATTTACTTTTCTTTTATGAAGCAGAATCACAGTTATTTTTTACTTCCTCTTTTACACACAATCCATACAATTTTCTATATGTTTGAAACTGAAATGCTACGCATTACATTCACTCGGTTATCTTCACTCACTTTTCTTTTACGAAATACAACCCATTTATTTCTGTCCTCACTCTTCTATAACGAATTCATGCAATTTTTTATATAATTGAAATAGAAATGCTTCTTACATTTATAGAGCTTTCTCTACTTGCTTCTCTTCCTGTGGTATTTGGGGTTGTTCAACAGTGTTTTTCCATAGTGTTTTCCCGATTTATTTATATATTTGTTTTGTTTATTTTGTCACATTTATAGTATCCAATTTAAGTCTAAAATTTGTAGGGATAAAATCGTCAAATCACGGGTATTTAAGCTAGTACTACGTAAAATATGACTAAAAGTACGCGCATTTTCGTATATGTAGCCAAAATATGACCTAACACTTAAATATGCTCAAATATACATTTATATGGTCAATAAAACTCCATGTTCACAAATTTTGGAAATATTCTTAAATGGAACAATAAGCTATGATAAAAATATGACGTCATAAAATCCCGAGCCCTACTCATTAATGTACTCACTCAAAGTGCTTTACGTTTAATTGACCATGAATGATTACATTCTTAATAATAATTGATCATTTGCTTTGATTAGTATTTATTTGTGGATAAAGTTCCGACTTCAATACACGATGCGTTTTCTAAAAATCTGATGTGTTGCACTCACATGACTTTCTCTCCTCTTGTACTAACTGTTCTTATGAACTCTTATTCCTCTGTCTTCTTCATGTTAGTCGAGATAAGCACTTGGAGTAATTATCTTATTGCTTATTCCCTTGTAGGTTCCAGTGCGAATATTAGAATACAGTAGGCTTTGTGCGAAGGTCAAATAGATAAAAAAGTGAATATCAACCTTCCTTTGAGAAAAGTTTAAAGTAGGTACTGCAAAACTCATACAAATAACAAGGAATATTTCCGAAATGGTTCTAGAAAACTAACCCCATGCTGCATCACACCCAGCTGCTGCATTCCCCACCTCTGTCCACTACAGGCATCATGAATGGGGTGCAGTATTGGAGGGTGGGACGTGGTCAGCACTCTGATCCTTCCCGACTGGTTATGCCGTCCTCACGACCTTCCGAAAGATTTAGTCTGTCTGTTGTGGTTTACCAGTTATGCAAAAATCATCCAGACTAAACAGGGCTACATAGGCTGTAGCTAGAAAATTCAAAATATACATTTAATTGGCCATAAAGGTGTCTTAAAAATATGGCACTGTAATAAAAATCGTTAGAGCCATTTTTGAGAAAGTCAAAATTTTCGAAACATTTTTCATTTAAAGGTTAGTTTAGGGTGCAGAAGTTTTCTTCAAAATCTTCGTGTCGCATCCTTAAAAGATGATACATTTAAATACCAACTTTGATTTTTAACCGAGTTTTCGTTTTTGACTTACGCTGTTCACAGACACTCACACACATACACATGGGCCTTTTTCTAAAACTACTTTTTTGGATTCAGGTGGTCTCAAAACATATATTTTCGAAGAAATCTCGGCATCGAAATTTTGGGTCGAATACAATACTTCCCCTACTTACTATGCGTAGTAGAGAAAGTGAAAATGCTGATGGTTTTTCTTGGACTCAGGAACGTGAAAAACTGTATTTCCGGTGAAATCTAGGTAGCGCATTTTTGGGTAGATTGGTTTACTTCCTGTACTTACAGTTGCTGGGCAGTAGAGGAGAACCGCAGAGCGAAACAGTGGACGTGGGTCCTACAAATTCCAAATAAAACATGAACACTAATTTATGCACTCTTAACACTGGAAGGTACTTGTGGCTCGTAATTCACCACTCAAAATTGAGGTCTGACATCCCATGCCGCTTTAGTGCCAGATTGCAACACATGCTATGTTTAGTTTCTGGCAAGGAAGTGTACCTCTACACCGTGAGGTCAAGGAGCAATACCGTCCTCGGGTTCTGAAGGAAATCTCTTTTAATTCAAATCCTTGAGAACAGCTGACATTTTCCAAGAGTCTCTGGAAATAGCGGCGCCAGCTTCAGGCTGTGTTCCAAGGTGACTTCCTTGTTTTCCCCAGTAACGGAGTTTGTCGCCGTATTCAGCTATGAAGTTGCAAACTGCGATATCAGCTTCCTTGAAAAATGGTCAAGTTCTCCAAGTTCGGCGAGGCTAAGGTCCTCGCTCTGCGTCATCAGTTCACCATCTTCGCCCTTATTCATATTTCTTTACCTACCGCGCGCTGTTTCCCCTTGACCGATTAGAAAGGCTTCTTGGCTGCTGAGAAATACCTGGCATCTGGGGCGGTAACTTTGAAAAGGGAGTAAATACATATTTTAAATTGTTTGTAAATTCCAAACGCAGTTATGCTTACTATTATTTAAGGCGCAATGAAATGTGCTGTCTAATAATAATAATAATAATAATAATAATAATAATAATAATAATAATAATAATAATAATAATAATAATAATAATAATAATAATAATAATAATAATAATAATAATAATAATAATAATAATAATAATAATAATAATAATAATAATAATAATAATAATAATAATAATAATAATAATAATAATAATAATAATAATAATAATAATAATAATAATAATAATAATAATAATAATAATAATAATAATAATAATAATAATAATAATAATAATAATAATAATAATAATAATAATAATAATAATAATAATAATAATAATAATAATAATAATAATAATAATAATAATAATAATAATAATAATAATAATAATAATAATAATAATAATAATAATAATAATAATAATAATAATAATAATAATAATAATAATAATAATAATAATAATAATAATAATAATAATAATAATAATAATAATAATAATAATAATAATAATAATAATAATAATAATAATAACAGCAAGAAAAGACGCTAGCGGCAAGTGGAGGGGCAAGGGGATAGGCCAAATTAGTGCCTGTCGTGGCTATCGTTGGTAGCACATGTCAAAGAGTATCAATTTATACATGCACGTAAGACAAAGTATGCTCTATTGAGAAGTGAGAAACAAGGCACTTATCACTACTTTGGTGTACAAAGTTCGTGGAATATTTGTCATTAATTTCCCATTGTTTGTACTTCAAAATAATCATTGCATTCTAATAATGTTACCTGTATCGCCAGTAGGCGACGATTAAAAGAGAGTTCTATTTCTGTTAGGAAAACTTGAATAGAAAAGTATTGCGATTTGTATATACAACACAAAAAAAGGAAACTTCCTACAAAGTAACCCATTTTCTGCATTACCGTTAGTAGACAGGGTGAAACAAATACATGGGAAGACCTACTCTTTATCTTCATATACTAAATGTTATGATAAAAATGTTAGTGTCCTTCACTTCCCCGGTCTCTCTGCACTAATTATATCGATGTAATCATTCGCGACGCTCGTTGAATCTTCTTACGATGCACAGCTGTCTTGCACTCATTGACACACTGACCGGTTCGTGTTTGTAAGAGCAACTCTAAAAACACACTCCTCTGTCCTCCTTGTATAATGGAGGGCCTTTTTACATTTCTATACACACAACGGAAATAACTCAACTAGATGTCTCGAGAACGTTATTGACACTCCTTTTGTTTCTGCCGCCTCAATTGTTAAGTCACGTAACACAATAGTACCACGAAGCAGCCCGGCCTTGAACATCTGTGCCCTTTCGCCGGTACGGCACGTGATGTGAAGTAGCTTTGTCCCGTCAGTCCTTTATTGAGCGCCGAACCCTGCGTCACACTATTATTCAAGAGGCTATTAAATTCCTTGCATAAAAGAAGACCCCAAAAGCTGAAGGAGTAACTACAAATTTGCAATACCATTGTGTTACTATTCAGTGGATCTGTACCACCTTGATTTAGGCACCGATGAACAGCACTGTAGATGTTCACTCTGTACGCTAGCGGTAAGAGAAGGGGCAAGGGGATAGGCCAAATCCGTGCCAATTAATAACTGTCACGTACACCTAAGGCAAGTGACCAAATGAGAAATAAGGCACTTATCACTACTTTGCAGTGTAAAAAGTTAGCGCAAAATTGTGTTTTGTTATATTGCATTCGTCATTCTTTTCCCTAGCTCATACTTAAAATTAAATTAATCGTTGTATTCTAATAATGTTACTTGTATTGTCAGTAGACGACGATTAAAACAGAAGTCTACTTCAGCTAGGAAAACTGTTGAATACACGAGTACTTCAATGAGATGTTTTTTGTATTTAACTAACACAAATAAAGTAACTTTTTTACCAATTAACCCATTTTCCATATAATCGTTAGAAGACAAGCTGAAACTGAAATACACGGGAAGACCTATTTATTATCTTCAGATAAATACAGAATAAAAAGTCTCGTGTAACCGCGTAGGATTTATGGCACACGCAAAATTTAATGGCAGGTGATACCTGACAGTTACTATTCTCTTTCCTGTTGTACAAATACATTTTATGTGTGCAAATATTGTTATATTACCGGCTTTGCAGCGTGATTTCACAGCCTGTTTCACTATGCAATACTGCAAGGCGTGGCAAGCATCTGATTGGATGTTGTGTTTACCAGCTTCTCCAGCCATCCGCTATTAAATTTTGTGTCAGTCTAAATAGAACTAAAAATCACCAATAATGGCGCGGTGGTGCCTATTTTGTATCAATAACTGAGCATTATTTCAACCATTTCTTTCATTCACCGCCGATATCCCCTTCCCTGTTGTTAAAGGATGTTAATTTATCATTTTTAAAAGGTCGGCGAAGTAATGCTGGCACTATCAGGGCATTCATGCTGCACCCCCCACTGCTTGGCATAAGAACTTCTCTAGACGGGACTTTATGGATTTAGCGCCAAAAAATTTGGCACAGATTAGGTTTGGGTTATTCAACCTTACACACTTAGACCTAAGGTGGAGGAAATGAAGTGAAGAAGCTATAGGAGGCTACAGGAAATGCAGCGTGGCGGAAGTCCTAATAGTACCAGACTCGAACAGGAGCTGTTTAGAGAAAGCTATAAACGAACCGTTGGTTAAACAGCTCTTAGTGTCCATGGTGAACACTTTTTCCTTTGAACAAGCATCCGCGCCATCTGTCCGGCACCGCATACACCACTAAACCTAGGCCTACATTTGAAACATAGGAAGGAAATGGTATGATAAGGAAATGTAGGCAGCTGATGTAAATATACTTTTTATACGGAAGTTTCACTGATATTAGAACTTTTGCTGTCTCCTTAAAGAATTCTAGAGAAAAAATTTGGTATGTTGCGTTTATGTAACTTTCTCTACTCACTCCTCTACAAACTATTCTTACAAAAGCTAATTATTCTATCTATTCATGCTAATCCAGATAAACTTTCAATTCGTGTTTATACAATTCGTTGTAATAGTTAAGAATAGACAGGTTTTTAAAGAGCATGCCACTATGTGATGACTTTGATATCCCCTATAAAAAAGTATAACGAAGACCCTTTTGAAAGAAGTACGTATAACAATTGAAAATTCAAACTAATAATAACTTTATTTGACATAAATATTCCAATGGCGACTTAATAAGCACTTAAAGTTCCCGAAAGAGCAATTAATCAACCTAATAATTGGTTACACGTTAACTATGAACGCGGGACTAAAAATACCTACAATAATGTAAGTCGCCATTGGGGTATGTGGTCTCAAAATGAATTTGAGAGCGCCTTGTGGTGAAAATAGGCTTCTGTTGGGATATTAAATGTTGCACCGGCATATTCCCATGGTAACTGTGGCACCTATTGAATTTTTCAGTGATTGGCAACTCCTCCGACACACGAGTCGTAAGTCTGTACAGAAGTATTGAATTCTAGGTTCAGCGGTTAGACAAGTGATATTCTTTGAAAGGAGCCCAGTATGTCCAGCGACTTAACACATTCTGTTAGAATTTCCCCATTACGCTAATATTTCTGATCATATTGTGACCTATGACTTGAGCTTATCGGTCGTTGATGCCGATCGACGGCCAGTGAAGAGATAAGTCAATGGAACAGCACACCACCCAGCGTAAATACCGTAAACAGGCACAGGAATTTCCGAGCATTAGGCAGGACGGAAAGAAATTAGGTTGAGCTATTATCGGGTTTTATGCTGTGACGTCGTAAATAACAAACCAGCCCGTTCCTCGTACAGTTTGTTGGTGTGGGGAGACCAATCACAAGACCCCAATAACTCATGGATGTTGTTGCGTATGTTCTTTGTATTAGTGTAGCTACTTTGAAGCAAACTGCCTAAGAATTCCTACACCTAGCCATAAGCGTTATTGGGAGATAATGGAATTGTTCTGGAAGGTTATTTCTCCCCATCTTCCGGACATTCTAGAATTCTGTGGAAAATTCCAGCGGCTGTAAAGGCAACCGTGTTTGCGAATGAGATAGTGCGTTTACGGTGCGACATAAACTGCTAGGTTTTCTCCGAGTGAGTTGTGACGATAGCTATGGCTGCAGTGAGTGCTAATATTGCGAGCGATTAGAAAGGTCTTATGTTCGACTCCACAAGACTTCGAGTGAGGTTGCGACAAGTGACGCACAGTGAGTGTTGCTGCTGCGAGAGATTAAAGAGGCCTTATGTTCGACTCCACAAGACTTCTAGTGAGGTTGCGACAAGTGACGTACCATGACTGTTGCTACCGCGAGAGATTAAAGAGGCCTTGTGTTCGACTCCACAGCGAGCGAAGCGGAAGGAAGAAGAGACTACTTCGTGCTTAATTCATTACGACACTGCATCGTGAAGAAAAGTGAAGTGACAGTAAAAGTTCAACTGGATCACATTAGTGAAGAGATAGTGGAAATTTAATGAAGTAAAATGAAGTTAAAAAATTCTAATTACCAAATTAAAATGCAGAAAGAGCAGATTATATTACTGTTCGTATCTTCCCTTTTTTTCCAGAATTATTCATTTTATTGGTATATATGACATACATTTAGTAGACCACAGTTTTTGGTAGGTATATAATACCTGGAGTTGGGGTTAAAATGGTTTTTAATCTCATTTTGAAAAACAAATTCTGACGTTATTACATTCAACAGACATTTTACACCCTCTCTTCTACAAACTATTATTAGGAAATCATTATTTTACATCTACTTCTTGTTGAACAAGATAAATGCAGAAATCCTTTTATTGCATATTCCGCTCTAGGTGCAAGGAAGATGTATTAGACTAAACTATAGTCGACTGTAAAAATGGGGCTGCTTTGAAATCCTGTTCTTTCCATGACCATGAATAAGTAAAAGAAGGAAGAAAAAAGAAAGAACAGACAATAGCGACTTAGCAGTTGCAAGGATATTAAGTATATGCATAATGAAGGCAATAAGAACGAATATCTTTCAAACGGTAAGTGCCAGAAGAAACGCAATTTGCTTAAGTTGCGTGATTTAACGGGATCTAGGGCGATGGCGGTGGATTTTTTCGGCGTAAAAATCCTTAGCATGGCTTCCTTCAGAAGGGAAGTAAAGACGGTGGTTCCGTGACAGAATTACGGCAGCTAAAAGAACCTCAATCCTGATAAAAGAGACATCTGGACAAGATTAAGAGGGTCTTTCACACCCAATATTGAACGGGACGCTGAGAGCCATAGCAGTTTAAGAGCGTCCGAAAATAAAAGTTCATTTTAACGATATGTACATTTTTGTGTAGCAAGAGTTTGCCTATCTCTTACAGTTCACAAATTATATACAATGTGTCTGAATGAAGACTAAATATTCCTTGGAAATTCGAGATACAGTATACGTGGTAGGTATTTTAATCAAAATCGTTAGAGCAATTTCTTTGAAAGTAAAAAGTTATGAACTATTTCCATAAAACGGGACTTTTCATTTTTGAACACACCCACCCACACCCACACACACCCACACACACACACACACACACACACACACACACACACACACACACACACACACACACACACACCACAGGTCGTTTGTTCACTTTAAGCCAAACTACGTTTTACATGGACATATTTTCAAACATTTTGATTTTTTCAAAAGCTCCTCAAACGATTTTGATTAAAATACAGTATGTTTAAAGTATTTTCATGACAAGTATAATGCATAACCTGAAAATATACGGATACTACTGCGAAGTTTTGGAAGCTCGTTGATAATTTAGGAGCATTTCTTGTGAACTCAGTAAGAGATGCGATGATGTTTAACTCTTCCGTGAAGCGGTGAGTTAACATAGGGCATGTCACCACGGAGTAAATAAATACGGCATGTCTCATGCAACAGGAGTGTGGGAATATTTTTGAGTGCGGTGAGGCGAATGAATCACTTCTCCTGTCCATCCCAAAGATAAAACCACACCACGCACGAAACAGGCAGTCTGTAAATATACATCCTTGTTCGCGCAGGCAGCTTGCAACGGTCACGCGGCTATTTCTGGCTTTCCTTCCTTCCGCGAACAAAAAGAACTTTCTCACTGGATACAACTGGCAACGCAGCGTGGTGGAGAGGCTGCTTGATGGCGCCACTGTGCAGAGAAGCGCACGAACTTGAACTTGGTTGCAAGGACAGCGGTCATTGTTCCATAGGTGAAACAGGGTCAACAATTTGGAAAATGTGTAGGCATACCGCAAGCATCAGGAATTCCATACAATTATTAATTTCTCTATCACGTACCTAGTAGGTAGAGGAAGTAATGTATACCACCCAAAAGTTAGATATCAAGATTTCCCTGAAAATACATGCTTTTATCCCTCGATAAAAAGACAAATTTTTACAGGTCCGTGTGCCGATCTGCGCATGAGTGTGTGTGCACGCCCGCGCGAACAACTAGCTAAAAAATGCAATGCCGGATAAGTATCAAACTTCGGAAAAGTTCGCCATCTTTCAAGGATGCGACATGAAGTTCTTTAAGAATATCCCCCATCTCAAACAACCCTTTGTAGAAATGTTTGTTAGTTTTTGTTTTATAAAAATGACTAAATATCCCAGGTTATTCATTTGGTAGGTCATTAAAAGAAGAAAAACGAAAGTTTTGCTTATTTAGATCAAATTAATTAATACATTAATATACATTAAAAGTCACAAATGTTCAGGCTGTGGAACATGTGAAATTGTCACCAAAACATGCCGATTCAAACATCAGCATGAAAATCAGCTTAATAAATTCAGTAGTGGCAAAAAAGCTCGCAGTAACGATTTTAACACATTTACTAAAACGGTCTAAGCTTTAAACTACAGACAAGGACTTCCTGCAACTGCTAATATATCGTTTAATAAAAACGAAAGGATAAAGAACAGGAAAAGAGAAAAAGCTGAAACTCGGCAATAGTCGAAGCATGAAAGGAACCTCGAGCAAGTGCCAACAGCCGGGTTGTTAGGCAACTCGTTCTACATCCGTGTTGAGTGTGTAGCGTGTGTGTCAGGCGATGGCCACAGTGAATTGAAATAAAATGACTATTTCTGTAAACAAGGGGTTCTACCTAAAATGGGTGTCATTTAAAACTCCATAAAAATAATGAAAATTGGGATACGAACTCTTAAACTGACGTAACAGCAACCTTATTCTGGTTCAACTAATGAACTAATTAGGGCCTGTGTTTTGATAAACTAAAAATGTTTGAAAATTGTCCGTAAAATACTACAGTCATTAAAGTTTACCTAAAACAAAGATTCATTTAATTTATTAAAATCAGTGTACAAAAATTCTTAAATTGATTTATTTATACATAAAAGCGCGTGTGTGTATGTGCGCGCGCGTGGATAAATATCAAATTTGGTATTTAAGTTAAGCTCTTCCAAGGATGCAACAAATTTCAAGAAAATTCGCCCACGCCAAACTATCTTTTACATGGGAAAGGTTTCGTTGTTCTTGACGTTCTCAAAAAAATGACTAACGATTTTGATAAAATACCAGAAGTCCAAGATATTTTGTGATAAAATGTAAATGTTGAGTTTGGTGAGAACAAGCTATGAAGTACATTTCTGAAACAACTTTGTATAATTTTGCTTACCTGTAAACAATAAAAGATAAACAAACACTTCCCAAAAATATAGATCTCTTTAAAACACAATTTTTGTAAAATCAACCGTTTCTGAGATAGTCATTATTACTGGCTTGAATTTGTACGTCTTGTACCTACAACGAAATATGCAATGAAACTATTTCTGCAAGCGTCGATCTATATTAACATAAAATGAAAGAAAAAACGTGTGTATAAACTCACATGACTTTTTCTACTCACTCTTGTATAAACTATTCTTAAAACGCTTATTTTTCTAACTACTCCATGTAAATCGAGATGAATGTGCATAGAAATGGTTTTGTTACATATTTATTTGTAGGTACAATGGGAATAGGAGAACACAGTAGGCTTACGCTGTCATCTTTTAAGAGCTGGTCATTATGTGATGGCTTCGAAATTGCATTCTCTTCGCATGCCTAGGACATAAGAAATAAACAACGTTGTATTGAGAAAAGTGTAAGTATGGAAAATTTAATGAATATTTCGAAAATATGTTATGTCAAAATAATATATAAATTGAGTGGTTTAACGAAATCTACATTGTTTGTGTATTAAGGTTTTGTTTATCTCGTATAGTTTACCAGTAATGCATAAGTCGTCCAGAATGGACAGGATTTCCGAAGCTATTCCATGAAAATTGAGCACATACGTTTCACTTGTCATGAAAATATCTTAAGCATATGATGTTTTAATCAAAATCGCTTGAGCCATTTTTGAGAAAATCAAAATTTTCGAAAATGTTTATATGCAAATGGTTGTTCGGGGAGAAAATCTTCACATTCTTGGAAGATGCTGTAAACTTGAATACTAAGTTCGTATTTAACAGACAATTCGTTTTTGAGTTACGTTGTTCACAGACAGATAAGTGGACTGACAGACAGAAGACGGGTAGACACAGGCATACACATGTGACCTTTAAAAACAGTTTTACTTTTGTTCAGGGGACCTCAAAACATATAGTTCCGATGAAAACTCGACATCAAAATTTTGGGTGGAATACATTTCTTTGCTTACTATACGTAGTACAGAAACTAAATTTTCGCAAAAATATTTTGTGGAAGATATATCAAATAAAGGATAAGGTGTAACGCATTTGATTCTAGCAGCTGTTTGAATTGGTAATGACGTTTTCTCCGGGAAAAGTGCAAATCTGTGATATCTGTTTTCTGAGACGGATATGAGAATTGTGCAGTTTCTTGTGGGATTGTTAGGTTATCACTTGACTTGGCGAGAGGGCGCTGAACTCCAAGTAAACTTCCCAACCGTAACAGTGTCACTTCATGCGTTACCTGTTGCTAAGGTAAATTATTCAAACTAACTTTCCGTCTTATAGTAATATACAACAACAATCGACATTTCACATGTTTTGAGATCCTCTGAACCCACTATGAAAAAGACTGGGTGAAAGTACACTTATATGTTTTTACTCTCGCTACTACGTACTTATAGTAAAGAACAGGAAGTATTGCATTCTACCCTAAATAATTCGATGTCGAGATTTCACCGGAAATATGTTTTGAAACACTTGAATTAAAAAAAAAAAAAAAAAAAAACATTTTTAGAAAAAGGTCCGCGCGCACGTATGTGTGTCTTGTCAGTCTCTGGACAACATAACTCAAAAACGAAAAGTCGGTTAAAAACTAAAGTTGGTATTTAAGTTTAATGTCTTACAAGGATGCGACACTATTTTGAAGAAAATTGCTCTACCCTAAACTACCCTTTAGAAGGAAAATTTTGATTTAATTGAACATGGCACTAATGATTTTGATTAAAATGCCAATGTTTGAAATATTTTTATGACAAATGAAATGTATATCTTGAATTTTCTTGCTATAGCCCATGTAGTCCTATTTACTCTGGATGACTTTTGCATAACTTGTAAACCGCAAGATATAGACCAAATCTTACTGTAAAAAATGTAGGTCTTGCTAAAACACACGATTTATGTCTGAACATTTTTTTTTTTTTTGTAGAGTGAACCATTTCGGAGATATTCCTTGTTATTTGTGTGAGTTTTGGAGAACTTATACCTACTTCTATCAAACAGAACATCGTTATTCATTTTTTATGTTAACCATGTAAAGAGAACGAAATTTAAGAGCTTTAAAATATTTGATTATCACTCAAAGTCTACTGTATTCCCATATTCTCCTTGTACCTACAAGAAGATAAACAATATGATAATTTCAGCAAATGTTTATTTCAACTAACAGGAATAAGAGTTTGTAAGAATAGCACAAGAGTAGAGAAAGTGGCATTAGATTTTTTACAATTTGCAATATCAGAAGGTTCGAACCTTTATTAAAGTATCCATTATGTATGCAAAGTGAAATAAAAATATATTTCAAATAACATTCTGAGTGCTTAATACAGCAAATTAACATACCATTTCATAATTTCTCTACCATTTATATACAGGTACTATATATTTACAACTGTATTCAATATTTTTTGGATACAGGTCCCAAGCAACTTTGTGTGGCCGCGCCGTAGCCGAGTGGTTAGACCATTCGCTTCTCATCCAAGCGGCGCTGGGGCGGGCTTCCTCCAGGTTCTCCGGTTTCCCCCGCCATCTCATTCCACCGGTGCTCCATCTTCATCCCATTTATCATCAATGTCACCGCCTGCGGTGCCATAGTAGTAGAAGCGGGCGTTAAACACTACAAAAAAGGAATTTTGTACATGCCTATTTAGCTAAATTATATGTTTTCTCATTAATGCGTCACATTTTTCTAGTCCCCATGAATGAAATTCATTAATTTACATACTCATTTACTAATGTTATGTTTAGTTTATGCCGAGTTGGTGAGGTTGTTGTCCCCGTTAGAACCGGACACACCCTCCGCGGGTCTTGAAGCCATAGACCACACCCCCTGGGGACCAAAGTTCACAGAGTGCAAATTCGCGGCATGCAGCGGCGGAGACTCCCGTCAATGGGGTCAACCGTGAAAGGACCTAGCAGATGAAGGGTGAAGTGAAATAAAGAGATAGGAAATTCGGAGGATATAATGAATTTTCCCAGCATTCGTCCAGAACAGCGATGTCCAACCTTTACGAAAGAGGGGAGTAGGGGTTTACCTCCTTCCACCATACGCGGACTTTACCTCTCTTTAACCCCCTGCCGTGCCTTGTGTTGCAGTGTCGGGTTGGTGACAGGTGCGTTACGTTTGATTTAGGAAAGCACTTTCAAATCTTAAACGATAAACATCTGTTCAGGGTACTGCTTACGTTTAAAAAGTCAATAAATATTTAGCGACAAAGTCGAAGTGCATAGTCTTAGAAGATATACCAAGTGATCGTCGCGTAACATATTACGATATAGACTTGTAGTGTAGTTTAATTTGGAGAAACTGTTCGCAAATATATGTACAGTTATATTCACTCTTATATACACACTATTCTTGCGAATGCTTATTTCTTCATATACTACATTTTAATCAACATAAGCATTTTCAGAAATTACCTTATTGTGAATTTTCTTGTAGGTGTAAGGTGAATATGGGAATACAGTAGGCTTTAAGTGATAGTGAAATGTTTTAAGAGCTGGTTGCTATGCGATGCCTTTGAAATTCCGTTCTCTTTGCAAGGCCACGAATGAAAAAAACGAATAGCATATTCCTATTTGAAAAAAGTATAAGTGTTGGCAAATTCAAGCAAATAAAAATAAATATTTCGTAAATGGTTCACCCAAAAGAAAAAAGAAGTATTTGACATAAATTGTGTGCTTTAAAGAGATCCACATTTTTTTATTTAATAAGCGGTTGTCTCTCTCTTACTCTTCACCAGTCGTGTTTGTGTCCGTCACTGGATACTGACTGTCGGCCCCTCCGAGTACGGATTGGAGTGAGGCATTGCCACTCACTGCGTAAGGTTCTCCAAAGAGAGAAGGTTGCACACCCCTGGTCTAGAGAGCCAGGAAAACGCATGGGTCAGGAAGACTGGCCAAGGGAATCGAACCCACGCCCTATTGCCTGAGCCATCGTGCTGAATAAGAGGCTGTCACAGCACAAGGCATGTTAGATGAGGAATCAATATCTTTACCACGTATGTGCAAACACCGCCTCCGTAGCGCAGTTGGTAGCGCGCCTGCCTCCGGCGCGAAGGACCCGTGTTCGATCCCCGGTACCGGCATGGGAGTTTTACCCCGCTGCAAGGTCTTTACCCTAAACTACCCTTTGCATGGAAAATTTTACGAAAATTTTTATCTTCTAGAAAATGGTTCTAAGGATTTTGATTAAAATGCCATATGTTTGAGCTATTTTTATGACAAATGAAATGTATAGGTATCTTGAATTTTCTAGCTATAGCCCCTGTAGTCGTATTTACTCTGGATGACTTTGGCATAACTGGTAAACCGTAAGATATAGACCAAATCTTACTGTAAAAAAAATGTAGGTCTTGCCAAAACGCACAATTTATGTCCGAACAATTTTTTTTTGTAGAGTGAACCAATTCGGAGATATTCCTTGTTATATGTGTAAGTTTTGGAGGACTTATACTTCTGTCAAATGGAACATCGTTATTCATTCTTTTGTGTGTTAACCGTGCAAAGAGAACGGAATTTGAAAACTTTAAAAGATTTGATTATCACTCAAAGTCTAATGTACTCATTCCCCTTGCACCTACAAGGAAATGCTCAATAAGATAATTTGAACAAATGTTTATCTCAACTAACCGAAGAAGACAAAGGAATAAGAACTTGTAAGAATGGTTAGTACAAAAGCAGGTGAGTGCAACACATCAGCTTTATTGTTTTGTATCAGAAGCTATTCGCGATTGGGAAGAAAATCTGCCACTCAATGATTCTCTGAATATCATTGGCGACGTATTCAGCAAAAACACCTGTATCACTGTGAGTTCTACATTCACTTAAGCTGCAGAAAATTCTTGAACGCAATCGTGTTTTTTGAAGATATGAAAGTCATAAATTCTGTATTACGGGGAGAAAGTATACCGGAAAATTACTCTATCTGCTTCATTAACATTTATGTCGTACGCTCCAATGACGTCATATTGCGTTGAAGGAACGTTTTCCTCATACAAGAATGTGCTATGTGACCATAAGAAATCGTTTATACATAAAAGTTGGGTGCCAATCTATTGCAATGCTAAAAAATAACTGACAAAAGAAATAGTTGTCTATTCTCCGTGTGTTTTTGATGGATATCTTTGACAATTAAAACTTTTGTGAAAAAAGTTCATAATAAAATCCGCGAGGCAAAACCTAACAAAAAACAATTTTAAGTACACAAGAGGCCTAAAATAATTTTAAAATCCGGGTCTTAGTGATCAGTAAACAAAACTGGACGAAGCCAGAATATCACCGAAGTTATCAATCATATTATATTATTTTGATTATTAGAACATGGAATTCCTATCCACAGATACCACATAGCTATGCGCTTTTTAAAAAGTGACTGTCGCTTTAGCCTTTTTTGTGTGTAATTTTTTTATTGCTCCTATTCTATAACGCGTTTAACATCTAGGTCATATCGGGGGCTCTGTCTTTGGAACAATTGCTTAGGGCAATGATGTTCACTCGTTTACTGTTAGTATTAATCTTAGAGCTGTCTTTATATTCGCACACACACACACATTCACACTCTCATTCATACTTCCTAACTCTAGGGAGAGTGGGGAATAATCCTGCTAAAGAAGCACTGCCATCCCCCATCCGGGAATCGAACCCAACTTGTATTATAGAATGAAATAGGTAGAAGCAGAGGTAGAGTGCAACCGGAAAGGATTCCACACTGAGCAGACAGTGTGGCTATTGTGTGTCAGACCCCTGGGAGGAAGGGATGAGATGAGAGCGCCCTAAGGACGTGTTGGAACCCGTGCGAGGGAACTAGCGTGAGGGTCCCTAACATGTGCTGGAGATTCATCTCGACACCAGGGTTTGCCGAGCAGTCGCCAGCCTCATGGATTTCGACATTGGTCCTCCCCGGAAGATTAGGCAACTACAACGCCACCTCTCCGTGGAGAACAGATATAGCATAACCAAACTCGCCCATGGCCAACGGTTCCCACTCTGAAAAATGGAATTGAAACTGAAATGAAATAGAGGGATGTAATTATCCTACCCGTCATTCGCCTAGTGGCCCTGGAAAACCACCGGAAAAGAACCATGGGTCAAGAAGGTCTGCCAGGAAATCGAAACCACGACCTTCCGAATGCGAGCCACACACTTACCGCGGAGCCATGTGTAGTGAAAGTTTATCTATGTAACAACATAAGCTTAAAAGAGTAGTTTGTAGAAAAGTGAAAAGAGAAAGTCATGTGAATGCAACACATCACATCCTTTTTAACGGCACAAACCTTTTTTTTAATTAGAAAAAAAAAATGGTTGTAAAAACCGCAGGAAGCTGGCAACATCTGGGGACCAATTGGAACTGTCAGGATGTCAACGACACTCACCTGCCGCGTGTTGAGGTCAATGTGAATGTATTTTTAGTAGTCCAATAAAAACGCTAAATGCCTGGAGCACATCCAAGGGCACGTACTTCACGTAATGTCAAACTTGATGAGTTTACTGGCCTTCTCATCCTGCCCATGAGGTCATGTCACCTCATCAATTGATCCAGGAAAGCAAATTATTTCAGTTCCATTCAGCTCCCCGTCTACAAAACGATATCACTCATGAAAAGGGACTTCTCTGCTCTCACAAAGTATGCTCACTGTCACTAAATTCCCAGCTATTTAAAGTTATGTCGCTTATAATGTATATTTTGTCTGCTTTGTTAGCAAAAATTATGTTCCACCTGTTTGCAAAATATGCTGCTTGCTTGTTTTATACGTGAATATTATACGTATATACTTCTAATTTCTCTACTACGTAAAGTAAGCAGACGAAGTATTGTATTCCACCCAAAAATTCGATGTCGAGATTTCACCGAAAATGTTTCGATATCCCTTGAATAATAATAATAAAAAAAAAAATTAGAAAAAGGTCCGCGCGTGCGTTTGTGTGTGTGTGTGTGTGTGTGTGTGTGTGTGTGTGTGTGTGTGTGTGTGTGTGAGTGTGAGTGTGTGTGTCTGTGGACAACGTAAATCAAACACTTAAAGGGTAGTTTGGGTTGAAGGGATTTGCTTGAAAATTTCCGTATCGTATTCTTGGAAGGTGCAAAATTTAAATACCAACACACATTGTTCTAAAAATGCTGTTTTTTGGATTCAGGGGACCTCAAAGCGTGTATTTCCAGTGAAACCTACTCATCAGAATTTTGAATGAACTGCAGTACCTTCTGTAATTACTATGCATAAGGTAGAAAAAGCAAGGATGCTTTTTCTTGGATTGAGGAAGTCTCAAAACGTGTATTTCTGATAAAATCTGGTATAGAATTTTTTGTTGGAATACAATGCAATACTTCCTCAATTTAGTGTATGTGGCAGAGAAAATAAAAATGAACTTATTGCTTATCTAAAATTTAGTTTTAGATAATTTTTGTAAATTTATAGGCCATTTTCATATATCTGCAAGTCATCAAAACCGGGGTCCTAACCATCATTTGTTTACCGCTTGTGGCGCCATATACGGTATGACCGGCCGTTAAACACCTCTAGGAACGCAGTGAATGTAATTCGATTCTTTGTTCCAGGTGGTGTTTAGTGAAAAACATAAGAGAGATGCCCGACATTCATTTGAAAACTGCATTCAACCTGAGTGTGTCAAAGCAGTGACAGCGCAGAAGTGGTAAGTAACCTTAAAATACATAAACATGTGTCTGGGGGAATAGGTAAATGGGGTAATGTAAAAATATTCGACACTACTTTAGTGTATAAGTACTGGTTTACGATTTTTACTTTTTCTACTACGTATAGGTAGGGGAAGTCTTGTATTCGGCCCAACATTTCGATGTCGAGATTTCACCGGAATAAGGCCCGTGTGTGCGTGTGTATGTGTGCCTGTCAACAGCATAACTGGTTAAAAACCAAAGTTGGTATTTAAGTTTCATGCCTTTCATGGATACGACACGAAGATTTTGAAGAAAATTGCTCCACCCTAAACTATCCTTTACATGGAAAATTTTTCGAGAATGGTGATTTTCTTGAAAATGGCTCAAAGATTTTGATTAAAATGACATGTTTACGATATTTTTATGACAAATGAAATGTATAATTGAATTTTCTGGCTATAGCCTACATATGTATGTAGTCCTCTTGATTCTGGATTACTTTTGTATAACTGGTAAACCGTAAGAGATAGACCAAATCTTACTGCACAAAAAATGTAGATCTTGTGGAAACACAACATAGGTCCAAATACATTTTCTGTGCAGCGAACCATTTCGGAGACATTCCTTGTTATTTGTGTGAGTTATCCAATAATACTTTTCTCAAATGGAAGGTCGTTATTCACTTTTTTATCTCTTGACTGTGCAAAGAGAAGGGACTTTCAAAGTCTTCATATAGCGACCGGCTTTTAAAGATTTGATAATCACTCAAGGTCTACTGTATTCCCATATTCCCCTTGTATCTACAAGGAAATAACCATTAAGATAATTTTTGCAAATGTTTATCTCAACTAATACGAAGAAGATATAGGAATAAGAGTTTGTAAGAATAGTACAACAGTAGGGAAAGTCATGTGAGTGCAACACATTAGAGTTTTTGGAATAAACTGATCTAACCATTGAGATGTTCGTATTACAAAACAGTCGTTTATGTTTACGTAGAATTCTACAAACTATTCTTACGAAAGGTTAGTTTCGTATTTACTTCATGTTAATGAGATATACTTTTTCAGAAATAGTTGCATTCCATATTTCTTTATAATGAATGAAATGAAAAATGTTTATTTGGGCATGTTTATAACATGCCCGGGCTGTTTAGGGAAATCCCTCTTCAGCCTAGTGTGGTATTTGTTTCTTTTTCGGGTTGGGATTTCCCTCGGCTTTGGTGCGTATTTGTGTTTATTGTGTCTTTGGTGACGTTGTGTAGTGTAGTGTGTTGTAATTTGTGTATTTTGTGTATCTGTGTCAGTTCCCGTGTTCCACATCCATGGCTCCGTTCATTTCTTTATAGGCACACTCACTTCCATTTATGCAGTCCCCAAGTTTCGGAAGGCATTCTACTGACCTTCATAGATGGTGTTACGTGTAGCAAGCAGGAGGCGTGTGTAGCTGTTTACCTTATCACGCATGCAGTGGCGTCCTGTTTAACATGCACAGTTCTAGATTATTCACATATAACTTTGAGCAATATCTTCAAATGGCAAATTTGTTTCCCACACACCCACAATTCTTCCCCGATGCTCTTCGACCATATTTCCATACATCGCGTCAGCTACAGTTAAGGTACACTGGGACTGAATTTTCTAACTTTTTCAATTTTATATTTGTTTACTTGAAAATTGCCACACATAATATTAATAAATAATGACTGTCCAAAGATCAACGTTCTAGCTCAGATAATTTCTCAGATAATATAATTAAATCAGTGGCATATGCTGGGATTGTGACTTGGGCTATCAGTGGACCTGCCGTCGCCACGCCGTGACCGAGTGGCTAGACCATTCGCCTCTCACCAAAGTGGCCCAGGTTCGATACCAGCGGGATTTGTTAGGACAAAACGATGGCAGGCCTACTGATAGCCCGTCACAATCCCAGCATACACCACTGATTTAGTTGCATTATCTGAGACAATATCTGAGCTAGAACACTGAACTTTTGGACAGTCAGCCAGACAGTCGTGGGCCGCTTATGGGGTCCCAAGAAAATATGATCCATATCACAATTTGGAAGGACCTTTGCTGTTGTAAAATTTGGAATCCTTGGCATTTGGTTTTTTCTGTTTAAGAGATATTGACCTATAACACTTTATATGGGCCACCCTGTATAGGTGAAGTCGTGTAATTATGTACTATGCATGTAATGTTTAAATAAAGAACTGAGTAATTGTTGATTCCTGTGGAAAACAAGTCTTTCGCTAGTAAGATAACGTGGGAGTCGGAGTAGACTGGTAGACAACACTCACTTTTCTAGCTTCACACACGTGAACTGGGTCATCAAGCGAAAGTAAAAGTCGTTGAATGCGACCTTTTTCTTTACAACTTGGCATGTGTTTCACTTTTCTTGCCATTCTCAGAAAACCATCTCGTTCGTGTTGCAATGATGTCGACCAGTTTTAAACGTCTTGGAAGATAAAACTGTGGAACTGGTGTCAGCAAAAAGGGTGGTTATGCAGTCACATACCTTTTGCAGTTTAATAAGGACGTGCATAATCACAACAGAAACCCACGTTACAGGGAGATAACTAACCAAACGATTTTACTTTCTCTACTTCATATAGTAAGTAGGGGAAGTGTTGTATTCGATCAAAAAATTCGATGTCGAGATTTCACCGGAAATATGTTTTGAGGCTCCTGAATACAAAAAAGCAGTTTTAGAAAAGGTCCGCGCGCGCGGATGTGTGTGTGCGTGTGTACGTGTGTGCGCGTGCTTGCGTGCGTGCATGTAACACGAAGATACAGGAAAGAGTTTGTAAGAATGGTTAGTACAAGCGTAGAGAAAGTCATACGAGTGCAACACATCAGATTTTTACTTTTTGTACCACGTACCTAGTAGGTAAAGAAGGTAATTGCATTCCTCCAAAAATTTCATACCGAGATTACAGGAAACACGTATTTTGAGGACCCCTGAACAAAGAAATAGTTACAAACGTAATGAGTGGAGTGCAGTACTGGAGGGCGGGACGTGGACAGCGTCCCTGTCCCTCTCGGGCGGTATATGTGGTCTTCGCAACCAGGGGCCGCTATTTCCCATTCAAATAGCTCCTCAATTGACCCCTTAGGGACCTAACGAGGGTGCGTGCAACCTGCACCAGGTCTCCTAGCGGGAGAAATTCCTACGCTGGAACCGGGAATCGAATCCAGGTCTCCTACATGGTAAGCAGCAGCGCTAACAAGATAATAATCTATTCTTGATTCTACTTCATGTTAATCGCATATTTCCTTATAGGCGCTATGGGAATAGGGGAATACCTACATTAGGCTTAAGTGATAGGCATACGCACAAAATATTTTAATTGGTTGAGGTACTAACAGCCCTTTCGAACCTTGTCTGTCCTATCTATCCTAAGTGATAGTCAAATCTTTTAAGAGCTGGCCGGTATATGAAGTCTTTGAAAATTCCGTTCTCTTTGCATGACCAGGATGGGGAAAAATATCGTATGTACACACTCATGACTTTCTCTACACGCTCTTCTACAAACTGTTCTTAAAATCATTATTTTTCTATTTCATGTTAATCGAGATAAATGTTTGCAGAAATGGTTATATTTCATATTCTAATCCTACATACAATTGGAATAGAGAATGCAGAAGGCTTAAGCGATAGTCAAATACTTTAAGAGCTGTTCCCTGTGTGATAGCTTTGAAATATGTTCTCCTTGGATGGGCAGGACATAAAAAAACGGGTAACGACTTCCTATTTGAGAAAAGCATAAGCATTTGAAAATTCAAACCAACAAGGAACATCTTCCAAAACGGTTATCTCCAAAAAATATTTATTTGAGAAAATTGTGTGCATTAACAAGTTGTAAATGTTTTTTGTAGTACGATTTTGTCTTTATACCAGTTATGCAAAAGCCATTCAAAATGAAGAGAAATTTAGAGACTATTCTTAAAAATTTAATATCCTATACACATGTACCTTTAACTTGCCATGAAAATATCTTAAACGTATGGTATTTTGATAAACATTGTTAGAACTATTTGAGATCAAAATTTACGAATATTGCCAAGTATAAAAGGTAGTTTGATGTGAAGGAATTTCTTGAAAATCGTGTAGTATCCTTGGAAAATAGAGAATTTCAGAATTAAGTTTAGTATTTAACCGACTTTTCATTTTTGAGTTATGCTGTTCGAGAAAAAAAAAAAAAAAATGCGCGCACAGACTTACACCTTTTCCTAAAAATCCTTTTTCTTATTCAGGGAGACTCAAAAATAGGTACTTCCAGTGAAATCTCGATATCGAATATTTGGGCGGAATACAATACCTTTTCTACGTACCACGCACGTTCTAAAGAAAGTTTAAAAAAAAAAAAAAAAAAAAAAAAAAAAAAAAAAAAAAAAAATCAGATGTGTTGCACTCGCATGGCTTTCTCTACTCGGGAGGTACCGGTTTAAAGTTCTGGTGGTTGCTCACTCTAATCGTGGGGTTTTCCGTGGTTTTCCCTGATCGGCAAGACTCTCCTCCCGCCCATTTCTTCTCTTTTCCTCCTCTCCCTCTTTTAGCCGGTAACCCTGAGGTCCGTGCAACATCCGTAAAACCCTCTGTATTCCGGGTGGGGTAAGACCTGAGGGGTAGGTCTGAGATGGGTGTGGGCTACCTGGAAGTTTATCAGTAAACCCCATTGTCTTTCTTTACAGTCTGTTTGCGTTACGTGGAGGTTGACTGCTTAGCCTCCCATATATTTATTTACTTTTTTTTGGTTGCTTTTTAATACTTTATATTGCGAAGTTTATAAAGTTTCAGTCAACTTTAAACCTTGTCGTACAATTATTTTAGCAACAGTTTTTTGTGTTTTGTCATCTCGGCATTACTATATTTACATTTTTGGGAGAAACTTGAACGACACTGATTTTATGAACTCCATCCTCGTTTTTTGATCATTTTGGTATATCAGTATCTGCTCTCTCAGGAAGCTTTCCTTTATAATGGTTCCTTTTTTCCTTTGATGATTTGGTGATCGTATATATAAATTTATTATTATTATTATTATTATTATTATTATTATTATTATTATTATTATTATTATTATTATTATTATTATTATTATTATTATTATTATTATTATTATTATTATTATTATTATTATTATTATTATTATTATTATTATTATTATTATTATTATTATTATTATTATTATTATTATTACTATTATTAACTTTATGAAAAAGGGTGGCTAACGTTTGCCACTCATCGCGATGGAGCAATCGAATCTACATCGCTAAGCGCAGGCGTTTGTTTGTAACCAATAAATAATAATTGCAATGTAGGAAATTGGCATTTAGAGGTAGGCATGCAACGAGCAAGAGGAAATGCCTTCGTTCCCAATACTATACTTTCCCACGAGTACAGGTTGGCGGTTTGTGCAGTCAGCACGCCTCAAGGTCACGTCTGTGCTGAATGTCATACAGACGCGATGCTCTCTTTTTGGTATAGTGAAATGTTACTGTAAAAATAAACTGGTTCATATCCGCCACACATCAGATGCAGTGACATTGCACATCTGATTTTGGCTTCCAATTACATCATTGTGAGGTGCGTATACTTCCCTCCTCCTGCCCCCGAGAGCAGACACCACTCGGACATTTCCTCATTGACAATATGAACTTTCATTACGCATTTACATGCTTTTTATTTATTTACTTTATTTATTAATGTTCCATTTATACCCCACCTTAAACTGCAGTGGTCATATCGTCGGCCTTTACATTTGGAAACATATTGCCTGTCCGCAATGGTGTAAACTCGTATACACAAGCCTGGGTGACTTGCGGAATAGCTTGAGCGACCTTCATTATTTTGCCTGCGAAAGTGCAAGGCCGGAGCAGTCTGTGCTCAGAGAGTACCAGTTGCCCAGGCATGGTATACACTTATAATTGGATTTCTCGATTTTTTTGGATTTTATACGTTAGATCTCTCTCCCTCTCTGTCACACATACACTTATCTTTTCACACTTCCAGATTTTGGAAGGATATGGAATAATCTAGGCTGACGAAAAATTCCCTGCATCCCAGTCGGGAACTGAACTCGAGATCCCTCGCACACTAAACAGGTGCTCTACCAACACACACACGAGCGCACGCGTATATAGACATACAAAATTCGTTTTACTATAAGAATATAGTAAGCTAAAGAGACAGTCAGATTTTTAAAAAAAAAACGAATACTCAAAATATGGTGGCTTGGTAATTCCATGTAAAAGGTAGTTTGGGGTGGGCGATTTTCTAAAAAATCTTGGTGTCGCATCCTTTTAAGATGCTGAACTTAAGTACCAAGTTCGGTACTTAACCGATTTTTCGTTTTTAAGGTATGCTGTTTGTAGACAGGCAGACAATTGCGACCCTTTTCTAAAATGACATTTTTATACAGTAATCTTAAAAGCGTATTTCCGTGAACTTTCGACATCGAATTTTTGGGTAGAATACAATACTTCCTGTACTTACTGTAAAGGCGTGTAAAGAAAGTAATAAGTGATTGGGTAGAGAACATCACGTGAATGTAACACATGAGATATTTTGCGTTACAGTTAAATTCACTACATATACAACTGGAATATGGCTGTAGTTGTGAAGGATGCATTTTTTCGCATTTTCTTCAGAAAATTCTGCGAGGATAATGACTTGGTGAGCATTATAGAGATCGCGACCCACCAATTGAAAACCCCGGTTTGTAGACCGCTTGCTTTTTTCTTTCTTTTAATGCCGTCTCAGTTCCGCGGTTAACAAAAATAGGATATCATAAGTAGATAATTGACGGAAACGGTTATATCGAAGAGGGAGTTGAGCGCCATCTGTGCAGTGTTGCCAACTTATGTCGCACTGTTGCTTCAGTTGCGGAGTGGGGGAGTTTGCCACGCAATGCTCTCTCCTGGTGCCGTGAACATGGGGTTAGGGAAGGGGTGTAGAATCCCCTCTCACTATGCACATATTGAATTAATGTTTCTTAATAGCATATCTTTTGAATGCAAGTTGCAGTACTAATGCATTACTTCCTCTAGCACCTACCTAAGATAGAAGATTTGATTTTTAAGGAAACTGTCGAAGACTTACAGCACCTCCGTCATAGGCTTTTTGTGCGTTCCCTTTTCCTTCATATTTTGATTTATTTGTTTATTCAGTGATAAGAACATTATATTGGAAATCCAACTTCATGGACCTGACCATTCTCAGGTAGATCTTCATTTTCTGTTTAACATTAGTTCATATCTATATAGCAGTATTACATTAATAGTCTACATTACCTACCCTTTACCTATAAGTCTTTGCAATTTCAATTTTTGAAATTCCCAGAGAAATTCCCCAGATTTCTTAACTAACTTTTATCTTTAAAAATCACATTTAATACTGCTACTTTGTTAATCTTTAGCCATTTCTGTTTCATCAGCTCCTTTTTTTACCTTGCCGGTGGGTGTAGTATCCTTGGAAAATAGAGAATTTCAGAATTAAGTTTAGTATTTAACCGACTTTTCATTTTTGAGTTATGCTGTTCGAGAAAAAAAAAAAAAATGCGCGCACAGACTTACACCTTTTCCTAAAAATCCTTTTTCTTATTCAGGGAGACTCAAAAATAGGTACTTCCAGTGAAATCTCGATATCGAATATTTGGGCGGAATACAATACCTTTTCTACGTACCACGCACGTTCTAAAGAAAGTTAAAAAAAAAAAAAAAAAAAAAAAAAAAAAAAAAAAAAAAAAAATCAGATGTGTTGCACTCGCATGGCTTTCTCTACTCGGGAGGTACCGGTTTAAAGTTCTGGTGGTTGCTCACTCTAATCGTGGGGTTTTCCGTGGTTTTCCCTGATCGGCAAGACTCTCCTCCCGCCCATTTCTTCTCTTTTCCTCCTCTCCCTCTTTTAGCCGGTAACCCTGAGGTCCGTGCAACATCCGTAAAACCCTCTGTATTCCGGGTGGGGTAAGACCTGAGGGGTAGGTCTGAGATGGGTGTGGGCTACCTGGAAGTTTATCAGTAAACCCCATTGTCTTTCTTTACAGTCTGTTTGCGTTACGTGGAGGTTGACTGCTTAGCCTCCCATATATTTATTTACTTTTTTTTGGTTGCTTTTTAATACTTTATATTGCGAAGTTTATAAAGTTTCAGTCAACTTTAAACCTTGTCGTACAATTATTTTAGCAACAGTTTTTTGTGTTTTGTCATCTCGGCATTACTATATTTACATTTTTGGGAGAAACTTGAACGACACTGATTTTATGAACTCCATCCTCGTTTTTTGATCATTTTGGTATATCAGTATCTGCTCTCTCAGGAAGCTTTCCTTTATAATGGTTCCTTTTTTCCTTTGATGATTTGGTGATCGTATATATAAATTTATTATTATTATTATTATTATTATTATTATTATTATTATTATTATTATTATTATTATTATTATTATTATTATTATTATTATTATTATTATTATTATTATTATTATTATTATTACTATTATTAACTTTATGAAAAAGGGTGGCTAACGTTTGCCACTCATCGCGATGGAGCAATCGAATCTACATCGCTAAGCGCAGGCGTTTGTTTGTAACCAATAAATAATAATTGCAATGTAGGAAATTGGCATTTAGAGGTAGGCATGCAACGAGCAAGAGGAAATGCCTTCGTTCCCAATACTATACTTTCCCACGAGTACAGGTTGGCGGTTTGTGCAGTCAGCACGCCTCAAGGTCACGTCTGTGCTGAATGTCATACAGACGCGATGCTCTCTTTTTGGTATAGTGAAATGTTACTGTAAAAATAAACTGGTTCATATCCGCCACACATCAGATGCAGTGACATTGCACATCTGATTTTGGCTTCCAATTACATCATTGTGAGGTGCGTATACTTCCCTCCTCCTGCCCCCGAGAGCAGACACCACTCGGACATTTCCTCATTGACAATATGAACTTTCATTACGCATTTACATGCTTTTTATTTATTTACTTTATTTATTAATGTTCCATTTATACCCCACCTTAAACTGCAGTGGTCATATCGTCGGCCTTTACATTTGGAAACATATTGCCTGTCCGCAATGGTGTAAACTCGTATACACAAGCCTGGGTGACTTGCGGAATAGCTTGAGCGACCTTCATTATTTTGCCTGCGAAAGTGCAAGGCCGGAGCAGTCTGTGCTCAGAGAGTACCAGTTGCCCAGGCATGGTATACACTTATAATTGGATTTCTCGATTTTTTTGGATTTTATACGTTAGATCTCTCTCCCTCTCTGTCACACATACACTTATCTTTTCACACTTCCAGATTTTGGAAGGATATGGAATAATCTAGGCTGACGAAAAATTCCCTGCATCCCAGTCGGGAACTGAACTCGAGATCCCTCGCACACTAAACAGGTGCTCTACCAACACACACACGAGCGCACGCGTATATAGACATACAAAATTCGTTTTACTATAAGAATATAGTAAGCTAAAGAGACAGTCAGATTTTTAAAAAAAAAACGAATACTCAAAATATGGTGGCTTGGTAATTCCATGTAAAAGGTAGTTTGGGGTGGGCGATTTTCTAAAAAATCTTGGTGTCGCATCCTTTTAAGATGCTGAACTTAAGTACCAAGTTCGGTACTTAACCGATTTTTCGTTTTTAAGGTATGCTGTTTGTAGACAGGCAGACAATTGCGACCCTTTTCTAAAATGACATTTTTATACAGTAATCTTAAAAGCGTATTTCCGTGAACTTTCGACATCGAATTTTTGGGTAGAATACAATACTTCCTGTACTTACTGTAAAGGCGTGTAAAGAAAGTAATAAGTGATTGGGTAGAGAACATCACGTGAATGTAACACATGAGATATTTTGCGTTACAGTTAAATTCACTACATATACAACTGGAATATGGCTGTAGTTGTGAAGGATGCATTTTTTCGCATTTTCTTCAGAAAATTCTGCGAGGATAATGACTTGGTGAGCATTATAGAGATCGCGACCCACCAATTGAAAACCCCGGTTTGTAGACCGCTTGCTTTTTTCTTTCTTTTAATGCCGTCTCAGTTCCGCGGTTAACAAAAATAGGATATCATAAGTAGATAATTGACGGAAACGGTTATATCGAAGAGGGAGTTGAGCGCCATCTGTGCAGTGTTGCCAACTTATGTCGCACTGTTGCTTCAGTTGCGGAGTGGGGGAGTTTGCCACGCAATGCTCTCTCCTGGTGCCGTGAACATGGGGTTAGGGAAGGGGTGTAGAATCCCCTCTCACTATGCACATATTGAATTAATGTTTCTTAATAGCATATCTTTTGAATGCAAGTTGCAGTACTAATGCATTACTTCCTCTAGCACCTACCTAAGATAGAAGATTTGATTTTTAAGGAAACTGTCGAAGACTTACAGCACCTCCGTCATAGGCTTTTTGTGCGTTCCCTTTTCCTTCATATTTTGATTTATTTGTTTATTCAGTGATAAGAACATTATATTGGAAATCCAACTTCATGGACCTGACCATTCTCAGGTAGATCTTCATTTTCTGTTTAACATTAGTTCATATCTATATAGCAGTATTACATTAATAGTCTACATTACCTACCCTTTACCTATAAGTCTTTGCAATTTCAATTTTTGAAATTCCCAGAGAAATTCCCCAGATTTCTTAACTAACTTTTATCTTTAAAAATCACATTTAATACTGCTACTTTGTTAATCTTTAGCCATTTCTGTTTCATCAGCTCCTTTTTTTACCTTGCCGGTGGGATGGTTCCGCTTCTTATCACAGAAACGTTGACGTCTGCCTACGTTGGCATATTACGCTCCCCAGATAATTCCCTAGATCCCATCAGTGATCCTTGATCTCCTTGTCAGGCCCAACAAGGGCTTGGTGGGAACTAGGCGGTTCCCGATGATCCGAATGTGGAGACCCAGTTGGCATCACGAGGCGGAGTGCACCCCGCACCAGACTCCCCTTTTTTCTCTTTTCTTTTTTTCTTTACCTGATTGCCCTCCCCTTATGTAGGACTTACACGCCAGTGCCTAGGGCCCGACGCCTGTCGGGGAGCAGAGGAACCTATGGATCGGACAGGGTGAAGACCTGGAAGAGGTTGGTCAGCTAAGCACCAGGTATGAGAGTGAGGAAGAGGATGATATGAAATACAAGAGAAATCGATGATTGGAAAGGTACTAAGAGCAATTTGTGGAATGAGTGGCGGGGAAAACCGGAGAACCTGGAGAAAACCCGCCCAGACACCTCTTCGTCCACCACGACTACCACATGCTGGAATCGAACCTAGGCCACCTTGGTGATAGGCGAACGCTCTAACCGATCAGCCACGGCTCCGCCGGACCAGACTTCCCAGCGGGGAAAAAATCTCCAGGCCAGTGCTGGGGATCGAACCCGAGTCCTCCGCGCCAGATATCAGCTCCTTTGTCCATTCATAAGTGCCCATGCATTCAGGCGTTAAGTTGGTCCACTTTCTTCTTCCCCACATACTGGGCAGAGGCCCTATATAATTTACCCCCTCGACCCTTTCAATTCCCAAATCCCTAATCTAAACCAAGCTATCCCTGGTACGTTTCCTTCAACATATGATTCCTTTTCAGTGCTTTCTTTAACTTGATTATAACATTATATACTTATTGTATCTTATTTGGGAAGATAAACTCTAGCTCTCCATAACCCCCAGTCGTGTTCTAACTCCCTTCCAATACTCCCTAAAAGGATTATCAATTCGATACCAAAATCTCCTAGCCCATTCTTTAGCATCTGCTCCTTTAGTTTACTTAAGCAAGTATAGTTTACCAAATTACTACCATGAAACGACAGATATACTTTCAGAATAACTGTCTCTGGTTTTAATTTAATCTGAAACTCTCCATCTCAGCCAACACTCCTGATTTAACAGCGCATTGTGTGACTCCCAAGACAATCTTGCAAAATATTCATTTCTGTACATCTAATTGTTTCCTCCCTTGAACCCCCCAAACTTGTATTTCGCACAATAATCTGCATTCCACCAAGATATGATACATTCTTTTAACCACTCTACATTCATTGTAGGTGCTATGTGCAGACATTTCCTCACTGCACTCATAGCCACCTTGCTCTTTACTATTGCAATTTTTATTTGTTTTTCCCAGGTTCCTGTACTGTAACTTGACTTCTAAGTATGAAAAATCCTTCCTTATCTTCGAGATACTACTTTTCCTTCTTACTCAATTTCGATTCTTTTTTTTAAATACCATTATTTTAACTCTTCTCGAGAATGACACGGTGCTCCATCTTGTTGAAAGCTTATTTGCAGTTGAACCCCCTTAAACGAAAACGAAGATTATGTGTAACCCCATTTTCACTTGCTCGACTTGAGGAAATAGGAAATTCTGTAGCATGTCCATGTATGCAATGGAGTTGCTTTTTTTTCCCAGCAAACAAGAATGGATGAAAAATATTGTGCATAAGGGCGCACCAAACATTCACCTTAGGAGAATCCCGAATGTGTTCGAGTATCACACGTGGATTTTCCTAGGCACAAATTCGGCAATTGTGGCTTCCATTTACCTGGAACGGAGATAATATTCCCAAGAAATTGTGGTTCATCGTCAGTAGCATGGTAACAGCTAAGCAATTTGTCTTGTGGTTTTGTTGCATGCAAGAACTGAATTTTATAGCTATGCAATTTCAATCTCTTCCACATGACATCATGCACTGTTGACTTCGGAAGACTTATTGTAGACCACAGCGTGAAACGGACTGCTGAAGATTGAACGCAGGACTGTCGGATTCTTTCAACATTTTCTTCTGATGTTCTGGACCTTCCTGTTGATTTTTCTTTTTGTACACTGCCGTTTTCATAAAATGTTTGTGCCACCGTCTAATATTATTCTCATGTGGAGGATCTTTGTTGCAGGCACGTCGAATTGCCATTGGAGCACAATCATTGATTTGCATTCCGCCAACCATAAGACACATGCAGCTTTTTCCAGTACAGCAAACAGTTCACCAAAACCAAAGAAAACGGAAGAAAGCAAAGAGCACTTCTGTACCAAGCCCATAAACATTTCTGATAACATTTTAACATAAACAAAACAATTTGGACGAGATCTACAGAGAACGTGTTTATGTAAAAAAAATTCAATGCAAAAGACTTCAATTTTACAACAATGAGTTTATCATGACGATCAAACAATGGCAGAAAAAAACATGTGAACATAGACTGAGTCACTGCATTAATTAAAAATCTGATGTGTTGCACTCATCTACTTTCTCTACTCTTGTACTAACCATTCTTACAAACTCCTATTCCCTTATCTTCTTCATGTTAGTTGAGATGAACATTTTCAGAAATTATCTTATTGTTTATTTTCTTGTAGGTGTAAGGGGAATGTGGGAATACCGTAGGCTTTGAGCGATAGTCAAATCTTTTAAATCTTTGAGATTCCGCTCTCTTTGCACGGTTAAGATTAAAAAAAAAAAAGAATCACGATCTTCCATTTGACGAAAGTTTTACGTTTCGGAAACTGACACAAATAACAAGGAATATCTCCGAAATGGCTCACTATAAAAATTTTATTTTCGACTTAAATTGCGTGTTTTAGCAAGATCTATATTTTTTGTAAAGTAAGATTTGGTCTGTCTTTTACAGTTTACCACTTATGCAAAAGTCATCCAGAGTAAACAGGACTTCATGGGCTATAGCCAGAAAATCCAAAATATAAATTTCATTTGTCATAAAAAATGTCTTGATCATATGGCATTTTAATCAAAATCGTTAGAGCCATTTTCGAGAAAATAAAAATGTTCGAAACATTTTCCATGTAAAGGGTAGGTTAGGGTGGAGGAATTTTCTGAAAAATCTTCATGTGGCATCCTTTAAAGATATTAAATTTAAATACCAACTTTGGTTTTTAACCGAATTTTCGTTTTTGAGTTATACTGCCCAGAGACACATTGACACACACACATACATACATACACAGAGATCTTTTCCTAAAAATGCTTTTTTTATTTATTCAGGGGGCGTCAAAGCATATTTCCGGTGAAATCTCGACATCGAATTTTTGGGTGGAATACAATAGGGACTTCCTAATTACATAAAATACTTAGTTTCCAATGAGCTTCTAAAACTCCATCATACATTCTCTCATACCCTGTAGGTATATGTATTTGCATGAACTAATAAAATGCATATTTTGAATTTTCTGCAAATAGCCTGTGAAAAGCTCCTCATTGGGAAGAAATGTCATATAGTTTTGTATAGCTGGTTAACTATGAGTAAAAGTATTTTTATTGTAGGTACTCACATGACTTTTAACTATTGTATAAACTGTTCTTACAAATATTTATTCCTCCATCTACTTCATGTTAATTGAGACAAATATCTTATTGCTAATTTTCTTGTAAGCACTGGGAAAATTGGGAATACAGTAGACTTTAAGTGAGTCAAATCTTTTAAGAGCTTGTCTTTATGTGATGGCTTTGAAATTCCATACTGTTTGCATGGCTAAGAGATAAAAAGACGAAGTATTCCTATTAGAGAACAGTGTAAGTATTGCAAAATTAAACCAATAACAAGGAATATCTTGGAAATGGTTTACTCCACACAAAAAGGGGAGACGAAAGAAAGACAATGAAAGGTAAATTGTGTGCTTCAATGAGAACTACAGTTTTGGAGTAGTAAGATTTTGTCTAGAGAGTTAGATTAAGAAAATGGAGGGGACACCTAGCACCTCGACCGTGCGATTGGATCTTTTGTGACACCCTTAGGAGGACCGGATGAGGTGTAGGAACTCCAGGAGACGTATATGCTGGATTGATGGATGCAGACGACAGAGACACATAGTTTCTTGCCATTTACTGGCTTGACCACCACCAGCTTGACAGTGAACGGCGACCTGCCCAACCCAATGCAGGGTGGCTCAAAGGTTCCCCTCTAGCGGGAACCGGGAAAGCTCGACTCGACAGTGGAGGCTCGGGGGCCACTCTGGCGGAGCCGAGAAGTTTCAAATAGCAATCCTTCCCCATCGTCGACCAATACAGCCCTGGAGTTGTCCTGTAACATGAAAGAGGGAGACGAAATGAGAGGAAATAGGAGAGAGGAGAGCCGAGGTAGAACACACCACCCCAGCATTCACCTTACCAACCTGGAAAAACCATGGTAAAATCCATGTTCAGAGTAGAAAATCTAAATGTTTGAAAAAATGTTGCATGTAGAGTATAGTTTGGGATTGGGGGAGGAGGAGTTTCTTGAAAATCTTGTTGTCGCATCCTTGGAAGATGCTGAACTTAAATACCAAATTTAGTTTTTAATTGCCTTTTTTTTTTTTTTTTAGTTATGCTGTTCACAGACAAACAGATGCACACAAACCTTTTTCTAAAAATTCTTGTTTTGTGTTCAGGGGACCTCAAAACGTGTTTCCAATGAAATGTGGGCGCAGAATTTTTGGGTGGAATAGAATGTTTTTCCTATTTCTTATGCATGGTCTACTACTATACGTAGCAGAGAAAGTAAAAGCTTCTTCAAGGAAAATGCAGTCGTCATTGAAATATACTTCTGTATAACTTCTGTAGTATAAGCCGTTTTCAAAAAGTCGAAGTAACACATTTAAGTTCTCTAAAGTTGGTCATATGGTATTTATAAACCAACTTCGCACATGATTCTTGTTTTTTACTGAACGAGTTACGTTGTCGAACCTGGTGTTTTGTTTTTCGTATCGTGAATTGTGACAAATTCCACATTAGTTCAGTCCAACATATGTATTGAGTATCGTGAATAGAAGTGAGATTATGTGAGGTTGTAATACCGTTAGTTATGTGACTGTTACATGAAATTTTATGGCATACCCCCCATTTTCCATATGAGCTCTTTGTTAATAAAAATCGACTTCTTGTCTGGATGTAATATGGTTTGGATTCCATACTGTCTGCTTTGTAACCGTTTCTAATAAAATACATATTAAGAATGAATGGAAGATTGATTTTTTATTGATATATTAGCATAATATAAAAGGGATACTTGTGATATCGTGACTTGTTACACATTGGTTACCTACTTCCCTTTTATTATCTCCATTTTGGTAGCAATGTTTTCTGAATTTTCTTTCAAATCGGTATACTTCTGCTTGTGTAAAGCTATCGTTTGGAATATTTGTTCTGTCTTTGAAGGAAAACTGGTTGAATGATGAGTCACTTTTGTGATGTTCAGAATCTCTATTAGCAGAGGTGTCATAATTATAGTGATACCAATTCATGCGCCCATATCTTGTAATAGAAAAACAAAGATTAAAATTCTTTTTTCACTTTTTGACTGATGACTATAATACGTTTGTCGATCGACGTAATTGTAGATTTACTATGTCTAATGCAATTCGTGAATCGGTAAAATTTAAAATTCTTCTTCATCTGATTACCCTCCCCTTATGTAGGACTTACAAGTCTGTGCCTAGGGTCAGATGCCTGTCGGGGAGCAGAGGAACCTATGGACCGGACAGAGTGAAGACCTGGAAGCGGGTGGTTAGCCAAGCACCAGGTATGAGAGTGAGGAAGGGAATGATATGAAATGCAGGCGAAATGGATAATTTGAAAGGTGATAATGGAGCAATTGGTGGAATGAGTAGCGGGAGAAAACAGAGAACCCGGAGAAAACCCGCCCAGACGCCGCTTCATCCACCACGAATACCACACACGAGTCCCTGGGATCGAACCCGGGCTGCCTAGGTGGTAGGCGAACTCTAACCGCTCGGCCACGGCGCAGCCCCCAAACTTAAAATTCAAAAGTAGATAAAGTTACAATATAACTTCATTAAATAAGACACTATACAATAATTAGAAGTAGGTACATGAGCATGATCAAACTTTCATTTAACCTAACATAACAGTTATTAAACGTAAAACAATTCAACTTGAATCTTAGGATACAATTATCGATTATAAAATGCTGAATATCTGCTGCTAACCAAATCAGGATTGAACAGAAAAGTTACGAAAATGAATGTAAAATTGTAGATTATGTCGGTTTCATACCATAGCTTGGCTGCACTGATTTATGTATAAACATTTGCAAACTTGTACTGTAGCCTTTATAAGTTTAGTTAGGTATCTAACCTTTAATAACAGTGTGCTTGTAACATTAAGATGTTGTTTCCTACAACTTGAAGGTATGTAAACACGTATTATAAATCTGTAAAACGTATTCTATTAGAATATTATTAAGTATAAATACCCTCTACTAACTTTAACATTGCAAGTTTTATGAGAGGTTTCCCTTTACGCTAAAGACCAATGGACATGCGACGGATACGGCTAATTTGTGGCATATTCTTTACGCTTGCGTATGGGATAATTATATACATAAAAACAAGATGATAGTAAGTTATTTTGACATGCAGTACTAATTCATCCTCCAATGTTGCCATACTTCAAGTCACTATTTTTTAAGTGAACTTCAAAAGTATTGCCATTATTACTCGCCGTTATGAAATTGCACTACTGATAATAATTATCGTTTGTAACATTTGAATAATTCCTATTTTTATTATAAAACAATTCGCGATCCAATGGCATCGCATTATTGCACTAGAAAGGCTGACGTATTGAACTGGCTGTAAAAGCGCAAATGTTTCCATAGTTGGCCACTACGATGCAGTAGCAGGCAACAGATCGATAGCCGTTGTTAAGCGGTGCTGCCACCTGTAAGCAATATGCGGTACTGCAAATTGACCTGTTCCCCCATCTCGTCTCGTTCGTGATGGAAAATCCGGGCCACGGGTAGCCATTTTAGTATCTTGGAGAGCTGTGTCCTTCAAGTAATTTAGTTTTTATTTTTGCGTGAAATCTGTATCTGTGATAAAGATAAGAGTGTTGAAGAAATCTTGACCACCAGGAAGATGTTGGTGCTACTTCAATGGTTGTGTTGACGAGGTAGGTGGGCTAGGAGCTGTTAAGTTCTGATATCCGCCTCCAGCGGTCTGAAATTTCTCTGAATAAAAAACAGAACCTTAGGTTCTGAAGTATTGGTGCACTGAGAGGGGTCGATTGAAGTTACCGGGAGCCCTGGAAGGTTTAAAAGTTAAAACCATGGGCAATGCCGCTACGGCCAACAAAAAGGGAGACTCCGCCGAAAGTGTCAAGGAATTCCTGGACCAGGCGAAGGAGGAGTTCGAAGAGAAATGGAAAAAGAATCCGACAAACACAGCTTGTCTGGACGACTTCGAACGCATAAAGACTTTAGGTACAGGCTCCTTTGGGCGAGTAATGATCGTTCAACACAAGCCGACGAAAGAATATTTTGCAATGAAAATTTTAGATAAACAAAAGGTTGTAAAATTGAAACAGGTGGAACATACGTTAAACGAGAAGAGAATTCTTCAGGCAATCAGTTTTCCTTTTCTGGTGAGCCTTAAGTATCATTTTAAGGACAATTCTAACCTGTACATGGTTCTGGAATATGTGCCCGGAGGAGAAATGTTCTCACATCTTCGGAAGGTGGGTCGATTTAGTGAGCCACATTCCCGTTTCTATGCAGCGCAGATCGTACTGGCGTTCGAGTACCTGCATTACCTGGATCTGATCTATCGTGACCTCAAACCAGAAAATCTTCTCATTGATTCCCAAGGTTACTTGAAGGTCACAGATTTTGGGTTTGCCAAGCGAGTCAAGGGTCGAACATGGACCCTATGTGGTACACCCGAGTATCTAGCACCAGAGATTATCCTCAGCAAGGGTTACAACAAGGCAGTCGACTGGTGGGCTTTGGGTGTCCTGGTGTATGAGATGGCAGCTGGGTATCCACCGTTCTTTGCAGATCAACCGATACAGATCTACGAGAAGATAGTATCAGGGAAAGTCCGTTTTCCATCACATTTTGGGTCTGACCTCAAGGACCTCCTGAGGAATCTGCTGCAGGTGGACCTCACAAAGCGTTACGGTAACCTCAAGAATGGTGTCAATGACATCAAGGGCCACAAGTGGTTTGCTTCTACTGACTGGATAGCTGTCTTCCAGAAGAAGATAGAAGCTCCGTTCATCCCACGCTGCAAGGGACCAGGTGATACAAGCAATTTCGATGACTACGAGGAGGAAGCCCTGCGAATCTCGTCCACAGAGAAGTGTGCCAAGGAATTTGCCGAGTTTTGAACTGTTATCATTCGCTTTATGAATCCTGTTATTGAGAATTAATGTCAAAGTACAAGTCTGTTTTCACTCCCACGTGTAGTTAACCTTCGCATGTTCTAAATTAATTGATAGCAGAAATGGGAAATGTTTGTTTTTATCCTGCGTGGAGAATAAACCTTTCCAGATTTGTTAGCAAGTCTTGGAAGGTGCGTAGTGTATTGTGTGGCTGTGTCATCAGGAAATTCACATGGCAGCATATCAATGGGGTTATCAGCCATGGCAATTTTCTCCAAAGGGATTCTACGTGGTGGAAGCAGATTGTACATGAAAACTTGCCCCCCTAATCCTAGGGTGCGAATCCTCGCGAGTGTGTGTTACAGTGGATAGAGAACTTGGGGTGGTACAAGTGTGTGTGTTAAGGAGACGTCAACATTTTAGTGACAGTTATTTTGTGTTACATGGATGATGGTTACTATGGAAGAACTTGTTGCCACTCTTCTTGTTTCCGAGGATTCTGCTACGGCGGGTACAGGTTTGTTAACATTTTCACTTCCTGGAAATCAAAATACTACAGTCTTATCAGATTCTCCGCTTTATAGCTTTAATCTCATGTTAGTTAAATTCAGTCTTTGGCAAAAGCTCTTACATCAGTTTGCCCATTCCAAAAGTAGACGAGTATGTATGTGTGCGAGTGTGCATGTGTGTATATATTTTTGTAACAAATTTGTTAAAACTGTATGAAACAATGTTGTGTAACAGCATTGTTTGAGACAGTTGAAGTATGATGAGCACCACACCATCCCAAGCACCCTCTCCACGGAGGTGTTGTCGTCTGCCCCTATGTTGTTGTCTTATTTTGGCATTGTAGATATTGGTACACACAATTTTGAAACAAGCAATCATTCTGCTTTAGTGCCATTTTTTATTATATAAATAATATGTATAAATAATATTATATAAATATATATAAAATGTTTCGGTACCAGGATATTTAATGGTGACCCAATTGTGCAGAAGTTTTTTTATTTTGCACCCAGCAGCAATAGTACGAAGCGGGTGACTTGTAAACAATAACAAGTGGACAATTTGTTTCTCCTGTTACAGTATTTTGTTTTTGTAGGATGCAAGAACGATCTGAATATATATAAGTACGTTACGGTGACTTTTTGAGTTGTTTTTCCTTGTCGGGGACGTTGTTTGTTGTTTAATTATTTTTTGATGTCGAAGGAACATTTAATGTGTTTGAAGGTATATTTCCTTTACTCAGTTTTAAAGAGCAAGTGAAAAGGAAAAAGTGTTGGAACTTTCATCCCCCTCTTCTAAAAGAATACTGAAGAAGTCATCTGATTATCTCTGACAAAGTGTTCAGCACTTCCACATGTAATTATAGCAGTAGAATAACTGATTGTACATACCTTATTACGTAATAATAACTTGCATGTGCTGTACTTAATACAGTTTTAGGACTTTGTATGTAAATGTTGCCAAACAACACTGCTATGCTAAATATTATTTTACATATAATAGAATATTTTTATGGCTTTAATTAGAATGTTTTGACAGAGAAAATGTTTAAAAAAAAAGAAAAGAAAAAGTGAATTAATCCTAACTTATTCTAGAACCCAACTTCTTAGAACTTGTTGGTGTGTTACTTGAAGGATGCAGCATGCAAGGTACCTGTGCTTAAATTTCTCATTTCAAAGGCAACATTTTTAGGATAATTGGAGAAAAAACACAGAGAAAAATGTTTAAAAACTCAATAATTATGATGAGTATGCTTGTTTTTAGTTAAATATTTTTTTATCAGTGACAAATCATGTCATTTTTTGTAGAAAGTATTGTTGCCATTTGACTTTCATTGGGTGTGCTGTTGATTTTATTGTTGCTTTACTAAGATTTCTGTACACTAACCTCAAAACTTTGTAACAATTGCTCTCCGAGAAAGGCAACTAAAAGCCAGGTAGAAAGGAATGAATATTAATGTGTTATAAAAACAAAACTTCCTTAGATATTAATTTAGTCTTGGCTGAGCACGGGATGAATACAAACTGCCATGATATTGTCATATGTTTTCTTTCTGTGTACTTGAACTTGGTACACAGGGCTTCCTCAAGGTTTCAACACCATTGTTAGACTATTTGTCATTTTTATTTCTAGTCAATACTTCTTGATAATGCAAAAAAAGTTCACTGCTATATAATTTGTACACACAAAACACACATATATATAATATATTAAAATTATAATCATTATAGTATGTATATAATTTTATTTTCCTCCCTCATTATTTTATAAACTTGCAAGAATTCTCTGCTTTGGATACTCAATTTTTTTTAAAAAAAAGATTACCAAAATGTATATGTTTCTGTATAGGAGCTGAGGACCTTGTAGAAGACATGCCAATAAAATCACTAAGTTTAATTTGTTTTCAAATACAGGCCTTGTTAGTCATTCATTGTTAAATCTTGGAAATAGTGATGGTCAAATAAAGTAAGATGTTGATTTTGTACCAAGTGTTAAGACAAACCTTTGTAAACTTTTCCTTTTTAGCACTCCTTTTGGATTGTAGATGATAAACAAGGATTATTGCAGATCACTTAGAGTAAAAACATTGAATAAGTGTGGATATTGTTGGGATACTCATGAAAAATATTATTGGTAGGAAGAAAATGAATGCATGTAATAAGGACAAAACAGACTGAAATTGCAGGCAAAGATTGGAGATTTTGTAATAGGGAAATCAAACTCCATGCAGATTCCCTAACTCCAAGGTGGACAAATGTTGATTTGTAATTACGTACATAATGAATGGCTGAGCGCATCCAATCTTATACAGGTCACCTCTTTCTGGGTTGCAACATTTCCTACAGTGACTGGTAAACTGCAAACTGACATGCAATAGGAAAACAAAAGGCTTAAAAACTAGCTGCACAGTGTTTTGCCTGTCCACATCCTCAGTGCCCATTGCCATCTGCTGCTATTATAGAAAGATGCGGATGAAACCATACAATATTTTTAAAACTTTATGGAAGGAGATGCCGAAACTGTCCACCATCGTTGTCCATACACTTTTGGCACCTCTTTAGGAAACTATCCATCACTCACCGTAGTTCACATTAAGAAAATACTGGCAATTTCCTGGCAGATAGTTTGTTTTAAGTCTTTCAAGGTGTGTGGGTTTGTCTTGTACACTTTGTTTTAAGTTACCCCAGAGATAGAAATTGCAGGGGTTAGGTTGGGGCTGAGGGGGCCACAAATCTCTTCTCGTAATAGCCATGTCCTGAAACATACTTTCAGTTGTTCTCATTGAAAGGTTGGTCGTATGAGCTGCTGTAGACTTTTAATGAAAACAGGCAAAATTATGCTATCTGCTAATTATCTAAACAAAAGGCTCAAAATTGTATTCATGTATGTACGAGCATCAACTGTTCACTGGAAAAAAAAATTGACCCTATAACTTAGAACCTAAGATTATTCATGAAGTACCCCTTCAATAAAAAAAAATTGGTGTATTGTGTGGCATTAGCGGAGAAAGGTTTCTCAGAGCTCCAATAAGCGGTTTCTACCTCTGGGGGTAACTTAAAACATAAAGTGTACAAAACAAAGGCACACACCCTGGAAGAATTATATCCACCAGGAAATTGCCAGCAGTTTTCAACGTGAACTATGGTGAGTGATGGATAATTTCCTAAAAAAGTGCCAAAAATATATGGACGACAGTGACCAGTTTCAGCTCTCCTTCCATAAAGTTGATAAGTAAAGCCTTTAAAAGTAGTTTTAAAAATGTTGTATGGTTTCATCTGCACTTTTCTGTGATTAGCAGCAGACGAGTGCCGAGAATGCAGACTGGCAAAACCCCATACAGCTGGTTTTATGTTTTTTGTTCTCCTGGTAGTTGCAGTGCTTCAAGACACAATTCAGATGCTGAGTATGCCTCTCCAACAGTCACACTCCTTCGTCTTTCAGGTGTCTTGCTGGTTGCACACTACAAATGTAGTGGATGTAAGATGAATTTTACGAACCTTGTTTTGAATCAGAATTGCACATCGCAGCTCACAAGAACCCTTGTGTTGACCTAAGAAACTAGCAGCTCCATGTTGTTTGTTTAGGGGAAAAATCTTTGAAGTTCCCTATGTAAAAGAAAATGTAGCAGCTACATGTTCTATTGTACAGCTTAAACTATTTTCAATGACTATGCAGCAGTCTGCACTCAAGTTTTAAACAAATACACAATTTTGTGTACTTAAATTGATATGTTAGAAAGTTGAGATTAAAAACCTTGTTTTGTATATACCATGTGAATCATCTCGTATTTGGTTTCTTGTTTTTTAGAAATTTATGCAAACTATTAAGGGGTAGGTTTAGTCCCTTTCCTTAGAGATATTTAGTTTTCTAACTGATTTTGTAAATTTTTACGATCAACCTCTGAAAACTTGTTACGAATGAAATACCTATCATTCAAAGTTCTAAACAATAGGAAACAGTACATCTTTACCTAAAATGGGTGGTATACTTTCATACCACAGGCTTAGGAATTCTTAAGTAGTTGGCTTCAGGTTAGCTACATTCAAACCATTGTCAATACAAAGAATGTAAAAACAGCAATCAAGGGACACTGGTGTCAAGTAAAATATCGTCTGATGAGCAACTGCAGACTGTACAAAGAATGAGGGGTGGTTTGTTATATGTGGTGTCTCTGTAAAGCCCAATAGCAACTTAAACTCATTTCCCTTTGTCCTGGCTTCAATGTAAAGAGGTTTATGTGCCTAGTCTTGCCATATAAAAGAAATTTAATATGTTCTGACATTTGGTACGTCATAAATAGTAGCGTATGCTATAAGTTGAAACCTCTCGGGCTTGCTTAAATTCATTTTAAAAGTAATGAATATACAAGCCAAGTTTTGAAGCAGAAATGAATCTCTGACATAACACTAAATTAGTCTTGTAAAAGGCACTGAGGCATATATACCAGATGGCTGAATGGTATGAGCATATGTTCAGTCTTGCAAAGGTAACAGCTCTCGTTAAAATCATACATAATTGAAGCATAAATGTTCCCTTATTTATTGCTTTGCACTTGGGTGGTAGATTTCAGCACAAAATATTGTATATAAAATGTACAACTAAATTGCAACATTCAAGATTTTGAAGTTCAAGAAAAATGTAAACCTAATACCTTTGTTTTATTTATTTTTGTGTTCCATTTATATGCTGCCATTAACATCTTTCATATTGACAGCTTTGCCTTTGGAGCAATTGCTCATTGTCAGTGTTGTTCACTCTGCTCTGGAGGTAGCAAATCTGCCTTACATTCAAGAGGCCCCAATTTGAATCTCAGGGTGAATTGGCTGGATAAGGCTTCTTTCGGAGTTTTCTCTAATCCTGAAAGATAAATGTCAACTAAACTCTATGGATCCCGGGCTCTTTTGAGCATTATTTCACCCATTTCACTCATCGTCCAATATGACCTACCCAGTTAAAGGATATTGAACATTTAAACAAAAATTTATCACTCATTTACTGCTCTGTTAATCTATGGATTTGTTTATGTTGATTTTCTTTATAAACATTAAATTCAGACATCTACACAATCTTTCATACGTCCAGAGACCCTAGGGTGGGCACTAAAGAAAAATTATCACCCTCCAGCCAGGAATTGGACCTGGATCGCTGCATATTAACCATACCATGGGAAGTCTAGAAAAAAGTGCTGGCCTTGTGTGTCCACTTTAGAAAGAACGTTAATTATAAAGATTTTCCTATAGAACCTGATATATAGGATCTTTAAAACATATGGTAACCCATTCTGTGGGATCTCTCCACTGTGCCGGAGAACTGAGAGTTGCTGGGAAAATTGTGCTATCAGAGGTGCACTAAAATACTTACCTTATTGTAGATGCTGGAAAGGTTGACCTGCTCTCAAAAAAGGCATTGTATCTCATAAAAATGTTCTTGCTCACTTATCTAAGCTCAGCAGCAGGAATCCTTTTGATATCTTGCATGATGTTATCACCAAGTTCCTATAATGTATGAGGGTTAGAACAATTGACTCTGGGGTCTCTCGCGCAGTGAAGAGGGCCCATGGTACTGGTTACCATATGTTTTTTTTATATATATTAATATTTGGATGAAACTCTTGGATAAATGAATACAAAAGAACAAATGTTTTTTTAATGGAATAAGGCTTGAATGATCAAACTTTGAGTTTACCATAGTATATTTAGAACTGTAATCCACTTGACCTGAAAGCACAACAAAATGTTCTAAACATTTCTGTATCACTTGCTTGCAGCTTGTTTGTATTTATTCAACAATTAGTTAATTTAGACACAGGAGTTTTGACTGTGGGTTGCATAGACAAAAATATTAGATTGGCTGATTCATTTGATTTGAAGCAAAACAAGCATATTATTAGTAATACAGACCAGGCGCAGTTTCTTAACATGGTAATGGGTTTTTGCTACAACCAATATCTTGACTCTCCCTTTATGCAAACAGGCATACTATTCATACATTTTGGGCTTATCCTGATCTGATTTTATGGATTTGGACTGCAGCAAGTCATAGTTCAAGTTGTATCAGGAGCACTTTTGGAGGGAATTTGTAATTTGGGTTTTTAAATTAAGTTATTTGGTTGTTTAATGATGCTGTCAATTGTCAGAATCACATCAGTGTTGCTGCTGTGCTGGAATTTCGTCCCGCAGGAGTTTTTACATGCCAGTAAATCTACTGACACTGAGCTGTCATTTTTAGGCACACTTAAAAACCATTGGTCTGGACTGGATTTGAACCTGCAACCTTGGAATCAGTAGGCTAGTATCTAACCAACTGAGCCACCCAGACCGACTTGTAACTTGGGGAATACAAAATTGTTGAAGTGTATTAATATAAGCACATTTACAAGTTTTTAGTGGAGTATTGTATTTAACTCAGTGTGTATTTTTACTTAATGTAAATACATTGCATAAAGTAATTGGAAATACAATTCACATTGTATTGTAATTGTATTGTGATTTGATGTGACATATCAAAGACAATTTATGCAAATGAATAAAGGGAACAATAACAAATCGAGGCTTCACAGGTAATCAGCTGTGAAGCCTTGATTAATAATGCTCGCCATGAAAGCTTCAAATCTTCCAATAACATTATAGATAGGTATGCAGATGTTCAGAATGTATAGCAGATAGCTACCACTGGGATGGGTGAGTGGTTTTGTTTGTCACTAGTGCTGAGGGTCTGTGGTCTGATTCTCGACTCTGGGGTAGTGATTTAGAGTCGTTCTTATCTAAGTCTTCACCTCTGGCTAGTACATGTGCAGTATTGCTAATGTCCAACTAGTTCAGTCCACTGCAAAACCTGTGGTCTTCTCATTTCACTGCCATCCTCATCACCTTACCATGAGAGATAATGGTCTATTCCCTAAGGGTGCCTTCACCTTGAAAATATGTCCAGACATCCCTAGGTAGAATGAGGTACACCTGAAGGTCATATGCTAAGTGGGCAGCATTAAAAAGCAAACATATGTCTATTTAGACAGATAAAATAGGATACATTGAAATACAAAGTAATAAAATACATTGCTTGCCAAATATTTTTATTTGTAATTTTGTAGTGTAAATAATGATTTTTTATTGCTTTTAACTTTCCAGTTTGTGCAATGTTTAACGTGTAACTGTGTCACAATAACTACAATAGTAGGTACTATGAAAATAGCCCCTTTACATAGCTTTCTGGCAGCACGAAAAAGGAACTGAGTAGTATAAATTGAGCTCTTAGTAAAAATTGGGGGAGAATTTTTTTGGAGGGGAGAGAGGGAGGGATATACCATAGCCTAAGAGGGGATGAGCACCACTGGCCTGTATTATATTGTTTGCAGGTGCCAATAGTTCACCCACAGTTATGTAATGGCTTAGTGTCAGGCATAATGAACCAAGGGAAGACAGGAGTGTGGTGGGAAAGTGCAGGGCATGAATTTATGTTACTAGGGTATCCATAAGTAAAATTTATAAATCTTGCAGTATTTATCTAAATGTTTTCATTCAGACTTTGTCACATACTGCTCTACCACAATTATACCAGGTCTTAAATTTCATACAAGTATCTTCAATCTTTTTTGGGAAAAATATTTTACTTTGCTTTTATTATGCTAATTAATCAGGTGTTCCGCATGATGCAGAAATCATAATTTTGAAAAAATAAAAATACTACCCTAATAACATTAATTATACAGAACTGATATGTAGAATTTTGTCTCTTCTATTTGTTTCAGAACAATTTTTAAACCTTGAAATATAATTTTGACAATTCTTCCTCAGCGGTCAGATTAATTTTATCATAACTCAAGCAATTTGAAAGTAGTGTAGCATAAATTAAATGTGAGTGTTTTTTAAGTTCATTTTCTCTTGAGTTTTAGCTGATAATTTCAACACGATTATTTACAAATTACATTGTTTTGAACATTTTAATGTGCAAAAGAGCAAGAAAAATCAAAATTCAGGAAAAGGTATTTGAAGTAAATACTGGCCATTAGGTTGTGAGTTATAGGGTGTTTCACATGTATTGAAACTACCTTTCAGACCTAGTGGTTTCAATTGGAACCATCCCAGTACTTTTTTTCTTTGCTGCCTTTACTGTGGTTACAAACGAAACCAGTTGGAATGACTCGGTAACAAGCTACCATCTGTACTGTATTTTTTAAGCTTCTAGAATCTGCTGTTGAGGATGCCATTCACCAATTATTTAACCTGGGCCCACACTATCCCAAGAAATAGGTGAGATGCAGTGTGCAGTGTGTCTAGTCACACTCCACCAACAGCATATTTCTGGCTGTGAAATATTTCCAGTATTTCAATGGTAGAGATTGACTTGTAGGAAAAGACTTGCAATTTTCCGTCACATATATAGGTGCCAGAGCAAAATCAGTCCATGGAAGTTGCCATCAGCAATCATAGTCAGATTAACATTTTTAGCACACAGTAATGAAACTAAAACCATTTTTAATATACAATATGCTATTAAAATGTGTTTATATCAGAATTACCTTGTTTTATTATAATTTTGAGCTTTATATAATGTACCAGAAAATAGGAAAAGGTTCTGTGTCCGAAAGAGTTAAAGGGCTTTGAAAGCAGAAGCCATACTATGTAATTGAAGCTAAAGGTTCAAAGTATTTCTTGGACATAAAAATAAATTTTTGAGTATTTTTTTAGCATGTCCACACATCAGCTATGGGTACTGATAAACAGCTACATAGAAAATGTTGCCAATTTGCTGTAATCCATATAGTGAGCATCAGTACAGTGCTATGCAATGTGTTTGTGGCAAGTTTTAATTGTTCACTCGAAATATTTAAGTTCAATGCAGATAATGGTGTTATGTGGGAAACAGTTTATTCTGTTCAGTCTCTTCCATCACAACTTGTTTAAAACTTAACTTTGAAGAAAAGTGTGAAATTGAATCTCTTGTTAGACCCATAACAAATCTAAGTCACTGTTAAAACAAAACAAAGGTTACTTAAGAGGAGTTTTAATAGTGGTGTATGTATATGAGAAATATGCTTGGATGTATGGTTATGATGTTATAAATCATATTCAAGTTGTTCTCGGGCTTCAAGCCAGGTGTAGTGATGAAGAGCCATCGACGTTTCGGGAGTGTACATCTCTCTCGGTTTCTGGGAACGCAGGGTTAAGGAGGCTCTGTCCATCTCCTCCGAGAAGAGCACACTGAACCAGGACGATGGATTGCAGTTTAGTCCCTCCTGGAAACCAGCCTTAAAGTTGGAAATCGATCGGCTCAGAAAACACAGATTCCAACGGAGCATTGAACCAACTCCACATTAGACTGGGTGTTTTCTACTTGGTACGTACTAGCGGACAGTACATATACTGGCCCCTTAACTCTTGCTAGTCATTCATCATCCTGATGATGGGAGAGATGTACACTCCCGAAACGTCGATGGCTCTTCATCACTACACCTGGCTCGAAGCCCGAGAACAACTTGAATATGTTCGTCGCCAGGAAAGCTTCAAATCATATTTTACTGTGTTTTGTTTTATTAGTGCGTAGATCCACTGAACATCCATGGATAAAACAAGAGATGAATGATTTGCAGCATCTTCATGACCTTGAAAACATATAATTGTACTGTTACACATAAGATGTAAGGAATAAGTTGATGTTTGGAGGTATCTATTCTAATTACCAATTGTAAACTAAGATTGAAGGTACAGTGTTTTCAAATTGCAACAATCATTTTGTGAACCATAAAAGTTCAAAGTCACCAGCTGCATCTGATATTTGACAACCTTTGTTCACTATATTTAAGGATAAAGAAACTGGTTTAAGCAGACATTGTCAACCCTTTTTACTTTACCCTGTAATTAAAGTAAGTAGAGAAAGTATAGTATTCCACCCAAAGTTGGATACAGAAATTTCACCAGGAATACTGCTTTGAGGCCCCCCTGAAACCCAAAAAGAATCATTTTCAGACAAAGCTCTAAACAGCATTACTTCAAAAGGTGTGTTAAATACCAAAGTCGTTATTTCAGTTCAGCATCTTCCAAGGATGTGAAAGAGTTTGAAGAAAATCAACTCTCCCCAAACTACACTTTACATGAAACATTTTTCATTATTTTTGATTTTCTCAAAAACAGCTCTTGACGCTATTAAGATACCATATGTTTAAGCTATTTTCCTGATAAAATATGTATATCTTGAACTTTATAAGAATAGGTTCTGAACACATCATTCTGAAATTACTTTGGTATTACTGGCAAATCATAGGAGATAGATAAAATCTTAACTGCACAAGTGCAAATATGTCAGTAATTTTTGCAGCATTAACCATTTCCGAGACTTCTTCATTATTGGTTTAAATATTCAAATAGTTTATACCTTCCTCAATGTAAATACTTTTAATTCTTTATGTAAAGAGAACAGATTTTCAAAGCTATTACAAAGTGACTGGCTGTGAAAAGGTTTGACTATCGCTTAAACTTGTATTCTTATGTATACCTAGAGTGGAATGTGCAAATGAGTAATGAAGGTTTATCTGTATTAAGAAGTAGAAGAATAAGCTTTTGTAGAAGAGTGAGTAGAGAAAGCAGCACATGAATGCAACACACAAGATTTTTTGGAATAAATTTCTTTGGCAGAACTCCTTGATTTTGCAAGTTAATGTTTAGGAGTAATGTAATGGCAGGATAGAGGAGGATATAAAATCATATGAAGAGGTATCCATGTAATGAAATTGTATTTAAAAAACCTGTTTATTCTCAGTTTTCACTAATATAAACTTTTTTGAAATCTCAATAACCCAAAGTATTTAGTTTACAATGGATTTTACATTATTGGAGTAACAACATGCATACGACAGATTTATTTCCTTCAGTTTAATCATTACATGCAGTTCAGTTCTGTTGCATACCGCAGATGTATTGGTCTGTTTGTCTCACATTACAATTTTGATACTAGTGACAGCAGAAAGGTCAACTGTCAACTACAGAAGCTGTGAAAATCAACTGGCAGAATGTATTTTCTAGTTAGCTTGTATTGATTCTATTATTTAAATTAATTCCATTTTTTAATTAGATTATTTTTCTGGAAAGGCTGCAGAGCCCCTGGGGAGTGGAATTGTAGCAATTAATAGACTCTTTAAAGTCTTAAGGGTCACAAAAACTGAACAAAAAGAAATAGAACAGTAATATCACATACTATAATTTTACTTTCCCTGCCATATTGTTCCATCCTAAAGTTTGATGTAGAGGTTGCATAGGAAGTAATGATTTGAGGTGTCCTAAATAAAAAACCAGGGAAAAGTTCACTATGTAAAATTTTGTTAACGGCGCTGTCATGTACTAAGATATCAGTGTGACCGGTGTGCCGGAATTTTGTCCCGCAGGAATTCCTTTACATACAGCAATAGTTATTTAACATCCTACTGGTATACATCTATCGATTTTAAGCACATTTATAAACCGCTGTCTGCGTCAAGTTTGAACCTTGAGATCAATAGTCAAACGCCCAAAGAATGATTCAGAACCAACCGGTAACGGTAATCAAAGGGGCAACGAGACCGGGAAACAAGCCCACTCCTTTTGATTCACAATAGTCCGACAACGTGAAGGCAGCTAAAAGTCTAATATGCGCAATACCAATCTAACATGCCGTGCCCGGTAACGAGAACCGAAGGTTGCCAAGTCAACTTTCCTGGACCTCTGGAACGGGAAAGCTTCCCATCGGCTTGAACATTCCCATTTGAATACGTGCATTTTAACTTTCTCGTTCTGGTTATCGTTACTGTTACCAGTGGTTGTGAGTCAGCCTAACCACTTGAGCCACCCAGACCGACGAAGGCTTTGTGTATGAAAGGGAGGGAGGGAGTTCTAATTCATAAACGAAATACCGGATAAATACCAAACTTGGTGTTCTAATTTAGGATGAACATGATTTTCCAGAGAATTTCCTCCCTCCAAGCTGTTTTATGTGACACAGTTTTTCTTTTTGTTCTATTGTCTATTTTCTTGTTAGAAATGGCATAATGTTTTTGATTAAATATTTAGATGTCAACAAAATGTATATTTTGAATTTTATGGCGGCAGCCAGTGAAATCGTCCTCATTCTGAAAGACTTTTGCATAACTGGTAAACTGTTAAAAAATATTTTGTTGTTTAACGACGCTGTCAATTGCCAGGATCACATCAGCGTCGCCGGTGTGCCGGAATTTTGTCCCGCAGGAGTTCTTTTACATGCCAGTAAATCTACTGACATGGAGCTGTCGTTTTTAAGCACACTTAAAAACCATCGGCCTGGGGGTAAACTGTTAAGAGATAGATTAAAACTGCTATACACATATTGTAGAGCCCGCCTCTGTGGTGTGAGGATAGTGTGCCTGCCACACATTCAAGAGTTCCTGAGGGATCTTGCTGGGTGAGCTATCCGGATAAGGACTTTCACGGGGTTTTCGTTGTCCTGGAAGACCTATGTCAGTAACGTAACTATGGACCCCGGACTCATTTGTTCATCATTTCACCCATTCATTATTCGTCCGATATGATCTAACAGGTTAGAGGACGCTTAGCAGCTATAGAAGTAATTAAACCATTTTCTTCCCAATGGATCCCAGCAAGCATGCGTTTCGACTCGTTCAGCATAAGTTCTTTTGTAGACCTACTGATGTTAATCCTTTTCCAGGCTTAACAACACACGACAAATTGTTTCGTCGCAATTCCATATGCGGTCAGAGTAGCCCACATCTAACTTCACTATCAATTGCTCTAATTTATCATAGAAGTCTCGATAATGTGTGGCTTACCCATCGATGCTCTGTATGCAAGATTTTCAGGAACCCTCAGTTTGAGATTATTTCTCTTCTTAAAACTGCTTCCCACCATTTGCTTACTGAAATTTTCACCTACCTCTCCTCACCTCACCTCTCGCTGATAAGCAACTTATTTACTATGCAAACTGTTAGTCTGAATCTTATTTCTTCCATTTTTACTTTCTCTACTGGTAAGTAGAAGGAAGTATTGCATTCCACCCAAAAATTCGATGTCGAAATTTCACCGGAAATATATGTTTGAGACCCCCTAAATAAAAAACAAAACCTTTTTAGAAAAAGGCCCGCGTTTGTGTGTGTGTGTGTGTGTGTGTGTGTGTGTGTGTGTGTGTGTGTGTGTGTGTGTGTGTGTGTGTGTGTGTGTGTGTCAGTCCGTGGACAGCATGACTCAAAAACGAAAAGTCGGTTAAAAACCAAAGTTGGTATTTAAGTTTAATGCCTTTCAAGGATGTGACACGAAGGTTTTGAAGAAAATATCTCCACTCTAAACTACCCTTTACATGGAAAATGGCTCTAACGATTTTGATTAAAATATCATATGTTTAAGATATTTGTATGACAAATGAAATGCATATTTTGAATTTTCTGGCTATAGCCTATGTAGTCCTGTTTACTCTGGATGACTTTTGAATAACTCGTAAACTGTATGAGATAAACCAAATCTTACTGTACAAAAAATTTAGATGTCGCTAAAACACAATTTGTCTCTAAACATTTTTTTTTGTAGAGTGGACCATTTCGGAGATATTCCATGTTAATTGTATCAGTTTCGTAAAATTTGGAACTTTCGTGAAACGGAACATCGTTCATTTTTTTATATGTTAAGCGTGCAAAGAGAACGGGATCTCAAAGTTTTAAAACATTTGACTATCGCACGAAGCCTACTGTATTCTAATATTCCTCTTGCACCTACAAGGAAATAAACAATAAGATAATTTGTACAAATGTTAATCTCAACTAACACAAAGAAGATAACGAGTTTGTAAGAATGGTTAGTACAAGAGTAAAGAAAGTCATATGAGTGCAACACATCAAATTTTTATAACATAGTGGACTAATTTAATTTCAGTGCAAATGGTTTTCCTGATTTAGGAATGAAGCTTGTTTCGTTTTCAGAATTAAAAGAAACAAAATCTTTCAATGACCATGGAACACACATTCCTTTGGAAGCAGCATAAACTGAGATATTTTCATTCTTTATTTGTTTTGCATTTACAGATGTCATATGCACGGTATCTCGACCTTTCCTGGGACATATTCACCTGAAATAATATGGACGTAAATTAGGTAAGGAAAATTCGTAATAATTGCAAACTTAAATCACATTAAATGTTGGATATTATCGTGCTACCTCGCGGCTTCAAATGGTGCATAAGATTGCAGGTATCCAGTGTCGCAGAAAGCAGCGTTGTCACGTTTTCTCCAAGTAAACATACGCGCAAGCATGGGCATTTATTTCTTAGAGTATCAATGAATGAGAAGAGTGAGAGAGAAAACAGCGAAGACGTTGCAACGCTGTGTTTACTCCACGCGGACTGAACATCTGTCATTTGTGATTTCTACGGATTCATTGGCTGAAGTGACGTGCTAATTGGTGCAATGAGAAACGTCGGCGGCTTCCAAGAATAATCAGTGCGTTATCTGAGAGGTTTATATTAACAAAGATAAAGAGCAGGTTAACCTTTTGGGTAACACGATTATACACGTAAATGTAGCAAATTCAACATCGAATAATTTATATACAGTGGTCTTTATTGATACAATCCGCTGGATTCCCGTTATAAGTCAAAACTAATCCTTGCGAAAACGCCATTTTTGCAACCAATGAAAAAACTAGCAATTTCCTCTCAGAACCTAAGCTGCATGAATAGATAAGATATATCACTGTATACGTTTAGCTTAATTCATGCTCAAGAAAACGATGTGTTTTGATTAAAATATCTTGATAGATTAAGTCCTCAGTACAGATTAATGAAACCGTTAAAACTTGAAAATTGTGAGAAGTCTGAGGACAGCCCGAGGTGTGTCATACCTGTATCTAGCCTTGTCGGGGGTTAACCACTGTAGTGACGGGATGTGGGGTTTGCAGGGTGGCGGGTGTAACTGAAGTTGGATTAATGACAGGAGGTAACAAGATTTGCTCCTCAACGGCGGCAGGTCAGGGTGCAACGGTCATTGCGTACCGCTGGGGTAAGTACTGAATCCAAATTTTGAAATCCAAGCATCTCTTGGTAGGATTGTATGGGAGCTCAGCTTTTGCTGCTGGTGGAAATTGAGAAAAACTCTCAGCAAACACAACTACCTTCTTTCACAGTCTTCTTTTCTCAACTGGCACCAGCGAAATGCTATACTGCCATACATGATGCAAGAGGAACCAGCAAGGGAAGTTGGACTGTCCCATAAAAATACTCCCTTTATTCTAATGTTCGAATTTGCTCAATTTCTACTGTTAATGTAAACATCTTTTTCTTTTCTTTTTCTGCTACTTAATTTTGGCAAGTTGAGAAACTGTTGCGTTCCACCCAAAAATTCGACACCGAGATTTTATCGGAAACGAAATAGGTTCAGTGTCTTCCTAGGATGCAGCACAAAGACTTTCAAGAAAATCCCCCATCCCAAACTGCCCTACATGGACACTATTTTGCCTTTTTCTTAATTTTCTCAAAAATGACTAACGGTTTTGATTAAAATGCCATATGTTAAAGAGAGTTGAAGGACAATATGAATTTTCTGTGAACAGCCTGTGAAGCTTGCGTTGTAAGGAATTTTCCATAACCTTAAACCTGAAGAGATAGATGCAACCTTTCGTACTACACGAAAATGCGGATCTCTTTACAACAAAATATAAGTCAAGTAAATGTTTTTATGAAACTAATCCGATATATTCTTTGTTATTGGTTTGAATTTTCCAAAACCTATAGTTTCTCGAAAGGGAAATCGCTGTTCGTTTTTTCTCTAGGCCAACAAAGAGAACGGAATTTCATAGGAATCATATAGCGGCAGGCTTTAACAATTATGGCTATTGCTATAGCCTACTGATCATCCTATATAAGCGTATAATGCATGTTTATCTCGATTGACAAGTAGTAGGTAAATAACAAGCTTTTGTAGGAATAGCGAATAGAGGTCATGTGAATGCAATACATAAGTTTTTTGTTTTGTTGTTGTTGTAATTTAGAATTGGGTGTTGTGATAGAATAAAAGTGGCAGAGCAGTTAGCGCACATCGTCTCTTGGTAGTAAATATTATACAAGTATGTACATATATAGAACGCATACCATTGCAACAGGCGCCGTACGCAACTATTTCACTAATACATTATGCCAGCAACCTCGTAACTCTATGTTAAGAGATACATTTTACAACACGTAAAAGATAAGGAACACTGAAAACTATAAATTCCAGACGTGTCGTCATATATTCAGTTAGTGCAGTCAAATAGGGTACGCGGCCTAAACTTGGAAAAAAATGTTTCAACCGGCTGGCTCTATCTAGTACTGTTTGCACATGGTAGGTAGAGAAAGTGTATATTTTGCTAAAAGAAAAAGCAGCCTGAGGTTTATATGGAATATACACTTTGAGCTTTTCTCAACCGCCCCCAAAAGTCCCTTTTTACTTTCTCTGCTACTAAACCAAAATTCAATTTCGAGGTTTTACCGAAAATATATTTTGAGGCACCCTGAATTTAAAAAAAAAAAAAAAAAAATAATAATAATAATAATAATAATAATTTAGACAAAGATCCGTGTGTGTGTCTGTCTGTGGACAGCATAGCTCAAAAACGAAAAGTCGGTTAAAAACCAAAGTTGATATTTAAGTTTAATGTCTTTCAAGGATGCGACACAAGATTTTGATTAAAATGCCAATTGTTTAAGGTATTTTTATGACAAATCAAATGTATATTTTGAATTTTCTGGCGCACTTAAGAACGACACGCAGATTTGAACCCGCGACCTTGGGAGCAGTAGGCCAGCCTCTAACCAACTTAGCTACCCAGACCGATAATGTGGATCTCGTTAAAACACAATTTATGTCCAAATGGATTTTTTGTGGACCATTTCGGAGATATTCCTTGTTATTTGTGTGAGTTTTGGACTACTTAAACCTTTTACTTTCGTAAAATGGAACACCGTTATTTTTTATTTTAGCCGTGCAAAGAGAACTGAATCTCAAAGCTTTAAAAGATTTGACTATCGGACAAAGCCTTCTGTATTCTAATATTCCTCTTGCACCTACAAGGAAATAAGCAATAAGATAATTTCTGCAAATGTTTATCTTAACTAACACGAAGAAGATATAGGAATAAGAGTTTGTAAGAATGGTTAGTACAAGAGTAGAGAAAGTCATGTGAGTGCACACATCAGATTTTCTTTCTTTCTTTTTCTTTCTTTTTTTTTTTTGTGGGGGTGGGTCTTTGAGTTATTTGTACATCACACACACACACACACACACACACACACACACACACACACACACACACACACACACACACACACACATTCACACTCTCATTCATACTTTCAGAGTCTCGGGAGAATAGGGAAGTAAACTTCCCACTCCCCACCCAGGAATTGAACCCGTGACCCTTCGAACAGCAGGCTGGTACTGTACTGACTGAGCTACGGGGAGTGTCATTTTTTATTTTCTCAAAAGAAGTCTCTAATAATTTAAATTAATTCATATATTTCAGGCACTGATTAACTATATATTGAATTTTCTGTGCATAGCCTATGAAGTAACAGAAACAGGCATACATTTTAGTAGGTAAAGTGTTGCATTCCATACAAAAGCTTGGTACCGAGATTTCACGGAAAATACATGTTTTAAGGTGTCCTGATTAAATTTGTGTGTGTGTGTGTCCATGTGTCTGTGAACAGCATGACACAGAAACGAAAATTTGGTTGGATACAAAACTTGGTGCGATGAGAAGATTTTTAACAAAATCCCTTCAACCCCCTCATACTCTTTGTATGAAAAGAAAGTTTTTGTGATGTTTGATTTAGTCAAAAACAACTCTTAACGATTTATATAAAAATACCACTTGGTTGAGTTATGTGCACGACCAACGTTCTGGAAATAGCCTGCGAAGTCTTCATTCCGAACGACTTTTGTACATATAAGGTATAGATAAAAGCTTAATACCAAGAAACTGTGGGTGTTCTTTAAACAGTTTATGTTAAATAACATTTTTATGACCGTTACCATTTCCGAGATATTCGTTGTTACCGGTTTGGACTTCCTAATACTTCTATTGTTTTGAAGTGGTAAGCTACTTCTTTTCAGGTCATACCAAGAGCATGGAGTTTCAAAGCCATCACATATTGGTCAGCTTTTCAAAAATCTGCCTCGCTTTAACCTACTATTGTACCCTCACCCAAAACGAAATGTACAGGATGGGTGTGAAATGATCCGCCAGACTTTAAAAGCGGATTTCTCATGTTGTGAATAACAAGAAAGTCTAATACCAAAATGTTAAAAAGTTTATAGTTCCTTAGAACAAAAAAATTATCAAAGAAATGTATCATCACCTGGTTGAAAAATTATTCATTGAAGGTTCTTGATTTATGGCTATATTCATAGAAAATTGAATAAACAGCTTTTTCCTTTGGCGTATTTCAATAGATTCAACGGTTTTTGTGTAAATTAAATTAAAAAAAATCCACAATTAATTGCAACAAAAAGGCAATATAGCCATAAATCAAGAACCTTCAGTCAATAATAATTCAGCCAGGTGATGATACTTTTTTTGATAAAAATATTTTTTTCTAGAAAACTATAAACTTTTCGACATTTTGGTATTAGACTTTCTTGTTATTCACAACATGAGAAATTTGCTTTTAAAGTCTGGCGGATCATTTTACTTCCACCCTGTATAAATATGTAATGAAACTTTTCTAATTTAACAAACATCATACAGAAAAATAAGCTTTTGAAAAAATAGTTTGTAGAGAACTGGGCAACTGGTACTCTCTGAGCGCAGCCTGCTCGTGGCCTTGCACAGGTAGGTGTATGTTTAGTAGGTAGATAAAATGAGGGTCACCCAAGCTATTCTGTGAGTTGCCCGGGCCTAAGTTTAGAAGAGTGTACGGAGAGAGTCATGTGAGCGCAACAAATCCGCTTTTTTTAATTGCAACCATGTTAACTTCAAGAAAATAAAATTATGCAAAACTAAAATTCCAATACACATAATATATAATTTATCAAACTTGAGAAGGTTGACTATTATATTACAGTTCAGGAACGCACACGGATCGTCCGTACACATAAAGTATTTCATCAACCACTACAGGCACGGATTGTGATTTTTAATGTATTTATAAATGTACAAAGAGAATTTAGCAGAAATGGGATCGAAGTTAAGAGTAGCTTAGATGGACAACTTGAGAAGAAAGCTTAATTTTTGGTGACCGAACACTTAAGGGGTTGAAATTGAGAACGTGCACGAATATGTAATTGTACTCGGATATGAGCTATTCTGAATCAATTTAATTCTTTGTTCAAACGTATTTTTCTTTCTATTATTTTATAGCGTGCTGCGGTTTGTCTCATATTTGTGTTCTGGTGTGTAATTTTGCCTTCTGCACGATGTGAAAGGTTGAGGAATAAATCTTCGCCAATTCGTAGAAAATTGCGATAATTTTCCGGGTTATCTAACCTCAATTCGTTTTGCAGTAGACCCAATATACCTCGGCCCGTGTCCTGTCCTCTTCTTTGTAACCATTACAATATCCACCAATGTCTTTTACTTCTAATACATTTTTTCTTCTACTCAGACTCGTGGAAATACATCCCAAACCTATACTTATTATAGTAAACGCTAAATTAATATTTGCTTCCGCCATGTTTATTTTTCACGCTTGCTGTGTGAACTCTTGTTTGTATTGGACCAAAATGTGACAGACGCTGTTTCGTTTGTGTGCAATTCCATTGGATACAAAAAGTTGGACCGTGGGACACCGGTTTTACTTTGAAAATACCTAAGTAGCTGCACACAGTAACTTTCTCCGTTATTTTTTAGGAAACACTAGCAATGTTGAAATGGGTCGAAGGTTTTCAACTTTCGATGGAATTTGCGTTTTGAATACCAGAACATGCTTAAGAGATTGTTAAAAAATTTCGAATTCCAAACACGGATTAACACAGAGAATTAAGAAAGCAATTATGCAAAAATTATTATTTTGATTATATTCGCACTAGTAGCATACATTTCTTTACATTAAGTACTTTATAATGCACAGAAAATCATGTTAACATAGCATTTAAATTTTGAGTACGGAACTTAGTTTTTGCATGAGTCCTGCTGTATTAGAATGTTCTAACAGATTGTACAGACATAAGTTGCCATAGTGCACTTCTGATGAAGGGGTCGACAGCTCTGCAATCGATACACGAACATAGCAGTTTATAAAAATGTGACCGACCCTTGTAACTCCTCACGCCCGGCTGGATTGTTTTGTCGTCGTCAGTGCAGCGATGCCAGAAGACCAGCGGCCTGGAAAACTCTAAGCGGGTAAGTCTCGTAACACACAGGGACAATATTAATCAGCAATTATTTTTTGTTGACACTAGGCCGCACGAAAACAAGTAATTTAGAACGGAATCCTGGTCGAATTTAGCCCTCAGTTGTCTTGATTACTAAAAGAACTGTTTTATTTTTATATCCACCGGTGCCTATAATAATTTTATAAAACAAATGCATGCGTTACCTGAATTATAAACAGATTGATGTCAAAATCGCACGTGCAATAAAGAGTGACTGAAAACGAGTAAAAAACGAACGCTTCCGATACCATTATAATTTCTTCACAAATGGAACATTCGAAGTCTTGTTGCAACTTCTGATTCAGGTTGGCGAGGAAACTGAAGATGTCATGTCCCAAAATTGGAGTCCTTTGTAAGGTGACAACAAATGTTCATTTATCTAGATATGCCAGCATTACGAAGTTTAATCAAAGTGCATAAAATAACGATGTAGGTCAACATTTCACAGTTTACTACTGTTTTGCCTTTTTCTGTACCCTCGCTTTATTTACGCCATACCGCGGCGGTTGCCTTACTTTTTAGTGCACATGATGGCCGCAGTTGCGTAGTCACCTGTAAAATCTGCTTGTGTAATGTGCTGACAGTTAGTGATAGTTGCATAGTTGCAGGGGATTTAATCAGAAAATGGACATTTGAGTGATAACTGTTCTGTACTCTAGTGGATCTAGTTAGTTGCGTGATCTCATCTGCGCTATTTCTTGGTACTTTGGGTCATGGTATTGAATAACCAAGTATTCATCTAGCACAGGCATGGGGACGAAGGGTGACAGGAATGCAATGAGTATTTACCCCATCACTAAATGTAGACAATGTCTTTTCCGGTTCTGCTTGTGTGCGTATCCACATCTTTACAAACCAGGTAAGTTTCAAGGCGTGCAGTGGCGGAACCGGATAGAAGCATGGTTTTGTGATTACGTTACGTACATTTTCTTTTGGCATAGCAAACACGATGCTTTATTTTTACTAGGAACACAGAAACACTTATGTTCCCATTCAACTTTGAGGCTGTTATGCAGCATGATTCCACCATTGACACAATGTGAGGGACTGAGGTAGATAGATAACAGCGGGGAGCGTGGCCTGGTAGCTAACCGTGTGTAGCACAGTGGATGGGGTTAAAAGTACGATGTAGGGGAAATGACACATTGTGTTACTTCTCCTCGTCTATGATCTAGCAACCGAGGGCAACTAATAATTGACTGGTACGTGTTAAGGATTGACTACATATCGGAAGGGATTCGCACATGTCACGCTGACTCAGATTTTGGGCGTCAGACCCAGGACGGAAGGGATGAGATGAGAGTACCTAATGGGCGGCCGATGAACCACAAAAAGTCGCCCACTGAGAACGTGCGCCTATAGGTTTACAGGTAGTTATTCATCTTGACGCGAGGTTCGCACACGAAGCCTGCCATCCAGGTTTCAACTAGTGGCCTTTCTTGGAGAGGCGCCACCCTCGCAACGCAGCCGACAGATACCCCTGAAAAATCGGATGGAAAGGACATGAAAAGAGATGAAAGGACAGCAAATTCAGGGGATGTGTAAATATACTCCCCAGCATCGTCAGGTGACCCCGAAAAAGGCACGGGTCAGGAAGGTCGCCCACGGGAATCAAACCCACGACCTCCCAATGCGAGCCTTATACGTTATCGCGGAGCCATCTCGCTGGGTTACTGTCAGGAAGCCCGAAACCTCTCGAATGCTAGCCACAGATCCGCATTCGTTATGTTCTTCTATATAAGCAGTACAGACATAAGCATAAGGAAAGAGTGAAGAATTACTTCCATAAACCAGAGCATAAGGCAACAGCGCAGTGGGCGCTCTGATGCAATAACTTACTGCGGTTCCATTTTTGGCTAGATAGAAACGCAATGAGCCAACGTTCAGCCTCTTTGGCGTCCTACATAACTACACAGGAGTGCTTCAATTATTATCTAACTCCTGCACGGATGGAAGGAAATTGGAAGATCCTCTTCTGAGAAATTCTATCTCGTTACCCTTGCATCCCCCCTACTACTTACAGTAAGAAGGGGTAGTATTCATTCCACCCGAAAATTCGATATCGTGATTTAACTGGAAGTACATATTTTGGAACCCTTTGATCTAAAAAAAAAATGCACTTTTAGAAAAAGGTCCTTGTGTGTCAGCATAACTCAAAAACGGTTAAATACCAAACTTCTTATTTAAAATCAATACGTTTCAAGGATGAAAAACAAAGATTTTAAAGAAAATACCCCACCATTAACTACCCTTTACATGGAAAAATACAACATATATAATATACAAGGCGGTCTGGATGACTCAGTTGGTTAGACGCTGGCCTACTGATTCCGGGGTCGTGGTTCAAACCAGTCCAGGTCGATGGTTTTAAGTGTGCTTTAAAACGACAGCCCGCTTTCAGTAGATTTACTGGCATGCGGGATGTAATTTCGGCACACCGGCGGTGCTAATATGATCCTGGCAATTGACAGTGTCGTTAACAAACTAAATAATTTTTAATCAAGGAAAAATACGACTTTCATTAAAACATCATGTGTATTTTCATGACAAATGAAATGTATCTTTTGAATTTTCTGAAGTCCTTTTTATTCTGGATGACTTTTGCATAACTCGAGAAGGGCAAAATCTTATAATGTATGGCAAATAAAATTTTAAATACTTATATTTTTCTCCATAAGAAATCATTCGTTCTTTTTATGACCTGGCCATGCAAAGAGAATGGAATGGTAAAGCCATCGCTTAGCAACCAATTCTTAATATTTTGACTCGCTTAAGCCTCCTATAAGGAAACATTTGTTACATAATTATAATGGATAGAGAAAGTCATGTGAATGTAACACATAGGATATTTTACTTTCTCTATCACTTACTCATACAGTATTGTATTCAATCCTAAGCTTCGATGTCGGGATATAGTTGGAAATACGAGTAGTCTATTGTCAGGCATGCTCAAAAGAAGTAAGTTTCTTGGAAATAACCTAAACACTACATGCATTATCTTACAGAAGTGTATTTAGGATCTGTATTTTTAATTTCAGGTTAAATGTGAGAAGAAATCCCATATTGAGCAGCATAAATCTGCAGCTTTAAATATTGTTAGTGTTGCTAGGAGAAATAAGTCCAGCAGTATCAGTAGGTAGACGTTTATTTCTTCCACAATTGGCAAACCTGAAGATAACTTTAACCTTCGCCTCTGCCAGGCGTTGGTATCTGCAAAGGTCTCATGGAACGTGCTAACGGACCCGACCATGAAAACATTTTTGGAAGAGATTACTGGCCGCTTTATACTTAACGAATCCACTGTAAGTAAGAATTATTTGGTTCCTGTTCACCAGAACACACTACATGAAATAAGAAAAGATATAGGGGATAAGTACATCTGGTGTTCTGTTGATGAGACAACTGATAGTTGCGGTCGCTTCATTGTGAATGTGGCAGTAGTGAAGTTGGACCCAAAAGAACCAGGTAACCCTCATCTAATTCTTTGCAAAAAAAATAGACAAATCTAACAACAGCACAATAGTCTGTGCAGTGAGGGACGCTTTACGCATATTGAAGAGAATCGGGACAGTAAGTTCCTATTGTTAGTGACAGATAGTGCTGCCTACATGTTAAAGGCAGGGGAAGTTCTCCAGTCTTTCTATCCAAGCATGCTGCATGTTACATGCTTGGCTCATGGCCTGCACCACCTTGCGGAGGAGGTTAGAAGCCATTTTGATGATGTGAACAGCGTGATATCTTCGACCAAGAAGGTTTTCTTGAAAGCCCCAATACATATACAGTTATTCAAGGAGGAGCTACCGGCAACTCCTCTTCCACCTGAGCCGATACTTACCCGCTGGGGAACTTGGCTGCCTGCTGCCTTTTGCTATGCTGAGCAGCTAAATGACATTAAAAATATAGTAAACGACTTTGATGAAACGGACGCTTCCTGCATCGCCAAGGTCAAGAAATATCAAGGCTTCTACGATCGTCGCTTCCCTTGCGTATATTAAGGCGCATTTTTATTGTTTTCCAGAAGCTATCGTATTGAAAAGCACAACCCTGCCACTCAAACGTGCTATGGATATCTTCGACAATGTTTCCACAAAAGAAATATCTGTACCAGGGGAGTTGCATGTTCTTCAAAGCTGCAGAGAATTGTTCAACGTAATCCTAGGTTTAATGATGTGAAAGTGACCTCTTCAATATTGCAGGGTGAAAAGTATACCGGAGAAATATCCCTAGAACCTGAGCATTAGCATCAATGACCTACGCTCCTATGACATCATGTTCCGTTGAAAGAACTTCTTCACAGAAGAATGTGTTACGTGATAATAGGATAATAGGATAATGTGGGTACGTATGCAGTTATATATTGCAGTTATTCAGTTATATATAATCATCAAAAGAGACAGTAAAATAGATTATCTGTATGCTGTATGATTTATATCTCAAAAAAGTAAGCAAAAAAGAAAATTATTTGTACCACTATTGATCCGCAAAGCTAAAAGCTAAAACAAAAAACCTATTTCAGGTATGTGAAAAACCCAAAAAACCTATTTTAGGCATATGAAAAACCTAAAATGAAGGTTTATAGGACCTAAAAATCCGGGCCCTAGTAATGAGATACCAATGCCAGCACTCTTCTACCCAACTGAAGAAGAAAATACAGGAGAAACACAGAGAGCATGGGACAACGCTGAAAAGGGTGCTCGCTACAAATCCTTGTTCCCAAACATCCAGGAGAGACTACAAATGAAAATAGCAATAACACCAGAATGATTGTCATGGAAAAAAATCATAGGACACTAGATTACCCTATTTTCGGCTGCAGAGATGGAGAACAAATGACACAACACTATATATTATATCTGTTTATTTCATCTAGGTAAATTGAACTATATGTAATTATAAGGAGAGCGTGGAACCGCGTGTAGTCACATGCGATACGGGTTAGTTGCACATGGAGAATGAATGACATAACCGGTGCCATGCAACCGTCTTATGTGCACGCGCATCAGCAGACGCCTGCAGCTGTGCACACGCGAGAGTAGCAACAATAGAACCCATTTGCACTAAACTTGCGGCTTATTGCACAATATTTCGCCCTGTAATTATAAGATAATATGCTTCGTTATTAAACATGATGACTTAATAAATTTGTTAAAAAAGCATACACACAGCCCCTTTTCTAAAAATGTTTTCTTTTTTAATTTAAGTAGTCTCAAAATATGCTCTTCCGGTGAAATCTCCGTATCGAAATTTTTGGTGGAATACAACTGCTTACTCCAAGTGTGTAATGGGAATAGTAAAAATCTGATGTGTTGCACTCATATGACATTCTCTACTCTTGTACTAACCATTCTTACAAACTTTACACCTATATCTTCTTCATGTTAGTTGAGATAAACATTTGCAGAAATTATCTTATTGCTTATTTCCTTATAGGTGCAAGGGGAGTATGAGAATACAGTAGGATTTTTTTGGTAGTGTTTAAAGCCCGCTTTTACTACATAGGCACCGCAGGCGGTGACACTGATGATACATGGAATGAAGATGGAGCACCGGTGTAATGAGATGGCGGGGGAAACAGGAGAACCCGGAGGAAACCCGCCCCAGCGCCGTTTCGTCCACTACGAATCCCATATGCGGTTGCCTGGAATCGAACCCGCCGCTTTGGTGAGCAGCGAATGGTCTCACCTCTCGGCTGCGGCGAGGCCACAGTAGACTTTGAGCGATAGTCAAATCTTTTAAAGCTTTCAAATTCCATTCTCTTTACACGATTAACATATATAAATGAATAACGATGTTCCATTTGACAGAAGTATATGGGCTGGTGCCAACTTATGCAGCGTGGCCGGGTGTTGCACTAGTGCGGGTGTTATGGAGACTACATTCTGGCGATCAGCTTCCTCAGACTAAGCTCTTGAAGTTATCCTGTAGTCCTAAGAGTCCTAAGTTCTTCAAAACTCACACAAATAACAAGGAATACCTCCAAAATGGTTCACTCTACAATATATATATTTATACATAAATTGTGTATTTTAGCAAGATCTACATTTTTTGTATAGTAAGATTTGGTCTATCTCTTATGGTTTACCAGCTATGCAAAAGTCATCCAGATTAAATAGAACTACATGGGCTATAACCAGAAAATTCAAGATACACATTTCGTTTGCCATGAAAATATTTTAAACATGTGACATTTTAATCAAAATCGTTAGAGCCATTTTCAAGAAAATAAAAATGTTCGAAACATTTTCCATGTAAAGGGTAGTTTAGGGTCGAGCAATTTTCTTCAAAATCTTCGTGTCACATCCCTGAAAGACATTAACCTTAAATACCAACTTTGGTTTTTAATCCACTTTTCGTTTTTGAGTTATGCTGTCCGTGGGCGCGGACATTTTTCTAAACATGCTTTTTTGGGGGCCTCAAAACATATATTTCCGGTGAAATCTCGACATCGAAGTTTTGGGTGGAATATCTTGCTTACTCTACTTTAGTATACGTAGTAGAGAAAGTTAAAATATGACATCTTTTTCATTGTGCTTTTGGAAGGCAGTACCTACACAATTTTGAAACAAATGAGTGAAGACAAGAACAAGCAGAGGGTGAACTCATATTTTTATTATGATTTCTTTTTTAATTTTGCATAATGTTTGGTCACATTTCACAGATACATTACTTCAAACGCTATTTGTCTGTGTCACACTTACGTTGTATGAATGAAATAACATACACACACAACAGACAGTGTTTGCAGAATATTAATTGACTGACTGACATAGTATAAGAGTTAAGATGTGTTGTGTGATTGGTCATGCAAAAGTGTCCCCAGTTGTAAAGCTCCAGACGTTGTTAAGAATTGAAAGTTCCATTCTGTTGGATGTTCCCTTACATTAGATTGCATGTTACTGCTATTAATATCTCGCGAACAGTTATGCAATTGACAGTTGTGATGTCATTATCTGGAACCTTCAAATGCTTCCTTCCTCCGGAACCTGGATGCCATACACAACTCTCCCGATTAATTATTGTTGTCTGTACGCCTGGGGCACGATGCCAATAATCCGTGTATCCGATCTTATACAAAGGAAGCGTGCTCAGGTTATCTTTTTAGAACGTGAGACACAAAGGGGATACTAAACTCAAATCAATATTTTCCAGAAATGCACGTTTTGAGAACTTGGTTAAAAATGTAGAAAAAGTTCCATGTATGTGAGAAAACAGCTCAAAAACGAAATGTTTGATAAATACCAAACTTGGTAATTAAGTTCAGAATTTTTGAAGGATGCCCCTAATGACCTAGTTGTCGTCGGGCCCTTAAACACCAACACCGCCACCGCCAACGCCACCACCACCACCACCACCACCACCACCACCACCACCACCACCACCACAACCACCACTACCACCACCACCACCACAACCACCACCACCACTACCACCACCACCACCACCGCCACCACCACTTGAAGGATGAGACACGAAATTTTCAAAAAATCCTCCAAATCGTCGTTATATGGACTTCATTCGTGTTGTATTTTCACAAAGTTGGGTTTGGTAGAGTTATTTTCCAGACACAAAATATATTATCTTAACTTTTCTGCGGATAGTCTGTAAAGGGCTCTTCATTCGCAGGTAATTTAGTATAATTTTGTATAATCGGCAAACATGTTGACATAGGTCAGGTAATCATGATTACATCGCAGGCTTCTCCGCCTCTGACATCAGACCTACCCCGTTAAATTGATTCTCCATCAGTAGCCAGCACACGCGTGGGGTCATTAGTGACACGTATTTCATTCAAAACTGCCAAATAATGAACGAAAGCGTTCTTTCCAAATAGAATTGGAGGAAAATTTCTTCTGTTCTGCAGAAGGAGATATGTTAATGTATTATTTGCTCAAAACTTCTTGTTGGTGCAGCCATGGCAAAATGATTGAACGCATTAGGAAAGCAGAAGATTTCCAAGTCCTACGTCGTGTTGCAACGCGGTTTACACAAGTCGATATTTACAACATGCAGCTGAGTTTATTGATAGTCTGTCTTCCATACGTTATCGTCTGTCGGACGCACAAATAGGCTGTTTCTTGAATCACCACTCACATTTGTATACATACGTGCAAATACAAATGTGAGGGTGATTCAAGAGATAGCCTATTTGCGTCAATTTTACCAGACCTTAAACGACCATCGTTTTGTTTCTCAAATTACAGCCTACAGCATACAAATCACATAAACACGTTTTCTCCCGGTTGATTGACGATGCTGGGTTGGATTATATAATACCGCGAATGTTCATCTTCCCCGTCTCCGGTCGTTTCATTTCATTGTAACGTTTCAAGGTCGAGGGATCAGGCGAGTGATCGGCGGCTGAGAGGGATGACGGGGAAGTTTGCTTTGTGGAACTATCTGCCCTCGCGATCGATGTTTTACTTTTTTGTTGCGCATGGATTGTTTTCGCATTGTGAATAAATTGAATAATTAATTTCCTCAAAACTGTGAAACACATTGTGCTGGAACTTTGCGTGATAGTTTATAACATAATCACCCATAAGTATGCAAAGAATTGATTTCATACCAAAAAAATATAGAAAGTTCAAAGTTCAGTCACAGGTCCCTTAACTGTCGAAATCCTCCATTTGTTGATAACCACAACCTGAACCCATGAAAAACAAAATTATTCGGATTCACCTTAGCCTGCGGAACGAAAAATCATCGAACATAAGTGTACCTTATAGTTAACTGCTAAATTCAAAATTGTATGCCGCCTTTAGGTACAATAACTGGAATATCTGAGATCACATTGAGGATTTACCGGACAGTTGAAAGAGATGAGGGCTGTTTTTACGGATATCTCGTACAAGGCAGCTCAGCGACAGTGGAAGATGATCTGTGGTAATATTCTCGACTAGTAATACATTTCCAAATCTGATTCGACTTTGCACAATGTAAACGTCAATTTAACGTTTTAAAGTCACTGTATAGAATATTGAACATTTCAAATTATTAAGATGTAATATTAGGAAGTGCTTGGTGCCAAAAAAGGTTATTTGACTTACAGTTCTTCCTTAGAAATTCTGTGTATAATTCATAATTATCGAGTTTCAGAGTAATCAAGGCTAAGAAAGCTTCACGAGGAATGAAGATAAGTTATCTTGCCAGTATTTAGGGAGAGAGATATAGAAGATGTTGCTCTTGGTGAGGTGAATTGCATGAAGGTGCACGTAGGAGTTCTACCAACGCCATCTAATTTTGTGGACACATTTTGGCATGTATAACAGACGTCTGTGGTCAAGTGCCAAGTGCCCAAACTGACTGTGGAACACTCTCCAACAATATTTTGCATATTAATATAGAAATGCAACACTTGGTCGAATGTCAGCTTATGGTTGGTCTTCCAGTTCAAAGACACTAGGACTGAATTATCACATTTCCGTAATACTAATGTACTCGTATGTACATAAACTTCTTATGAATTATCATAATGCTAACTATGTGCAATAATTTTAATTTAGTTGAAATATTACTTACCAAGATATCAAACCTATTTTTGTAAAGAACGAAATATTATGCATGTAAGTAAAAAATGTAAACCCCGCGCGACAGCCCACGAAGGGCCAAGGCCTACCGCCCAGCCGCTGCGTCCCCCACCTCTGCCCACTACAGGCGTCATTGGTGAGGTGCAGTGCTGGAGGGTGGGACGTGGTCAGCGCCCCGAGCCCTCCCGGCCAATGCATGTAAGTATGCAGGGTAATCTTAAACATTCGACGGATTTTGGAAACTCTCTCTCCATTGAAAAGTCCGAAGTTTTATGACTACCATGGCATATAAGTACCTAACGTTTTCTAAATTAGTAACAGAACAAAAGGATTCACAAAGTCCCGCTTCTTGAATACGAAGAATTTGGAGTTAGACACTCTTGTGAAAAAGGCCTTTGCTATAAGTTTACTCCAAAGAGTATGCATGTAAAATAAAATAAATACCACGGATCTTTCATCCCAGCAGTATGCCTAGACGGTTGGGGTTTAATAATAAGACGCAGCAAAACAAACAAGTATTGAATCTATCAATGCTAACATATTTTAGTAACTCTCAAGTAAGAAAGTTTTGCTTTATTCTCTTTATAAGATTGAATCAAGACCGTAAGCAGGATATCGTAAATAATTGTATAAGAAAGACAATTGTGTCCAGCTAACATTAGAAATCAGCCAACTGAAACTTTATAATTAGCCGCTGAGAAGAATAGTGGTCGCAGACAATGCATCTTTTCCCAAAAAAGGTAAGCTTGGTGGCTTGGGGTGAGGTATAGGGTATAAGATATGAATTGAAGGGGGACACTTAGCACACTGCGACCTACGTGAGATCTATTGCGGCTACCATCCCTCAGGAGGAAGGATAGAAATGAAAGAATCACAGGAATCTACAAGCCACAGGCGGAAGGGTCACAGAGACGCGAGGAAGTCGCTAGCAGTTCCAGGCTCGAAGAGCTACCCCACTAATGGAGCCACTCAAAGAGGGAGATCAACATCCCGTCAGCCAAGCAGCTCTAGTGACCACATGGAAGACTCTTTCCTTGAAGCAAACATCCGTGCCATCTGTCCGACATCACCATATGCCACGAAATCTAGGAGCACACCTGAAATTTGTGATGGATACGGAATGAAAGGGTAATGATAGAAAGGAAATGGTAGTGGTTGAGAAACCACCTCAGCATTCGCCGACGAGGGAAAAACAACAAAAAACCCAAGGCCGGAGTGAGATGTCGACGGGTATCGAACTCGGAACTTCTCGTTATCTTGGAGCCATCTCACTCGGTGGGGAATCTTCATATTCACCAGCTTCATCTCTATTTCCGTTGGATATGTTAGCGGCCTAGGTATGTATTATATGCAAACCGTATAACTTTTATATTATTAAATGAATATGGAACGAAACAGGAGGCACAAGGGTTTAATATGTCTACTGTGATAATCTAAAAATTATTCTACCGTTCCGACCGATAATACAGTGGAGGTACATAAATAATTGCAATAAATAATTTCCATGTGTTAAAATTAATGAATAATTCAGAAGCTAGAGTTAAAAGTTTTCAGAGAATTGAAGGGGTTATTAGCTAACTTCCGTGTTGAAGAAAAGGCAGTTCGTTATAAGCTAGTGTAGTTAAAGTAACAAGGGCACCAGTGAACTCATTCAGCAAGAAATGCATTAGCTCAAGTTTCGGGTACTTAGAAGTGAAATTAGAATGGGAATGAAATTCTTCGAATTCAGCGATGTATAACGAAGCAGTATTGCTTCACAGTGAATTGGAAGCTTCAAACTTGGAACGTAATCTAGGAACTTTGGTGGAGATTCTGGTTGAAGACGGGATTTAAGTTCACCAAAGAGTGTGTATTTTTAAAATTCGTGTCTTTTCCTTCGTGTTTTACAGCCTTGCGGAAGTGTTTAATGTGATTATCGGCAGTACGTGGCACCTAAAGACCGCGCTCGGGCTATACGTATTTGGTGGTCGCCGCAGCTGAACCTTCTACTTGGTATTCCCGTGACTCACGGCAACATACGCTTCTCATCCTGATGATGATTATTATTGTTATTATTGTTTATTATTATTATTATTATTATTATTATTATTATTATTATTATTATTATTATTATTATTATTATTATTTATTGCCGCCTCCGTAGCGCAGCTGGCAGCGCGCTTGCCTGTGGCGCGGAGGACCCGGGTTCGATCCCCGGTACCAGCATGGGGATTTTATCCCCTCTGGGAGGTCTGACACGGGGTGCACTCAGCCTCGTTAGGTCCCGGGGGGACCAATTGAGGAGGTACTTGATGGAGAAGTAGCGGCCCCAGGTCGAGAAGACCGCATAACTGGCCGGGAGGGCTCGGGGCACTGACCACGTCCCACCCTCCAGTACTGCACCTCACCAATGACGCCTGTAGTGGGCAGAGGTGGGGGACGCAGCGGCTGGGCGGTAGGCCTTGGCCCTTTGTGGGCTGTCGCGCGGGGTTTACATTTACATTACAATATTTATTATTGAAACAGCTATTTTAAACCGTAAAGTATTGATACGTAGAGGTTTAGATTTAGTATTTGTTTAGTTTCTCGTCCTAAGATTAAAAAACATCAAATTCTTCAACTTCACCCGGCAACCCTTTTCAAACAGTTCATCAATAATCTCCATTAAATTTCTTATCAACCTAACCAGTGTTGTCCATTCTCACACCCATCCAGGCGTACCCTTAGAAAAAAGTATCTCATAGTTCACCACTGGAGCTGCTAGCGGCGGAATGTCGTGGGAGGTTAAGGAAGTCAGACGTTCTGTCGATATATCAACATCCTTTTGAGTGAATATCAGGGGATTTTCATCCATTCTTGAGAATACGAAACTACAACATAGTAGCAAAGGGAAGGATTCATAATATTTTTCTAGATCATTATACAATCTTTCATCCGAGCTTGAATGTCGGTTGTGGGTTATACAGACAAGCATTCCTGAGATTTTGCTTTGTACTGAGGTGAAGAATATCGGGTAACTTTTAACTTTATGGTCCCCTGGCTCATTTAATAACATATTCGAAATATTCAACTTAAAACCTAAGATAAGTGAAGTTTAATCACTAAATATTTAATATATTTGTTGACTTTTATTGCTTCACTGCTAATAGCTTCAGTTTATTTTTTAAGTTATTCGAAATGTTCAACAGCTTATAACCTAAGCAGTTACATACAAATATTATTAGATGTGGCAGCACCGGTGATTCACATACGTTTCCTAGCAAACAAATCGAGTACACGAATAGCCCTTTCACGTACCCCAGTCCCCTCTAGCCCTCTCTTGCACTTTGGCGGTCTGGTAGGGGGGAGAAAATAGGTGAATGCCTGGACATCTTGTAACCGCTCTTCCTCAGGCCTGCGTTAGAGGATAGAGTAACTTATGTGCATGTAACGTCAGAGTTTTAACTCAGAGGTGTTCAGTTGTAATTTGAAGAGCAAAAGGATGGTCGTTAAGGTCTGGTAAATTTCCATGAGATGGCGCCAACTTCGAAGTGACGTCACGTTGGCAAGCAGACTCTCAAATGAGTTACTTCGTGCAGTTAATACATATTTTTATTTAAGGAGTGGGCAGCTTAGCTAGCAGAAGCTGCAGTTAGGAGAACTGCAGCATGTGTTTCTATACAAACGGATTTAAACCTTGCCATACACGACGTGCAGTTTAGAATGGTTTCCGGGATGTCATGACTTATCCTCCCCTTAGTTTTCGATCATATAATACACACAGAATAAGAAAATGTGCAATTTTTGTGCCCGGAGTAAGTGCAATAATCTTATTTTGGAAGGTCTCTTCTGTAACCTGGGTCATTATGCATTTTGCTTTCTTTGCTGCAAAGCTGTAGATTTGTAGAAAGTTTTCAATTTCGTGTTTGCAAATAGACACAGCGGCTATTAATGAACGCATTCAGATGACTTTCTCTACCCATACTTAACTTTTCTTACGAAATCTTATTTTATCTTCTTCATCTTAATAAAGAGGAATGTTTTCAGAACGGTTTCAATGAACATTTCGTGGTAGGTACAGATAGCACGGAAAGAAATCAGCACTGCCTTCTTGAGGACGCCTCATTCCTTACCGTTTATAGAGTACCTTATTACGTCATTCGTTCATTTTCTTAGTTGATACTATCGCCATATCATGCCCTCTGTTCAAAAACGACAGTTCCATGTCAATAGATTTACTGTCACGTAAAAGAAATCCTGTGGGACGAGATCCCGGCACACCGGCGACGCTGATGTGATCCTGGCAATTGACAGCGTCGTTAAACAACAAAATAATTTTAATTTTAACGCCTTCTGTTCTGCATCTAACCAATAGAGTATACCTATGCTGGTGTTGTCAACTCCTTGGCTAATTACGAATAGGTATAGCCACCTCCCTCAACTGTAAAGGTCAGGAGATATAACGTGTCCCCTTTCAAACTGGTGGAGACCGATATCAGAAGACACGCCCTACAAATGCTCCTACAGACCATCAGAAATTTGATACCTACGGAAGGTTGTTTCCGATCTCTGATAACTTATTGTGAATGGATTACTGTGGTTTTGCGTATACAGCAAGGTCAAGCATATGTGAAACAAACAAACCAGTTACTGTGCTGCCTTTATAGCAGTATGATGTGTGTGGTTGTCATTATGGCTAAGCAAATTGAACTATATTGGGAAGGCTACATTACTGCCTTTTCCAATCCACAGTAGTTATTCTGCTATTATTCAAGCATGCAAGAAGTGAAATTTTGTTTTGTCAAAGTTTGGTATTAGCTGAATGTCGAATAAAAAGGCAAAGGGTTGCAGAAGAAAACAAGCAAACCCATGAGCTGCTACCAGACGCTCTCCAGAGATGATAAGGAAGATCAAGGCTCTCATCTCTGGCAGTAATCCAACTACACAACGAACCATTGCAAGCAAATTGGGAATATCCCTCAAAACTGTTAACACCGTTATAAACAAGGATTTCAATATGGGAGAAAGTAACAAAGGTCGAGTTCATAATTTGCTGCTATGTCACACATTTGAGCGTCACACCAACAGAAGGAGGTGTATGAGAAGCACCTGGCAGGAGAAAAATCGAAATTTTTGGTCACATTACTTGAGCCATGTGTGATTTATATGTCATATCTTAGTGACTGCAGCAAACCCCGTGCAATTTGCTACTGACCAAGGAGTGGAAAACATTTTCAAAAATGGTATGCAGAATGCAGAGAAAGTTTCGCAAAGGGATTTATTGGCATCGCTAGTTACTGCTACATTGGGAAACCAATAATTCGTAGAGTTGCTAAAAAGGCCAAGATCAATTCCAAGTATTATCAGGATGAAGTTCTCACCCCAGTTTACCACACTGAAATTCCGGCTCTCTATGGGAGAAACCAAAGCAATGTCTGGTTGTACCAAGCTAAAGTGTCCAGTCACACCTCTGTTTCAACTGTTGCAGCCTTGCAAAGGATGGAGCAGGAAACTGTATTCCATTCAGCAACATGCCAGTGAAATCCCCTGATGCCTCTCCAATGAATGTTTTGCTTTGGACTCTTGGAAAGGACATAGGAAGTAGGTTCTGTCGAATAGATGGTGAGTTAAGGTTACGAGAAGAAAACAGTCGTAGTTGTATCACAAAAGACTGTAGACCGTGTTAAGGTCAGTTAGAGAGAACTGCGTTGTGCATTCAGTTTTGGAGTGAAAATAAAGTGACAGCAAAAAGTAACTGGACAGGACTTTTGTGACATTTGTCACACTGGTGTCAGAAGTGGGATTTGTCTAATTGTCATTTGTTTACAATATCCTTTTATAAGAATAGTTTGTGGAAGAGTGAGTAGAGAAAATCATGTGGATGCAACACATCCGATTTTTATCCCTCCCAATCTACCTATATCAGCATCGTTCAAAATTTTCTTCCCCCTGTCGCAGTAGCTACTGGATCCAATTTAATTCTCTTTTGAAGTTTACCTGTCAGTTCACAGCTGTATTTAAGTCCTTTAACATTTATAGCGCTAACTCCGAAGGGATTTTTCAGTTTTGGATAGAGTCATGTCTATATCATAGTCTAGTGTTAGAGGGTTTCGCAATTGTAATCGTTCAATGTATGCCTCACCAGCAGGGTGAAATGTAATTTTGCATTATCGTGTAGAAGTAGGGACCTTTCTCTGTTGAGGATTCTCTGCTAAAATGCGATGCGATGGAATGCTCTTCTCACTGTCTGTCTTCAAAACATTGAAATGGAATCAGTAGTTGGTCGCACTTTTTCTTTGCGTTGAGGCCATAAAAACATTCATTAGGAAACGATGCTATGTTTGAAGTAATTCTTACATTACGCACGTCCACATTAAGTTTAGCTTCAATGAAAGTATTTGATCTAAGACACTTGTAGGCAAAGAAGTATTTAAGTGGCTGAGTAAACGTGCAGCTATTTGTTCAGTACGTTTCCCACTGATTGTACCGTGGGTCTAAATGGGATATCCTCACACTTTCCCCGACAAAAGAATACATAGTACATGTACAAATTCCATGCCGGTTTTGAAGCAGCTGTTTCCAAGCGGTTTGCCTGCATGCTGACCACTTTGCTACCATGTGAATACCCACGCGAATTAGGCAATATCCATATCAGACGGTGAGTCATTTCATTTAGATCCCCAGGATGCCGAATAAGGCACGTCGCGTTTCTTTAATTCATTCAACAGGGCAACGTTCCAGCAACACGTGGTGATGTTTCTTCTCTTCTCTGCTCTACTCTCCCTTTCTCTTCTTTTTCTGCTCTCCTCTCCTCTGCTCTGCTCTTCTGTCTCCTCTCCTCATCTCCCTTCTCTTTTCCTCACTTCTTCTCTCCTCACCTCTCCTCTCCATACCTCCAAATTCCTCTCCTCACCTCTTCTCTATTTTCTTCACCTCTCCCCTTCTCACCTCTCCTTTCCTCTCATCTCCCCTTTCCTCTCCTCACCTTCCCTTTCCTCTCCTCAACTCCCTTTTCCTCTCCTTACATCTCCTCCCCTCCCCCCGCATCTACTCACCTCTCGTCTCCCTTTCCTATCTTTTCACCCCTTCTTTTCTCTTCTTCCCCTTTCTCTTCTCTTCTCTTCTCTTCTCTCGTTTTCTCACCTCTCCGCTTCTCAACTCCAGACTCCTCTCCCCATATCTCTTCTCGGCTCACCTCTTCTCTCCTCACTTCTCCCTTTCCCGTCTCTTCTTCCCTTCTTTTCTATTTTCTTCTCTTCCCTTCTTTTCTCCTCTCTCCTCTACTCTCCTTCCTCTCATCTGCTTACCTCACCTTACATCTCCTCTCCCCTCCTTACCTCTCTTCACCTCTCTTCTCCTTCTCACGTCTTTTCTCCTCTCCTCACCTTTTTTCTTCTCTCCTCTCCTCTTCTCCACTCTTCTCACCTCTCCTCTCGTCTCCATTTCCCACCTCTTCTCCCCTTGTTTCTCAGTTCTCTTCTCTCTTTGCTCTTCTTTTCTCTCCTCTCGTCAACGTTCCTCTAACATCGTCACCTCTCCTCTCCCCACCTCTCCTCTCATCTCACTTTCCTATTTCTTTTGCCTTTCTTTTCCTTTGTGTTCTCTTTCTCTTCTGTTCCATTCTGTTTTCTTTTCTTTTCTTCTCTCCGCTCCTTTCCTTTCCTTTCCCGCTCCCACCACTTCTCCCCTTTTCTCTTCTGTTCTGCTCCCTTTTCTTCCATTTGCTATTATTCTCTTCTCTTCCCTCCCCCTTTCTCTTTTCTTCTCCTTGGCTCTCTTCTCTAATATTTTCTTCTCTCGTCTTTCCACTTCCTCCCCTTCTTTACTCATCTCTTCTTGCTTATACTCGTATTGCCCCTCCGCTTTACGGTTCTTTTGTCATTTCCTTATGTATTCCTTTGTTTTTCTTTTTCTATCAATTTTCTTCTCTTGTCCCTTTAATTTCCCTTTCTTTTGACTTGTTTTTTAATCGTTTCTATAATTTCTTACGCTTCCCCTGAGTTTTTTTTTTTTTTTTTTTTGTTTTTTTTTTTTTTGTTACATTTATGTAGCACTTTAACATTTAAGGTTACATCGGCGGCTTGCTCCTTGGAACAATTGCTCATCGCAATGATATTCACTTGGTTACTATTTATATAACTTTGGGTTTGTTTACTTTCGGTTTTCGTAATAAAAATTAAATTCACGCACACATACACACACGCACACATATTAACACTCATTCGTACTTCCAGGCTCTAGGAAAGATGAGAATAATCCTGTCTAAAGAAAAATTACCTTTCTCGACCTGAGAATCAATCCCGGGAACTCTGGTTTATATTTACTTGTTAAATACTTATTGTTTTTCTTTGTCTTGCTATGTTATACTCCTACCTACATATATTTATTCCTTTGTCTTTCCCATCGCTCATTTAGAATCATATTTTCTGACACTGTTTTCCCTTTCTCCTTTTTATTTTATTTTCTGTTATTCTTGACTCAGTGACAATTTCGGAGGAGGACTTAGCACCTCGACCGAAAGGCGATCTTTTGTGCCTTTGCCCCTAACGGGTCAGTATTCGTGGGTTGGATGAGGCGAATGGATCCTAAGGGCGACCGGAAAGTTGCCACGACAGAGCAGGTGGCAGGGTCCCTACATTTGCCAGTTAGTTACTATTCCTTGGGGGGCCCGGAAACCACCGATTCGGGGGACGAAATTTCCAGAGTGCATTTGTTCCCCCTGCCGTGTTGCCTCCTCGACGCTCGCCGACGCTTCCAACTCTGAAAGAAACCTAACGGGATGAAGAGTGAAATTAAATGATTAATGTAACGAAATGGCGGGACAGGAAATTCGAAGGATATGGAAGTCCTCCCCAGCATTCGTCTGGCGACCCGGAGAACCTCCGAAAAAAACCCATGGGTTAGGAAGGTCGGCGACGGGGAATGAACCCACGACCTCCCGAATGCGGGCCACAGACGTTACCACCTGAGCCATCCCGCTCGTTTTCTGTTATTCTTTGCCAATTTAGTTTCTGCATGCATCTGTTTTCTTTCTCCTTAGGTTGACACCTGATGTTCACGGTGCTGATTCACACGCAGCGATGAAGACAGGAACATCGCTCACTGGTAATGTTCAAGACAAGGACAAAGAAGAACATCATCTAATACCAGTAAGTTTATTAATACTGTATTAACCACAGCAGTTAGCACTCACGTTGGAAATGAGTGCACCTCCAGTTTTTAGGGCACGAAGTGGCCCAGGATGATCAATCATTGAGGTCGTCAAGGTAAGGCAGTGATCGGATTAGACAAGTCCCGGTTTACCTGGAGAAGTTTGACAACTTGCTCTAAGCCACACCCAGCCTTGCACACTTGCAAGGGAAACTAAATTATCTTGCACAAAAACTCTTACATTATACAAACTAAGGCGTCTTTCTTTAAAACACACGAACTTTATGTAACTTTATCTTTCAGATAGTGGCATGAGTGAATATTAACTCACAAGTGAAAGCTAGTACACTTATCTTCGAGAATAGCGTCCAACGTTTATCTAATTAGAATATATTAAAAATGCAATTATTTTCACAGTATTGAGATTTCCAAAGTTTTGTTACATTTGTTGTATTTTACTCTGGTGTACCGCTGATGCACGTTGTTTCAAAATATTCTTCTTCTTTGTTCCGCCTGAACTTATTAGTATAAAAATGTCAGTGTTACATTCACAAGATCTTCTCTTCCCACTATTGTTTGTGCAGAGTTTCTGTTCTTATATTACATATTTCGTTGTGGTTACAAGAGAGATACATGAAACTGAATTGTTAGTCAAGGTGTTTAAAATCCGGGTTGTTATGTGCTGGCCTAGAAATTCCATAATTTTCCTATGACATTGGGGAAACAACCAAATAGCGACAGCAGTTGGTACAGAAACATTTTTGTCGATCTCTTATCTTTTACCAGTATATGGAGTATAATTTTTTCCGAATAGAGAGGGCTCCAAAAGTATTCCTTGAAAATTCAGGATATATCGGGTGGAAGGGAAGTCATTACATTAATTTAAACCAGTGATAGATCTCGGTATCTGAAACACATATTGAATCTTACGTTTTTGTCTCTGACCATTCCCTACGGAGATATTTTAGTTTTATCGAAAACAAGCTGACAACGTTGCAGATTGTGTGGGTGTCACTTTCACTAGGTCAGTACATAAACAAACACCGTAGTTGTGCGTCTTGTGAACATAAACAAATACCATGCAGGGTCCTTCCATGTTTACTGTGCGAGTGTAGGTCAATCGCAAGCGTTATCCCCCAAAACATTGCACCACCTTGCAAGCGACCGACGTGTTTATATCCAGAACGATGCCGAGTTACTTCACGTCTGAAAAAGATCCTCTAAATATTCCTTTAATTCTTTAAAGTGATTAATTATTTGAAAACCCTGTGTGATGTTCCATAATTACTACCGAAGCTATGTCAGAAATAAGTTACTCTATGCAACAAACTATTATCTTCGTACATTATTGTGGAATTACAATTTGGAACAAAAACAGTTTATTTTTTTCTAAATCGGCTGATCAAAGAACAAAATGCTATTAGATCTTTTTGTATGTAATGCTTCTATGAAGCATATATTAGAAAGAATGCAATAAGTTCCTTTCCACCCGGTATAAATATATTATTTGTTATGTGAATATCTTAAATATATGTTATTTTAATCAAAATCGTTAGAGATAGTTTTGAGAAAAGCAAACAAACGAAAAGTTTTCCATGTAAAGAGCAGTGTTGCCAGGTTTTTAGTAGAGAAAATTCTCCTATAGGCCTTAAAATCCATTAAAATCAAAATAAATCCCTTTCCGTTCATACAACCTAACTTGAAAATACATGTTTGTATGACATTTTCCACACTTTTAAAATATACAAAATAAATGTAAAAATATTTAGGTATTCACTTTAGAAATGCCCCTATTTTGTTTATGCCTAAACATTGTCTTTATCACCTTCTTCAGCAACCAACTAGGCAATTTTGTCAACCTTTGTGTAGGTACTTGTACGCATTTTCATTAAATAAAGTTAACACTTCCTCACTAACAGGATACTCATAACACGCCTTTTTTTGACTCCTTCATGTCCATGTTCACACGCACAAACGCGGAAACTGTTTGTGAAGATAGCCTGTTTCTCTTTTTTGGTTTTTATATCATATTCCATGAAGAAAATACCCTCCACTGAAGCATTAGATTGGGGTAAAAAAAGGCAGATTTTAGCTATTTTTGTTAAACTTCCAAATAAATATTCGGAATTAAAATTTTAGCAGTCCTCAGTTTGTTTCTAAAATTCTAGAATTGGCAAATTTAGGTAAACATGTTTTTCTTCAGCAGAGAATAAGATAGTCAAAAGTCATCATTCATTTTCAACAAGATATGAGGCGATTTTCGTTTTAAGTTTTTCAATAATTTTCAATGTTTTAATATTTTACTTGAAAAATCCCTTAATTTCCAAAGAATTCCCTCTTTCCCTTTCGAGTTGAAAAACACCTACGCCAAGAGAAAAATCCCTTAATCTGGGAACACTGGTAAAGAAAAGTGTAGGGGAAGGGTGATTTTGTTGAAAATCTTCGTGTCGCATCCTTGGAAGATACTGCACTCACTCACTCACTCACTCACTCACTCACTCACTCACTCACTCACTCACTCACTCACTCACTCACTCACTCACTCACTCACTCACTCACTCACTCACTCACTCACTCACATACACACCAAACAAACACGCACGTCCGCGCGCTCAGGCCATTTCCTAAAATGCTTTTTTTGTGTTTAGGGGATCTCAAAACACGTATCTGTAGTGAAATCTCAATATAGAATTTTTTGGGCGGAATATAATAGTTCGCGACTTATTAATATGTAAAGGAGAAATTAATGAAAATATATTTTTCTCTTTGCTGTGCAGTGTTCACGATAAAATCTCTTGCCTAATAATGATTTCAAGTTAGTGAACACAGACTTCTTGGTTGTATGCAAGAGGCAAGTTTTTATCACAACTGGTGAGCTCATACGAGAGGAGTGGGGGGAGTGAATCGACAAGGATTTTTTTAGAAAGGGTTAAGGAACAAGTTATATAAATTACTATTTTAATGTAGTTCACACTTTCACTGTAGTACCTTTATGACTATGGCTATCCTTTATAGCTTCAGTTAGAGTGGAAAGGAATTAACAGGTTATTTACAGACAATTTAGGTTATAAATTTTATTTGTCGTACAGTATTTCAAATATAGAACCTTTTAATAAACTTCGCTACAAGAAATTAAATTTAAATTTTTGTTGTTTAACGACACTGTCAATTGCCAGGTCGCTACAAGAAACTTTGGGGAATGCAACACAAGGAATATTTTCCACGAAAAAGTTATTTACATAGGGGGAATTTTCCGAAAAAAAGTTTTCCTTTAATCCTCCAAATGTGCCTGATTTGTCCACGAGTTCTCATTTGTACAAAGTTGGGACTTCTTTTTACAGGAGATTTCCAAACACTTACTACGTGAATTATAACGTCAATGCTTTGGATTAGTTTGTGAAGCGAGTGTCACCTCTAAAGAGAAGAACTACCTCAGTACACATGTGTTGAAGAAGTTGCCTCGCAAGCACGGCTTACATTCCGAAGAGTACGCATACGTTAACTCCATTAATCATAAAACGTGGACCAAGTAAGGTTCCTTGCAATGTTACAGGCAAAAGCGTAAAATAAAATTAACAATCAAGCATGCTAAGGTTTCTTGTGTAATCCTTCTAACGTCCATTAATTTCTCACAAATTAGATCTTTATTTACATTCACATCAAGGAGCCGCAACACACTCTTAAATTCAAGGTGTCTTACGCTAGTAATGATAGTACCCTGGTTACAACTTTCAGGATCTTCGATGTCGAGCAAACAAAAAACGCAGCGTGAGGTAGGACCCAGACAGCACAGACCGCTGTCTGTTGCTACGTCGTGGAAGGTTCTCACTTTTGGCTGAACGCATGCTTGCTAGGCAACTTCTTCAACACACAAATCACATGTCTCTGTGGAAGTACTAGGTGGATGACTGCTAGGCTCAGCTGCTAGACAAGTGGCGTCATTCAGCTTAGTGAACACCCAATAGTGAATTTAAACCAAAAAGGTAAGTCGATTAATAACACTACACAACACTTATATTTTACCGAAACATGTTTCAAAGGCTTGCCTTTCCTTCATTATCAACCGGATATCGACTGGTTCTCCCTGGTGTCGATGACAAGTTTTTTCTGAGGTGTTCTCTGGTGGTGGTTCAAAGAACTTGATATCTTTCTCGGGGATGTCGGAAAATTGAATACTCTGTTTCTATTTTTCAAAATGAAGAACCAGTCGATGTCCGGTTGATAATGAAGCAAAGTCAAGCCTTCGAAGCATGTTCTGGCAAGATATAAGTAAGTGTTATGTAGTGTTATTAATCGACTCACCTTTTTGGTTTAAATTGATTGTTGCAACACTGTTTTCAAACTTCCAAGAAAGAAGAAGTTATTAGTCAAGTTGTATACCTTTGCAGATATTTCCAGCGGTGTAAATTATATCTCAATGTCACTGGGGTCCGACAGCGCGGAGGACCCGGGTTCGATCCCCGGTACCAGTATGGGGATTTTATCCCCTCTGGGAGGTCTGGAACGGGGTACACTCAGCTTCGTTAGGTCCCGGGGGGACCTAACGTCATTAGTCATTTCATAATATTATGATTAAATCTTTATATTTGCTAATGTTTTTTTTCTCATGAATTACGTTTTATTTGCCGTAGAAATAATTTCAGCTAGCAATGAACCGGGCTTTTCAGGTATTCTGCCGGGCAGTTTTCTGTGAAGCCATTTAGAAAGTCCAATAGCTCTATCCCACAAATAGGGTACAGTTTGAGAAAATGCACCATTTGCTCCAAGTGACGCCACGTGCGAAATTAAATGCCCTTTATTTTTGAAGAGCTATTATTTTATTACTCCCCCCCCCCCCTAAGTTTAAGGGTTTTACAATCCATAAACACCATGTAATTTTCTGTATTTCATTATTCAATATGGACAAAATATACAGACCCTTAAAACTGTTAAAGTAGAAGCTGTTTTGGCTTTAAATATGTAATTGATAATATTTTGGGATTCTTTCTTGATATTTTCGTATTTCGGCACAGTTTTGTTGATACTTTGCTTGTCTCTAGTCATGAGCCACCAAAAGCTTACTTAAGTTGCCTTTCGGTGCGACCAAATTCAACTGCTCACTCTCGGCCATCTTGCTGTCAACGACCAGCTGGAGTAGGCTGCAGACTCTACCTTTGAGACACACACAGGGTTCCTTGTGAATGATTAATGAAGGTAGGTATCTCATAATGAATTTTAAGGACGAGAGCACAGCGCCGATGTCGAATTTAATTAACGAACTTTCCTTTAATTGGACGTGTATTTTACAAGCGACATGCTCCATGCCTCAGTTAGTGTAAGATTTAGCCATAATAAGCTTCCCCTCCTCGCGTTACACAGCTACATTCGTAGATATACCTATATCAGTAAGACGCCATTACTGGTAGCTATATTAAGATATGGCATACAGTATAACTGGCCAAGCAAGTTAGCTAGACCGTCCGGGTTCCTAATTACCGCAGATAGTGACCCAAAAACATGAACAACCACTTTTACAAGTAACATTTTAACCATATGAACCAGAAACATTACATAACTCTGAATTAGAATATTTAATCGCATACTAGTTATTGAATTTAAATACTGTTGCTTTTTATCATAAAATTATCCATTCGTAACAATCATTATATTAAATACATTCACATCACTTTCTCATTATAATTTAATTATCATTTAATTCATCATTGAAATCATATTTAATAATACGGCTAATAATTACGGTATCAATATTTACTTTATCTGCAACTTGCCTATGGTAGATAAAAGGAGGGATTATATTCCACCCCAAAATTTCGAAGTTGAGAGTTCATTAGACATACATGTTTTGAGATCCCCTAAAAAGCATTTTTAGAGAAAGATGTGTGTGTGTGTGTGTGTGTGTGTGTGTGTGTGTGTGTGTGTGTGTGTGTGTGTGTGTGTGTGTGAACAGCATAACTCAAAAACGAGCTTTGAATTAAACATCAAACTTGGTATTTAAGTTCACTTCCTTTCTTTTTTTAATTGATTTTCTCAAAAATACTTCTAACATTTTTTAAAGTATCATGTTTTGAATATATTTGCACGATAAATAAAATATATGTGTCTTGAATTTTCTGAGAAGGTTTGTGAAGTCCCCTCCATTCTGAATGAATAATTAGTAAATCACAAGAAATAGACAAAATCGTACTACACGACAACATGTAGATCTTATTAAAGGACACAATTTATGTCAAATACAATTGGTTGTGGCGTTAACCATTTCTGAGATACTCTCTATTATTGACTTGAAATTTCAAATATTTATACTTTTTAATTGGTTGTCGCTATTCGTTTTAGTTCGTCATGAAAGAGCATGGGATTTCAAAGCCATCACAAAACGACCAGCTTTTTAAAAATCTGACTCGGTTTAGCCTATTGTATCCTTATATCTACAAAGAAATGTGTAAATGGGTAGGTAATTAAATTTAATCTCTGTTAACAAGTTGTGGACAGAAGAATTAGGTTTTGTAAGATAGGGTTATAGTAGAGTGAGGAAGGGGAGTCATGTGATTGAACATATATACAAGGTAATGCCAAAAGTAAGATCTCCAAAGCGGTGGGGCTACAGGGAAATTGTTTGTGTGGCTGTTGGGCACACTGTTGTGTTCGTTTCTTTCTCCACTTTCTACAGAAACCACCACACTATCGCTGGGATCTTAAGTTGTAATGGAGTGCCCGCTTGCCGGTACCACTAAGTGCAAAGTTCGCACAGTTCTTCGGTTTTTGAATGCAGTAGGCGATAAATCAATCGAAATCGAAATGCATCGACAGTTGGCCCTAGTGTATGGAGAGTCGTGTATGGATATCAAAAATGTCCGCAAGTTGTTAGAGGCCAAACGACAATACGTGAGTGGTGGTATTAGTCCGATTCACCCAAGCCCACAAAATTCAAAGGAACAGAGTTTGCCGTTCATGGCAACACGGATCAAAGAAGCATATTGTTCATCGACTTAATGGCTCCTGGGACAACAGTAAATGCCTAAAGGTATTGCGGGGCACTAAAAAATCTCAGACGGGCAATTAAGAATCAAAGAGGAGGAATATTGAACAAGGGTATACACCTTCTCCACGACAATGCACACCAGCCATCAAACCGTGTATCTTCTGCAACAGGTTGGGACATAATCACCCACCCACCCTACAGTCTGGACTTAGCACCCCAGTGACTTTCACTTGTTTCCCAAGTTGAAAGAACATTTGGCTGGGAGGCGCTTCAGCGACGACAAGGTGGAAGGTGAGGTCCAAAGTTTCCTCAATAGCATGGCGGCGAGGTGGTACGACATGGGCATACATAAACTGCCATAACGCTTCCAAAAATGCATAGATCACAATGAGTTTGTCTGTTAAAGTAGAAGAATGTTCAAACTTCAAAACTATGTACAATATATTCAACATAAAGGTTTATTTAGATTAAAAAATAGAGTACCTTACTTTTGGAATTACCCTCGTATATAAAGCTCATCTTTGTCATCAAGTAGCTCAAAAGTATGAAATGTGCCCTAAATGCGTAGAATTACTTTTGAAAAAATGAAAATATAAGGAAAGGATTCTGTGTAAGGATTGTTCGGGAAGCGGGGATTTTCTTGAACGTTGTCTCACCCAGTCTCGTATTTATGCAGTTATCACAAATATATTGCTTTATATACTCCATACAAATGCAAGAAAATGCAAGGTGTATAATTACATGCGGATCTTCTAATTGGTGGAAACCTGAACTTTAATGAAGAGGTGTACTTTAATGAAGCCCATTAAAGTGCAGCTATCAGATTTATGATTACTTCGTACATTTGGGCATGTTCGAGTATAAACGCTAAGGACGCGCGCAAACACAGAGCCTTGTTATAAAATGCTTTTCTCGAGGGTCTTTAAGCATACCTATACTTTGATATTGGTTGGAATACGTTTTCTCTTTTGAATGAAGAATCTACAACGGCTACCTATCTGTTATCACATAGGCAACAGAAAGATGAGACTAGAATGAAATTCATTGCATTCTGCTGTACGTATCAAGGTGACAAGGGCATGACAATTCCGTCTCTTTTACGACTTTGTGGCAGAGAAAGAATTAACCTTTAAATGGGTTACTTTAGATTCCGATCACAATGGCTGCATTCCATTTCCGGCGCGAGAAAGACGATTTTATGTGAGCCATAAACTTGTTAATATGTCGGAGAAGATGTTCTCCCATTTTCACTTTACGTCCTTTATCGTAACCATTTTCTTTTTCTTGGCCGTGGAAATGAACTCCTACATAAGTGAATTATTTGTCGAAAATCTTAGAACCATGTCGTTGCCATGGAGATATTATGCAAAATTTACATTTAGTAAGCTAGCCTGGTGCTATCTGTAGCAATACCACGTGTTCTTCGGTAATTTAATTAGGACAATAATTGGTTGTCAGGCTGATTGTTTAGATGCCGAAGGTATAAAAAAAAAAAAAAAAAAAAAAAAAAAAAAGTAAACTGTAATGGCAGCAAGCATACATTTGAAAACTTTATAAAACTATTTTAAAAATATGTGTCACACCCACACGACTTTCTCTACTCTTGTACTAACTATTCTTACAAACTCTTATTCCTATATGTTCTTCATGTTAGTTGAGATAAACATTTTTAGAAATTATCGTATTACTAATATTCTTGTAGATGAAAGGGGAATATGGGAATAAAGTAGACTTTGAGCGATAGTCAAATATTTTAAAGCTGGTCGCTATATGAAGTCTTTGAAATTCCGTTCTCTTTGCCCGGCAAGAGTTAAAAAAGTGAACAACGACCTTCCATTTGAGAAAAGAATAAGTATTGTAAAACTCACACAAATAACAAGGAGTATCTTGAAATGGTTCCCTCCACAAAAAATGCATTTGACATAAATTGTGTTTTAATGAGATCTACATTTTTTTATAATTAGATTTGGTCTATGTCTTACAGTTTAGAAGTTACGTAAAAGTCACCCAGAGTGAACAGGAACTACATAGGCTACAGTGAGAAAATTCAAAATATACGTTTCATCTGCCATAAAGATATGTTAAACATATGGCATTTTGATCAAAATCGTTACAGCGATTTTTGAGAAAATCACAATTTTAGAAAAACTTTTCATGTGAAGGAAGTGGATGAATGTTCTTGAAAATCTTCGTGTCACATACCTGAAAGATATTACAATTAAATACCAACTTTGGTTTTTAACCAAATTTTCGATTTTGAGTTATGCTGTTCACGGACAAACACACACACACACAGACACAGACACGCACACACAGACACACACACAGACACAGATACAGACACAGACACCCACACACACACACCCACACACACACACCCACACCCACACACACACGGTTTCCTAAAATGCTTTTTTTCTTTGGCTTCGGGGGGAGGGGCCTCAAAACATATTTCCGGTAAAATCTCGACGGTTAGTGAAATAATAAACCATTTATATCCATTCGTCCAGAAGATAGATGGCTCCTAATACTTGACACAAATTATTTTTCTTCTTTATTGACAATAATTATATTGGACATATTTGTTACACTCATCGTGTAGAATCCCTGGTTAACGCATGACCGAAGCAGTACCTTCCACCCTGTATAAAAACATCGTGATAAATTGTTAATAATTATAAAAACAAACATATTAACAATTGGCGATATAAAGGGAGAAAACGATAACATTAAAAGAATAGAAGTGAGAGTGCAGACAGACGGTTGTGATTTGTCGCAATTAAATTTACTTCTATTCGGATTGGTCACCGTATACTTGATTGAAATGTTCTGGAAGTGAGTTTGTAGGTTCTAAACGAATATTTTAAAACTTCCCCCACTCCAGTCATTCTGAGATTACACAAGTCTTGGCGACGATAAAACAGACAAGGTTTCAGCACAAGTTTTCTGTTGATGCAGCGAGTGGTTTCGATCGCGGTGCAGAAGATTGGAAATTCTGCCGAGGGGCTTGCCCATGGAAGAGACGCGCAGGTCCCGTGTCCCCGTTCCTGCGGCTATGGACACGGAATTCCTTGGTAATGGGGTCTTACGCTACCGGAGACAATGTCCAATACTTCTGCAAACTTTTATATGCAATTACTCAAAATAATGAAGTAAAGTACTAATAACCTAGGCTGGGAACACTGGGCTACAGGTATAACATAGTCAAACCAAACACAAGGTGTAGGTACCTCTGTGGTGGTAGGAGGTATTTGTTGACATAGAATACCGGTCACCTAGGCACACAGGATTAATGTCAAAATTATTTTTTTCTGGAGCTAACCATTTCCAAGATATTTCTTAGTATTGATTTGCGTTTTCACATAATTTTCGCAAATAGGAAGCCGTTATTGTTTTCTTTGTCCCTTGGCCTTACAAGAAGAATGGAATTTCAAAGCCATCACATAGCGAACAGCTGTTAAACGATTTGAGTTTTGCTTAAGGACAGTTGGTAGTGTCAGAATAGCATTTCCATACAGAATCTCATGCAATGTATGGTTCTTGAAAACTATACAATCTATCATAATGAAACTTTTACCACATATAAAACAGCTTCTGATTCAGAAACCATAATCAGATCATAAGTAAATTTTGATTCTATCGATATTCCTATAAACAACAAATTTTTAAAATTTTTCACAAATTTTCTTCTTTAGGTACACTTTTCTCCTTAAAAAAAAAAAAAAAAAAAAAAAACAAGTTACGGTAAATGGCAGAAGAGATAATGTTGTGCAGTGTAAAAGGGGCGTGGCACCCTGGACGCCATTTAAATCCCCATTTAAATGCACTTAATTGCCGCAAACACACAAGAACCTTCTATGGCCATGTTCTGCAAACTATGTAGATTCATATTAAGCCAAAAAATTCAGTTTTTAATCCAAAATCAGTACCAAGTGTCCTTAGGCCTACTGTAATTCCCTATTCCCAATGTAAATAAAGGAGATAGGTATGCAATAACTTAATTCCAGCAAATGTTTATCTCGATTAACATGAATTAGATAGAGAATAAGTGTAAGAATAGTTTGTACAAGAATGAGTAGGAAGAGTCATAAAAGTGCAAGGAATGAGATTTCTTTTTTCAGTAATAATCTGTGTACCTCTTGTGGTTTACCAGTTGTACAAAAGTAATCCAGAATGAATCTATTTCCAGCAAATTCAATAAGTGCATTTTATGTGTTGCAAACATCTGAAATTTATGTCACTAGCAGTTTCCTGCTTCTGTTCAATGCTTGTTACAACACGCTGACATCTGAAACACAAATAAACCACACTAACACCAACAATAAAACAGTGCAAGCAGTTGCAGTAGTCACAAGTACAATCATTCTTGGAATGTGCGTTAAGGGGTTAGGATTAATTACATACAATACCAATTACCTACCGGTGCAAGGCAGTGTTTCGGCCATTCGTTAACCAGGTATTCTACATGATGAGTTTAACAAATATGGCCAATACAATTCTTGTCCATAAAGAACCTTTTCGCCGAAAAAATATAATTTGTGTCAAATATTTGGAGACATCTATCTTCCTGACGAATAGATATAAATTGTTTATTATTTCACTAATTGTCTCACAAACATTGTGTAAACAATGTTGTAATTTATTTCTGTCTTAATTCGAATGAATGTAGTCACAATTTAATGTTAACATAACGTTACCAAATCTCTCTTAGAATAAACTTTACATGACATTTTAATATTAAATTGTGACTAAATTCATTCGTCTTAAGGCAGAAATACATTGCAGCATAGTCTACTCAATGTTTGAACCATTTATATCCATTCGTCAAGAAGATATATGGTTCCAAATATTTGACACAAATTATTTTTTTCCGGCGAAACGATTCTTTATTGACAATAATTATACTGGACATATTTGTTACACTCATGTAGAATCCCTGGTTAACATATGTCCTTCCAACCTATACGTATATTGGTACTAAGGTTGGGACAAAAGAACATCGTCTATTGTTGTAGCAACGTTGTCAGTGCGAGTATGAGCATCACGTACTTTTTCCTCCGTTTCGGTTAAGGTGGGGTTCAGTTAAGCCGGACTTTACTGTATACGAAAAAGAAATAACCCTTTTTAGACGAATGCATTATATTTTAGTGCCTAAGAATTTGTAAATGTTAAAGGTATGAAGAGGTTCTAGGACATTAGTGACGTAATATGTGGTGTTGTATTGCGTGGTGAACGTGTCAAACTTTGAGAGCTGATAACGTGGAGACAATCAATTTCCGGACTTTTAAGTTGTCACAGCGATTCACACAGTTTCAAGGTCCCCTGCTTTCCTCTGCCATTGTCGCGATAATTATCCACGTACAAAAACCTTTACGGCAATGTTTATCCAGGAGGGAGGTAAACAATACACGAAAGGGAAGAAATGCACAGTGCAATGGTCAGAAAGTATTTTATTTCATCCAAAAATTCGATGTCAAGATTTTACCGGAAATACAATTTTATGCTCTCTGAACCCCCTAAAAAGTATTTTCAGAAAATTTTGTGTGTGTATGTGTGAACAACATGACATTAATGTATTGTTTTGACGTTCCTAAACAAATTTTGATTGTCTTAACAAATAAAGCGATTTATCTATCAGCTGAACCTAATATATACGGATATTACGGTAATGACTGTCACAAAACTTATTTGATATATATTGTGATTCTTAGAGAGTCAGATCATCTCCTTCGCGCAGCGGTAGCGATTCCCGGCAACGGCGTGGGGATTTTCTCCCGCTGGGAGACCTGGCCCGGGGTGCACTCAGCCTGATTAGGTCCCTGAGGAGCCAATTGAGAAGCTACTTGATTGAAAAATAACGGCCCTTCGTTGCGAAGATCGCACAATCGACCGGAAGGGACTGGAACGCTAACCATATTCCACCCGCCAATCCTGTACCCCATTCATGACACATGTGATAGGCCGAGTTGGGGGACGCAGCGGTCGAGCGGTAAGCCTTGGCCCGAAAGTGCTGTTGGACCGCGGGGAGAGAGTCTACATGTTTTGTGCTGTATATTTGTGTCTGTGTTTGCCAATTATACGAAATTAAACAAACATTCTTCAGAATGAAGTAGGCTTCAAAGCTGTTCCGAGAAAACTCAAGATATGCATTTTTACTTCTCATATAGAACCTTAAATGCATGAGAAGATAATCAAAATCCTTAGTAGCATTTTTCAGTAAATCGAAAATTGCGAAAAATGTTCAACGTAAAGCGTTGTTTGAAGAGGATGATTTTGTTTAAAATCTTTGTTACCTCTTTGGAAGATGCTGAGCTTAAATACTAAGTTTGGTATTTGCCCAACATTTCATGTTTTAATTATACTAGTCACACACATAATGGAGCTGTTTATAAAAATAATTTTCTTTGGGATTCTGGGTGCCTCAAAACATGTATTTCCGGTGAAATCCCGATATGGGATTTTTGGGTGAAATTCAGTGCCTTCCCCAACTAGTATGTTAGTGGTAGAGAGAGTAAAATTCAGAATTTATATCTGTATCTGTGTGCCTAAATGTTTATTTTATTGGAGGTAAACCTTTGCAGAAATAGCTACATTACACATTTCGTTATGGATACAAAGGGAATAGCGATAGTCAAATGTTTAAAAAACCGGACATTATATGCTGATCTTAAAACTCCATACTCTTTCCGGAAACAACTGAATGTTGACAGCACTTAAAAAGAATGGTAAAGTATTAAATTCGAACCATTAATAATGGATAACTCGGAAATTACTTATGATATAAAAGTTTAATAATTATAATTTATGTGTTTTAAAATAGATTGATATTTTTTGTGTAATAGTTTTCGTGTATCGCTTAACGTTTACCAGTTATACAAGGTTATACAAAATTCGTCCCAAAGACGATAGCTTCAAAAGCTCTTCTCAGAAAATTTAAGATATATATTTTAATTACAATAATTTTTGAATTTTAATCAATATCTCTAGATTCATTTCTGGGTAAACAAAATAGTGTATTTTTTCCTTATAAAGAATATTTTGGGGTGGTGGATTTTCTTGAAAGTCTTCGTGTTGTACTTTGGAAGACGTTGAACTTACATACCAAGTTTGGTATTTAATCAACGTTTCTTTCTTGAATTATGCTGTTCACAGATACATTTACACACATTGACATGCTTTGTTGTTTCTTTTTAATTCACAGAACCTAAAAACATGTATTCCTGATGAAAACTTGACGTGGAATTTTTTAGTGGGATAGCAGATCTCCCCTACTAACTATTGATAAGCAGTAGATAAAGAATATGTTACAAGAAGTAGAATAATTAGTCTTTATACAAATAGAATACGCATGTAACTGATTGGTAAATACATTTTCATTGGTAGAGAAAGTCGTGTGTAAAGCGGTACTTTCAGTTCTGAGTGATCTCTGGTTAGGCAGCAGTGTTCACGATGATGATGGAACATGTACCAAATTTCTAACAACTCTGGTACAGGAAGAAGACCTTGACATTGAGTCAGGTGCCACATTCCAGCGCGGTCACCAAACTTGCTTCGTTACCAGGTCGCATCCTCCTCACTTCCAACAGAATCAGTTAATGCTATGTTATCAAAAATATACATTTTATAAAATTGTTTGAAGGAAAAATATTTTACTCTAAGACTTTTAAAAACATACCTCTCCGATGCATATTTGAGTCAGGTTTATAGGATATTGATTTGATAATGCCTTACTAAATTTTTTAATTCTTTCTGTAAGACAAAGGAAAACAATAAAGGATGTTAAGTTTTAAAATGTTAAACTATATTTTAAAGGTATACCAAAATTACGTATAGAGAATTGAAAGGCAAACTATCTCAGAAAAAAATAGAAGACACACGAAAGGACATTTTTTTAACAATTTTTGAGGTTTAAATTCAGATGTAATGCACAATATATGGTAAGCTTATTACATTTTTGAGCGAGTTCTGCTATGGTCATATCGGAAACATTTGATGTATTTACGCTTTGGACTTTTAGATTAGGTTAGTGTAGGTTCTCGTCGTTTTTAAGTTAGATTTTCACACGCACATTCACTGTTACATTTACACTTCCAGACTTTAAGGAGGGCAAGGAATAATCCTAGTTAAAGGATGCTCACCCCCGGCCGGAATCAAACCCAGGATCTCCGGGTGAGAAGTCAGCTCAGGGAGGCAGTCCGTATTCAATTTTATGATGTACCGCAGTTGGTGATCAAGTACAGAGGCCAAGGAACGAATACGCATTTGAGCGTGAAGAAATATTTGCCTTAACGCCTTATTACTCTATGTATCAATACATCGAAGTGGATGTTAAATTATTTTTCACTTCTGCAATCACAGAAGATGTTCCAAATGTTGATAATTAGCACCCACATTGCACGAAAAAAAAAATTACACCACATTTTTTAGGGCTACAATCCAGAGGAACGTGCAAGGAATTCAGAATGTTCTTGCGTTGCTGGAAAGTCAAGCATGTTCTCTCGTTTGTTGACACTATTGTGATGTGATATCACGCCTTTTCCTTGGTTAACTTTTAGAAATGTCACACATGACACAGACCTGTTTTTATCTCTAATTTGTTCGCGTAATAACATCCCAGAGAGTTATGTACGAGTCTTTGGATATTCTGTACGTATAAGTCTGAAGTAGTAGACGCCGATTACAAATATGCGTACGTTATAAACATCATAATATTTTATAAAATATATGTCTCTGTTCACTTTGTTAATTACTCACTATAGATACGTACGTAGGAAAGTATATATAAATATAAAGGAAATTGTAATTTATAAGGCTGCATAAAATAAACCACAAATGTCATGTTAGGCAATTTTTGCTATTTAGTGTCATCTTAAAAGAGGTTTCAATTAAATACCGTCACATATAGAGAGTTTCAGTGAACACCAATGTTTATACTCTGAGCATATAATAAAATTTCAAGAATTTTCCGAATAAGGATTATACAGAAACTTCGGTTACTGCTCTGCAGGAAAAATGGCAGCAAACTTATGAAACTTTACGGTACGTAACGTGTTTTCTAGAATTTATGTTGGCCTTGTTTTGAAGCACTGCTGTTTTTTCTTCTTCTGAAACCAGCCTTTAAAGTGGCAGTTTATGCACAGAACCATGAATTCATTAAAAGTATAAACACAGTTCTTCTTTCTTTTCTTTTTTCCGGGCAGAAGGATGTGAAAATGTTGTTTTAAAGCGGTTGTACAAACTTGGTACTTTGAAGCTAAGTTAGCAGGCAAATAAGGCTGCAGAGGCAGTGAGTGAGTTGGCGATTTGCAGGCTGGATGCCAAGGCACTAAACGCCCCCGTGCCTGTACCCGTACCCGTGTCACGTTTTGACCTGGATTCAACTTGTTTGCCGTTAACAGTGCTTTTTGGCTCTTTGCTCTCCCCCTTAACATCTTGTTTACGTCATTTCCTAACCTAAGCCAATATTTAATACTAATTTTAAATTTCGAAAGGATGTATCTTGCAATACTAGTTTTAATGTGTTTTCTAATGTGTTAAGAGTAGAATGCGTTGCCAAAAATTGCCCAAAAATGAGCTTTTTACCCTTTTAGAATTATAAACTATATATTTATCACTGTATTTACTATTAAAATATGGTTTTAAAAGTCTGATGTGTAATATTCACATGACTTTCAATTCACATTTGAAATTTTTTGTACCCAGTTTAACGTCTTTAAGCCTATTGGAATGTGAATGAACGAAATGGTTGAAATAATGCTCAGATGTACTCGGTGTTCATAGAGCTTAGAGCTATCCTAGTTTCATTTTCTCAGGATTAGAGAAAACTCGGGAAATAAACCTCCAAGTAACACCTTAGTTGAGATTCGAAACCGAGACCTCCTTAATGCGGCAGGCATGCTAGTCCCCACCACAAGGGAGCATTTTGCACATTTCGTTGTACGATATTATTAGGTAAAGCAATAGTCACATTTTTAAAAGTCGTACCAATTAAGGGAGGGAAAAAAAAAAAAAAAAAAAAAAAGAAAAAGAACGAGAACTTAGCATTGAGAAAAGTGCAGGTATTTCAAAATTCAAACTAAAAACAACGAATATCTCGAAAATGGCTAATTTAAAAAAAATATTTGACATATTGTGTGCTTTAATGAAATTTCCATTTTTGTACAGTAAGATGTTGTCCATCTCTTACGATTTACCACTTATGCAAATTTCATTCGCATTGAGGACTTCAGAGGTTACTCCTAGAAAATTCAATATATATAGTGGTGAAATTATCTTAAATACAGGGTATTTTAATCAAAATCCTTAGAGCCATTGTTTAGCAACTCAATGATTTGAAAATATTTTCCTTCAAAAGAGTGGTGTTGTGTGAGGAATTGTCTTGAAAATCTTCGTGTCACATCTTGGAAGAACTTAAGACTATTTTGTTGTTTATCCAAATTATGCTTTTCAACACATGTACATACACACAGACATTTTTCTATTTTTTGACCCAGGAGATCTCAAAACAGGCATTTCCAGTTGTTGAAATGTTATACTTTCTCTACCTACTTAGAAATGTATTAGGGAAAGTAACAATTGAACAATTTCTGTAGTTATAGTGACACATACATTTCGTGTTAGATTTAAAGCCTCAAGACAGTCTGAAAGAGACATGTTAAATTTAAAACGTCGAGACATCTCAAGGCAGGAAAGAAAATGCTTCTTTCAAAAGCTATCATGTAGCTACATAATCCAAGAAAAACTGCTAATATGTGAAAAGTTTCTTAGGAATATCAGAGTTACAGCAACGTAGGAAAGTGAAATAATGTTGAGACTAGTTTTGCATAAGGGCAGTTTTGGGGGAGTGGTACCCTGCATATTTAATGCTCGATAACTGAAGAATAAAGCGATTTTAAAACATTCAACGTTCAAGTACATTTACGTGATAGGGGTACAAGAATTGTGCGTGCAAGTCCTCTAAATAGGATAAGGACGACTACTTGCTATTGATATGTACTGGGTACCTACACTAGGTAACAGGGCTCGAGGACACTAAACACTTGAAATGCACCTTGTTTCTCGTTCTTCCAATTCCGGGGTGGAGACTCTTCTTGGTCTATGTGTACCACGTGTGCTGATCTGGTGAAGACAGGACTACTTGGAAAATCTTAATGGCATAGCAATGGAAAAACTGACTGATCGCATTAGGAGAGCACGTCGTGTTGCAGCGCGGTTTACACAAGTCAATGTTTCCAACAAGCAGCCTGAGTTTATTGACAGTCTCTTCTATATGTCATCGTTCATCGGACACACAAATAGGGAGTTTGATACACCGGCCCCTTTCTTTATTAGGAACAAGTACAAATGCGAGTCGTGATTCGTCCAACAGTCGATAATATATGAAACAGACTACCAATAAGCTCGGACTGCATGTTGGAAATATCGACTTGTGCAAACCACGCTCTAATACGTCGTGGGACTTTCCAGTTCGATTATTCTGCTCTCTTAATGCGCTCAATCATTTTTTCCGTGGCTGTAGATTTATACTTTCTCCTGAGCATTGCCGTTGACACGTTCATGCATAAAGTACCATGACAACTGTTTCAAACTCTTCACTAAATTGCAAGGCATTGTTGACCACCATTGTGAAGCCTGGTACCTGAAACAAACGACATAAATTACGTTTGAAAATGTTTGAATTTAAATTGAGTATTTATGGACAGTTTAACTGCTATGGTGTCTCCCATTGGGTGTCTACATTGGGTGTGAAAGATCCCTTAATTTTGTTCAGAGGCCTCTTTAACGTCCGAGAAAATCCACCGCCCTCCGCCAGATTTGAACACACGATCCCAGGAACCAGAGGCTAGCATGTTACCCTTGCACCATGGAGGACGACTGTGGGGGATATTAGTGACCAAAATAAATAAATACGTATTTTGTTTGGCGACACTGTCAATTGCCAGGATCATATCGGCACCGCCGGTATGCCAGGATTTCCTCCCAGAGGAGATTTTTACATGCCAATAAGTCTGCTGACATGGGACAGTCGTTTTTAAGAAAACCATATGTATGGACCTGCGAACTTGGGATCGTTAGGCAGTGACCACAACGGGCCTGTGTTTGTTTGAACTTCATGTTTTGTTTCAGTGGCCTATACTCGGGCTAGAAGTTTACATTTAAGGTTTTCGAACACCCGGTTTATGCCTGGAACATCTCAGATATGGACGGAGAGCGTTTCTTAGATCACATTGTGACGAGAGACGAAGCCTGTTGCCACCATTTCTAGCCGGCAACGAGGAGGATGAGCTAAAAATGTAGACTTCCTTCGCCTACAAGACTGAAGATGGCAAGGTCACGTCAAGGAATCTCTGCTGTTGGAGTGGGTACCGGTCATTGCCACGATCAGAGCTCTGCTTCACCTTACGGAACTCTGAAAGGCCATGGAAAATATAAAACCATGTACTTATGCTCCATGATAACGCACGCCCACACGCTGCCATCACTTACATACTGCATAGTTTTCACTGGAGTATAATGGATGCCCACATTTCTCCCCTTGCAACTATTAGCTGTTTGTTCCTACGCGCTTCGGTTTCCCCAGCAATCAGTATCCTTCTTCACGAAACGTATAGATAAACTTGTTCAGTATTGGAGGGTACCTAAATGGTGGAGGTTCATCTCTATGTTGTCGTGATATACCAGCTGGTCTTCTCTATACATCAGTTAATAACACTCACAACAGACGAAGCTATTAAAATCAAATATGAAAAATCTCTAGTCTTGTACAAACTATTCCTACAAACGCTTATTTCTGTATATACTTCGTATTAATCGAGATAAAAATTTGCAGAAATTATCTTATTGCTAATTTTCTTGTAGGTGCAAGGCGAATATGGGGATATAGTAGGCTTTGAGCGATAGTCAAATCTTTTAAAGCTTTCAATTTCCGTTCTCTTTGCACGGTTAACATATAAAAAATAGCCAAGACATCAAGGAAGCTTTCAATAGAAAGGAGGATACCTTGGCAGTATTCATTGATTTTAAATCAGCATATGACTCAGTCTGGAGAAACAAATTAATTGAGAAGTTACAATCAATAGGTGTGAAAAGTAACATGCTTAAATGGATAACTCAGTTTATTTCACAAAGATTTTGTGCCACAATATATAATACATACATTTCCAAATATAAACAAACACACCGAGGACTTCCACAAGGTGCTGTTCTGAGCACAACACTCTTTAACATATATATAAATGACCTTTCATCAATAATAACAACTTTAGAAACCAAAATTGCTTTATTTGCTGACGATGTAGTCATTTGGACTCCAGGCTCTCCAAAAACACCTGAATTAATTAAAGACAGAATAGAAACAGCCCTAAACAAAGTACATGAATGGAGCTCCAAAAACCTCATGACTATCAATGTGGAAAAAACAAATTATGAATTATTTACACTAAAATACAAACCAGTTAATATTAACATCTTATACATTTAAATGAGCAGTTCTTGTATATATATTTATTCCGGGCAACTTGGAAACGGCTCTAACGATTTCGATCAAATTTTGTATTCAGATAGGGTTTTGCTTTTTAAGTTCAACTATCTAGGTGTAATTCCCGAAAAAACGCGATTTTGCATAAAAAATAGCATTTTTTATCCCCGCTTCTACTGCGCAATTCTTGTATATATATTCCCGGTATTTCAGAAACGACTCTAAAGATTTTATTAAATTTTTGTATACATGCATATTACCTTCACAGTGTTTTCTCTACTCACTTTTAGGTAACACATTCACATCTCTTTCTCCACTCACTCTTCTATAAACAATTTTCCATAAAAAGCGTGATTTTGCACCAAGAAACATTTTTATTCGCACTTTTAAAATAAGTCATACCATGTTCTATATGTTTGAAATATAAATGCTATTACATTCACACTGTTTTTTCCTCTCACTTTTAGGTAACAGATTCACATCTCTTTCTCTACTCACTCTTCTACAAATAAGCCATGCAATTTTCTGTATGCTTGAAATAGAGATACTACATATTACATTCACAGTGGTTTCTCTACTTACTTTTAGCTATCACATTCACATCTCTTTCTCTATTATATTCATACTGTTTTCTCTACTCACTCTTCTACAAATAAGTCATACAGTTTCGTGCATGTTTGAAATAGAAATGCTACGTATTACATGCACACTGTTTTCTCTACTTGCTTTTGGGAAACACATTCATAATTGTTTCTCTACTCACTCTTCTAGAAATAAGTCATACAATTTTGTGCATGTTTGAAATAGAAATGCTGCATATTACATTCACACTATTTACTATACTCACTTTTAGGTAATACATTCACATCTCTTTCTCCACTCACTCTTCTACAAACAATTCATATCAACTTGGTTGTTTATATATATCCAACTGTTAAGCTCGAAAACCGCTTAACCGATCACCGTGAAATTCGGCACGTATATGTATTTTTATGGGGAAATGTTTATGGCAACAATTTTACTACACAATATATTACTTTCAAATGGCTTTCTACTCGCATTTCTTTTACGTAGCACATTCATTTATCCTCTTGTTTGCCCTTCAACATACAATTAATATAATATTCTATGATTGAAATATAGATGCAACGTATTACATTCACACGACTTCCTCTACTAATTCTTCCTTTACGAGGCACCATCAGTCTTCTTTCGCTATTCGCCCTTCAACATATAATTCATACAATTTGATATGTTTGAAAAAGAAATACAATGTATTACATTCATACTGTTTTCTCTACTCACTTTTGTTTTACGTAACAATTCACATGTTATTCCCTATCTTTTATCAACTCCATACATACCAACGCCTATACATATCGTATGTTAAAGAGTGGGTAAATTCCAAAACAGGTTGACCGATCGCCATGAAAAGTGACATATCTAATTGTTTTCATGGCGAAGGTTTTTATGCAATCCATTTTACCACCCAACGTATTACGTTCACATGTTTTTCTCTACTCCCTTTTCTTTTACCTAACATACTACTCCCTCTTCTACAACAATCCATACATTTTTCTATACACTTGAAATATAAGTGCAACGTATAACATTCACACGTTTTTCTACTCATTTTTGTTTTACGAAACACAATCACATTTCTTTCACTACTCCCGCTTCGGCGAACAATTACGAACAATTCATACAATTTTCTATATGATTGAAACAGAAATGCATAGTACATTAACATGGCTTTATCAATCAGCTTTTCTTCCTGTAGTATTTGTTATTGTTCAACAGTGGTTTTGCTTAGTGTTACTCCGGTGTTTAAATAAAAAATAAAGAAATAGTTAAAAAAGTAAAGTAATCACAATTGATGTCAGGAGTGCGCCGAAAAGCACGATATGGAACAGTTGATGAAACAAATGTTAGCCAAGATGGACATAATGGGAAATGAAATGAATTCCGGAATGCGACAGAGGAAACAAATATGAAAACCGAATTGGAAAAATGTAAACTACGGAATAGAAAATATAGGAACAAAAATGGATAAAATGGAAACAAAAATGGAAGGCAAATTGAAAATGTAAACTCCAACGAGCGACTGGCCAGGGTAAAGGGAGCCATGGAAAAACTCGACGGAAAGACGAAGGACCTTGGCGAATGTGTTAACGCTCTGGAGTCAATTGCAGCAGCAAGGAACTGAACTCCATAATGGAACAAATGCTCAACGAAAACGTCAAACTGGGTGGATATCTATGGGGGAGGTCTGCGTTCAGCAGTAGACGTTTTACAGCTGAAATGATGGTGTTTATGAAATATTTGTATCTCGGAAATGACTCTTCACAATTGCGACTAAAATTGTTATTTAGTTAACGTTTTGACTTTTAGTTTATCTAAATAAGTATCTTCTCCCACAAAAGACAAGATTTCACAAAAACAGAGGCGAAAAACGCCGAGCAAAGCTCGGTCGCCCAGGTACTAAATTATAATGGTAAACCACTCAAAGCAGTTGATGATGCCAAATAGTTAGGCATCACTTTCGACAGAAAGCTAAGTTGGAAAAAAACATATAACAAACATCTCAGAAAAGGTTGAAAAGCAACTGTAAATCCTGAAAAGGTTAGCTGGTGCTAAATGGGGCTGCTCAAGGAGAGTCCTTAACACAACATACAAAATGTATGTTAAACCAAACCTCTTGTACTGTTCTGAAGCTTTAATAACAGCAGCAAATGCTAACACCAATAAACTTGAACAAATACAAAATCAGGCTCTTCGCCTAATCACTGGAGCAGTTAAATCCACACCTGTTGATGCCATGCTTGCCTTAATACGGACCCCATCAATAACAACAAAAATAGAAGAACAAGCATTGCTCCAACACGAGAAAATGTTACGACTGCCAAACTCTAAATGGACAGAAGAGAACCTCCGCCCTTCAATCCTTAAAACTCATAGTAGTTTCCTAGAAAAGGTAACACAGATTAAATCCAAATTGAACATTCCTAACACCAGAGAAAATCTACTTATAAGAGAAAATCCATTGGAATTATTACAACCTACCTTCAGTTTGGAATTAATAGAGGAAATAAGTAAATCAGACGCACCAAAAGAAATACAAAATCTTCTAGCTCTGGAAACAATCAATACTAGATATCCCACAGAAGAATGGTTGCACATATATACTGATGGATCCTCCACGGAAAACCTTACTGGAGCTGGAGTTATGTGTTCACATTTTTCCTTTTATCATTCTGTTGGCAGAGACACAACAAATTATGATGGAGAAATAGAGGCTATACACACTGCTCTCCGACAACTATTAAATCTTCCCTTAAATAAATTTAACAAGGCAGTAATTCTTTCGGATTCTAAAGCTGCAATTCAGGGAATATGTTCAAATACTACAAAGAAGTCAACAAAAATTAGAGAATGCTACAAAATGTTAACACAACTCCAAAAAGTTAATAAGACTGTTCATCTCCAATGGATTCCAGCAGACTGTGGAGTCATAGGGAATGAAGCTGCTGACTCACTTGCAAAGAAAGGCACAACAATAAAACAAAAGTCTAAATTCAATTTCTCATATTCCTCAATAAAACGCTTGATCATTAAAAAATTTTCTCATTCATACCTACAAGAAATAGAAACAAATGCCAAAGATAAAAAATGGATTACACTACTTTCCAACCCAGATATAATCCCCCAGAGACCAAGGAAAACAGCGGTTGCAGCCTTCCGGCTATTGACAAATCATGACTGCTTAGCAAGTCATCTCTACAGAATAGGTATCTCAGCTTCACCAATATGTGTCCTGTGTAACGATCCAGCAGAAATGAATGAAGACCACTTGAAGACCTGTGAAGCATTAAGATCAGAAGAAACTACAGTTCAAAAGTATTGGAAAGCACGAATGCTAATGGCTTCATTGCCAGATGCAAGGCACTAGAAAGCAACAACATTTTTGTGTAATATGATTAGGTCTGTCTCTTACGGTTTACCAGTTATACAAAAGTCATCCAGAGTAAATAGCACTTCATGGGCTATAGCCAGAAAATTCAAGATATACGTTTCATTTGTCATAAAAATATCTAAAAAAATATGGCATTTTAATAAAAATCGTTAGAACTATTTTCAAGAAAATCAAACTTTTCGAAAAATTTTCCTTTAAAGGGTAGTTTAGGTTGGATCAATTTTTTTTTCAAAATATTCGTGTTGCATCCTTGAAAGAAACTAAACTTAAATACCAACTTAAGTTTTTAACCGACTTTTCTTTTTGAGTTATGCTGTCCACAGACACAGACATAGACTGACAGACACACAGACCTTTTCCTAAAAATGATTTTTCTGGGTTCAGGGGGCCTCAAAACATATATTTACGGTGACATCTCGACGTCGAATTTTTGGGTGGAATACTAAACGTAGTAGAGACAGTAAAAAAGGGCGAAGATTAGCAACTATCACTTGAAAAAAGTATTTATGTATGAGGGTAATCCAGGAAGTAACCATTTGGCTTAATACATTTAGAAAAATAAACATGTATCACTTAAAAAATTGAAGCTTTTTTATTTCTCCACATAGGTAATCATTTCGTTATACGTCTGTCTTGTTCACTTGATTGTTCAAATCATCCATGTTGAATGACGGATGTCCTGGTTGAGTTTTAGCACGCAGATTAGTTCGTCCTCGTTGAACATTTCACACTAGTTTCTCATATTTGTTTCCTTCGTACTGAATCAGTATACACTCACTTTTGTTGGCTAAATCTGTTTTTGTTTATTTCTTGTTTTCAGTCACTATTATTTACAGGCTTCTTTCCATCAACTTTGGCCATCTTCAGAGGTGTATTTAAACTGTTACTCATTATAAACCCTGTTATAACTCTATGATATCTATAAACGATATCATTTTCCTTCGGGAATGGCCAACCATACACAGAAACATGAGTTTATGGTGAGTGCACTATTCATTTGTTCATACAACACTGCCACCACACGGAGGAATTGATATATCCCCAAGATTTTTATAGTGTTGTAGAACAACATGGCCTATCTTCTGAAACATTCCCCATAAAAAGGCATATGGTGACATGTACCCTGTTGGAGCTAACTCCTCAATTATAATATTTAGGAGCGATAGAATGAAATGCCGTGTTACACCCTTGACAAGAGGTTATAGGTTAGGTTTTAGTTTTGAACGGAAGTGAATGTGAAAATACCGCTGCTAATGACTTTAAAGCTCACGTGTCTGAGGAGCGAGTGAGTGTCCGGGAGCTTGACCGCTTCTCCCAGAATGACAAGTAGCCAGGATCATGTCCCGGAATGGCGATCCACAAATACCGTAGCCTGAGGTCATGGCCTCACGTGCTTGGCACGGGTTCATGTCGCGACAGGTGTGCCAACAGTATACAAACACACTCATTGAAAACTGTTTTATTCCAACAAACAGCTTTTGATATTCTGAACAGTGACAAAGTCGGGAACCAAATTATAGGGACTATTCCATTAGTACGCCGGGTATTTGTTATTGACCAACAACGTTGAGCAATGCCTCGGTCGTTTGCTTTATAATATGCTTGCAAGGATGCTATTTGATTGGATAAAACGCCAGCCCGTTACTGAACTGCAATAGTATCGCTCAGCAGTGATTAATAGACTGTCATTCAATTATCTTTTAAAGAATCCAATTTCGAATAATATAAATCTATCTAGAGGTCATGGATTCAGTTGCTGGGGCCGGTTACTCTGATCTTGGGTTTTTCGTTGTTTTCCCTAGTTGGTAAGGCGAATGCTGGGGTGGTTTCTCCTCGGCAATGAATTTCCATTCACTCATTTCCTATCATTTCGCTATTCCCTTTATATTTCAGACAGGCTTAGGAGCTGTGCAGTGTTGGTGGGTGTCGCACAGATGCGTGCTCTGTTTTCTGGGTCCTGCAAGATGACAGGGTTCTCTGAGCTGCCTCTGGGAGGCCGAGTTCTCTCCTGTTCCGCCAGAAGGAAGCCTTCTCCGAGCACTCCCTGGTATGGCCTGGCCATTAAGCTTGGAATCTTTAGGGACCTCTGCGCCTCTCTGTCGGCCTGGCTACCTGCGGTCTATAACCTCCTACATAAACTGAGTTTTTAACTGCTATGATTCTCGGCAGTCCATTCTCTACTTGGCATAAAGACCGCTTTAATTTTGCTCGGAGGTCTCTTTATCAGGGTTGAGATTCTTTTGTATGCCGTAAATCTACGACAGGGGACTACTGTCTTTGCTTCCCTTCTGAAGGAAGTCCTGCTAAGGACTTTTACGCTTGAAAAAATGTATCGCCGTCCGCCAGATTAGAAACCGCGACCTCCTGGGACCAGAAACTGGCACGTTACCCGTTGACCTTATATACAGGTGTTAGAGGCATGAGCGCAGATATTTTTACTGGTCATTGACATTGTAATGAACAATATTACGTCAGTATTTGCTTCATTTGTGAACCTGCAGTTTTACTTATCAGGATGTAGTATGTTTTCAGGTTGGTTAGTACCTCTAAGCAGAGTGGCACAGAAGGCATGACAGTCTCGTGATAACGTATGGTGTATCAGAACAAGTTCCAATGCTTTTTGCAAGACTAGTGACCTCACGCTACCTAGGCCAATAGGTCATGCTTCGAAGTGTGAAGCAAAGCGATTACCATATACGGTAGGCGTTGTTCATTTCGCAGGCATAGTTAGGACCGTGGAAAAAAACATCAGGTAGTAAACTTAGTGATTGGCTTGTGGGAAAACTGTTAAAGGAAGATACATAAAACTTCCTGCGGCTTCTTCACCTCGTTCGATCCTTTTGGGCTGGTTAGTAAAAAGTATTCACGATGGACCTAGGGACGAGATGTTGCCTTTGTTCTGGTCATCGTCATTATCGTTATCATAGTCTTTCCCACTGTTTGTAACATTGATTACTATTCCTGACACATTCATTTAGTATGTAGTGACTAGACAGTGTGTGAAAGAATAAGCTTTATCTACGCAGAACTATGGGCAGCCAATGGAAATCGATCGTCGATTTTGTGCGGATTAAGTTAAGGAAGTGATCACATCCATTCCGAAAGGTTTTTGAAAATAGTATAGGAAATATGGAAAAATAAGTGCTGCAGTAAACCATTTATCCAAACTAATGTATAACGTGATTATACAGCTAGTTTCAGATAATTAATAGTAGGTAAGAAAGGAAACAATTGACTACTGCTTACTTGGATGCGCGAGGACTCTGATCAAAGGAGTAGCGAAGCTGAAGATATTCCATTCTATCGGGCCTCAAGATTACAGCAGTAATTAAAGACTTCCCTGGAATAAGGGTGTAACCAAATATTTGTAGAATGTTTAGTTTTGGTGAGAAGATGAAGACTACACTGTCGTACCTTCGTGTAACATTACTGAATTACGCGCAACACTATCGAGAGCAAGATGTCTGTGGGTTCGATTCCGGTAGCCAACCTTTCTGACCGATGAGGGAGGTTTTCCTGGGATATTAGGCGAGTGTCTGGAAGTAGAATTACTAGTATATTCCCTAAATTCCTCTCCCTCCATTCCATTTCACTTCTCATTTAACCGCTCATCCTGGTTGGATATTTCAGGCTTCCAAGCATCGATGGCAGGTGCAGTGCTCCTTGTAAATCCTGGTCCTGCGGATCGGGGGAGGTCTCCAGGTTCTGGGAACCCCATGGGGATGTGTAAGGTCGTAGGGGGAAGGAGAGCTGGTTATACAAACCGCGTGCGGGGGGTGATTATATCAGTAAGTGTTAGGGACTCTGTTCTCTGCTGTTGTCTCTCCTCGTCCGGCCAATTTTAATATCCTCTCATCTCATCCCGTCAGGGGCATAAGCACGAAATATTTCATTGGTCGAGGTGCCAAATCCCCCCTTCGAAGCTTGTCATACTTCATGCGTGGAACACTGGAGCCATCTAGAAACTACATTTTGTGAAGAAGGGTTGTGGCATCATCGCACACAGGGAGCTGGCATCAGTTTAATAAAGGAATAACGCTTGTATAATTAGAAAAACCGGAAATAGGAATGGATGTGCATTTAGAGAGTGTTTACTCTAAGAATTTTGACGTTGGCTAGGCTACAGTATGTTGACTGAATTGGAAACAATTTAATTGGTGAGTTACAAGTAAAAGACATCTCAAAGTGCAAAATTGGCTTTACAAGTTGCTCTCTATATAGTCATTGATATGAATTGCTTCTCTCGTTCTCGGAATATTGTTAACCAAAATGTTGTATCGCAGCCATCTTGGTTCTCGTTTCCGTTCTCTGTTGTGAACCAGCCTTAAAACCTGTATGCTTGCCAGTTCAAATGTTTATTTACGGCCGTGACGATTAAAGTAGCTTTTGTGTGGCCAGTTCCACAATGAAGTTATGAAAAGTTTGTGAGATTTCCCAAACAAACCAACCGTCTGGTAGTGGTCTGTCACATATTTCGCGTGCAGAAGATTCTGCTGCACATCTGTGTCAATAATGGTTACCAGCCGGAACAACAACACCTCTATTCAAGTTGAGAGCGTGCAGATCTCATGGTGTACGTCATCACGTGCAGTGGCGAACTGGCCCTGCTGTATACAAGACTTTTGTACCCTCCACGCTAACCTTCTATTCATATCACTTGTGAGGAACAAACATAAACAAACACCACGTGGACTCAGTCTGATGTTTACAATAACGGGTGATCCCAAAGACTGAATTGGCTACGTTGTTTGCCTGTACGCATCCTCGCCTACTGAACAGCGCGGACGAAACCATACAACATTTTTAAAACTACTTTTAAAGGCTTTACTTGTCAATGTTATTAAAGGAGGTGCTGAAACGGGTCACCATCGTTGTCCATACATTTTGGCACCTGTTTAGGAAACTACCCATCACTGTCCATAGTTCCCTCCGTGCTCGAGGAGGGAGACAACACGTATGGCTTGTGTGTGCCACGCCTACTTGGAGGTACTAACCATCCGGAAAATATACCACTCTTAACAAGTAAAATTACGAGTCCGCAAATGAAGCAAATATTGAAGTAATATTGTTAGTTGCACTGTCCTCAATTACCAATACAAATATCTGCACTTATACTCCTAACAGCTTGTTATGTGGATGATCGCGAGGTAACAATTAAGACACAGCAAAACAAAAGAGAATCTAACCTGTAATAAGACTGTGCTACCCATGCAATGCCAAGATGCTTTAACCCTCATGTAAGAATGTTTAGCTCTATTTACTTTGTGCTTAAGGTGTAATCAACTTCGTTATAAAGAGAAAAAGAAACTGCTAATAGTAATTAGTAAGCCAGTATTTTTAATTAACAACTGAGGAGATTGTTTTATCTCACGGTTGCAGACCGTCTTTTCCAAAGAGGTTAAACTGCTGGTCTGGGAGTGTCGAATCTACATATTCACCAGCTATTTATTGCACCTATTTTAGTTGAATATGTTTATAGTTTTTGTATTATTCCGCCGATGTTTCAGACCCATTTGTGGAATATCAGGAGATTTTTATCCGCTATTAGCAATAGTACGAAATAGCAAAATTAAGGAATAAATGGGAGGCTTACCATACAATATTATAGATCATCGTTGTAAGTAATTTCCTAAAGAACGAGGGGACTTAAGTTAAATTAAATTTCATTCAGAAATTTCATTTTGAACTTGAAATTAATTGGAAAAGAAAGTTTGGGAAGGAAAAGTTCCCGGCCTATCTTTATAGTGCCTCTATGCAGTATTAGGCCATTTATGTAGACTGAGGCGAACGCGGGAAAAGCTTATGTCAGGCAGAACGGTTCTGTTTGGGTTTGAACTGCAGACTATCCGTGCCTAGAGTCGTCAGAACTCATGTCTTACCTAACGTGAAAAACGTGAGCAGCTGAGCGTTCTTCTTAAGCTCTCGAGATTAGGCAGCTTCTGTGATATCTACTTAAACTTCTCTTGCACAAAATTTTGCGTTAAAGAATTCTTTTGGACGAGCACCAAGTTAAAAGGAAGTAAAGTTGGAAGAGGAACAGTGACAGTAATACCAACAATAAAAATAAAATGTGTAGAACACAAGTCGGTTAGAGCCGGATGTACGTTCAGAGGCGGACTGACCTTTCTCTGTGGAGAATTGGGTAACTTGATCAGCTTCTGACAAATGTCACTAACTCTGCGACTGAACTATTAAGCGACTGCTTGGGCAACCCATTTCAAAATCTCAACTTATTTCTACATATTCTTTATTATTTAAACATCGCTTCATATGACTTTTATAGTCGGCTTTTGCTTTCTCTACGACGTACTTAAAGTAGAAATATTGCTTCCCACCCAAACATTCTATACCGGGATTACACCAGAAATGCATGTTTTGAGGCCCCTTGAAGTCAAAAAAAGCATTTTATAGAAAAATGTTTATGTGTGTCTTGAACAACAAAACTCAAAAATCTGATGTGTTGCACTCACATGACTTTCTCTACTTTTGTACTAACCATTCTTACAAACCCTTATTCCTATATCTTCTTCATGTTAGTTAAAATAAACATTTGTACAAATTATGTTATTGCTTGTTTCCTTGTAGGTGCAAGGGGAATATTGGAATACAGTAGGCTTTGTGCGATAGTCAAATCTTTTAAAGCTTTGAGATTCCGTTCTCTTTGCACACGTAACATATAACAAAATGAACAACGATGACCCATTTCACGAAAGTTGTAAGTTTTCCGAAACTCACACACATAACAAGGAATATCTCCGAAATGGTTCACCCTACAAGAAAATTTATTAAGACATAAATTGTGTATTTTAGCAAGATCTACATTTTTGTACAGTATGATTTGGTCTATCTCTAACGGTTTACCAGTTATGCAAAAGTCGTGCAGAGTAAATACGACTACAGGGGCTATAGCCAGAAAATTCAAGATATACATTTCATTTGTCATCAAAATATCTCAAACATATGACATTTTAAACAAAATCGTTAGAGCCATTTTCAAGAAAATACAAATTTTCGAAAAATTTTCCACTTAAAGGGTAGTTTAGGGTGGGGCTATTTTCTTCAAAATCTTCGTGTCACATCCTTGAAAGACATTAAACTTAAATACCAACTTTGGTTTTTAACCGACTTTTCGTTTTTGAGTTATGCTGTCCACAGACTGACAGACTGACACACAGACACTCACACGGACCTTTTTCTAAAAATGCTTTTTTTTTTGGATTCAGGGGGCCTCAAAACATGTATTTCCGGTGAAATCTCGACCTCGAATTTTTGGGTGGAATACAATACTTCCCCTACTTACCAGTAGAGAAAGTAAAAACGAAAAGTCGGATGATTACCAAACTTGGTGTTTAAATTTAGCCCCTTTTAAGGATGCAACGCGAATATTTTCAAGAAAATTCTCCCACCTTCAATTACCTTTAGCCTATCAGAATTTTCTAGCGACTGGATACCATACGTTTAAGATATTTTCATGACAGATGAAATGTGTATCTTGAATTTTGTGGGACTAGTCTCTGAAATCTTCATTTTAAATGCCTTGCATTACTAGTAAACCTAAGAAATAGACAAAGTCCTAGTATGCAAGTATGCATAAAGTACACAGTTTGTCAAGTATATTTTTTTTGCGGTACTAACCATTTCCGAGATATTCCTTGTTATAGCTTTGAATTGTGAGATCTACTTTTCTCAAATGTTAAGTCATTCGTTTTTTACTTTCTCTACTAGGTATAGTAAGTAGAGGAAGTATTGTATTCCACCCAAAAATTCGATATTAAAGTTTCACCAGAATATGTTTTGAGGTCCCCTGAAGCAAAGAAAAGCATTTTTAGAAAAAGGCCCTGCGTGCGTGCGTGATGTTCTCGAAAATGGCTCTAACGATTTCGATTAAAATTCCATATGTTTAAGATATTTCTATCACAAATAAAATGCATATAGCCTATGTAGTCCTGCTTACTCTTGATGACTTCTGAATAACTCGTAAAGCATAAGGGATAGACCAAATCTTAGTATACAAAGTGTAGATCTCGTCAAAATACACAATTTATGTCCAAATGAATTTTTTTTTGTGGAGTGAACCATTTCGGAGATATTCCTTCTTATTTGTGTGGGTTTTGAAATACTTAAGACTTTCGCCAAATGGAAGGTCGTTCTTCAATTTTGATATGTTAGCCGTGCAAAGTGAACGGAATTTGAAAGCATTATAGTATTTGACTATCGCACAAAGCCTATTGTATTCCCATATTCCCCTTGCATCTACAAGAAAATAAGCAATAAGATAATTTCTGCAAATGTTCATCTCAACTAACATGAAGATATACGAATAAAAGTTTTCAAGAATGGTTAGCACTAGAGTAGAGAAAGTCACGTGAGTGCAACCAGTTTTTCTTGTGGTCATGCAAAGAGCTTAGGATTTCCAAAGCTATCACACAGCGACAGGCTCTTTAAAAATGTAACTATGGCTTTAACCTACTGTATTGTAATACTGGATTAACAAGAAGTCTAGAATAATATGCTTTCGTAAGAATATTTTGCGAAAGAGTGAGCAGAGAATGTAATATGAATGTAATAGCAGACCCTTTTTTTCCTGCCTTGCAAGAGCTTATTAATTTGACTATGGAGGAGTAATTTATTCATCTGTGCTTCCGAAGAATCTTTGAACATGGTTTCCATACTGACTATGCACTTGCTTCATAATTTTAAACCATTTCTAGCGAAAATGTGGATAGAAGAAGCACTTTATATATAGATTCTATAATATATAGGATATCTATGCGGTTTTGAAATTGGTAAAGATAGTCTCGTGACTGAAATATAAGATTTTAAAAATATAGTACCTACATAACTTTTATGAAATCCATCTATTTTATTTTTGATTACGGTATTAAAATGTTCTTAAAACTGGTACGGACTGTTGTCCAGACGCACTAAAGTATTGCTGCAAATTTTCTGAAAACTTCTAAATGATCCTTTTTCATAGGTGCAATGTGTTATGGAAGCAAGGAAACGAAAAGGAAAAGTTTACGAATGACCACAGCTGAAAGAAAAGTCCCCGTTACTTATGCTAAAATCGGTCGAGCGAGTTCATGGTTTACTGTTTCGTTTATGCCTGGCTGCCTGTGTCACTGCAGCGCTCCACTCTCGGGAAAAACACCGACGCTATCTGTGGCCAAAATAATGAACCTCGACTTACTTTGTGCATATACTCGAGTTACATGCAGCATTATGCGTGCTCCGCAAGCAGTGCACAGACTGAGTACGTATGGATTTTCAATGTAGTTCCCTTACGGCACTAGGATTTTAATAACCAAATGTATTTAACATTGACTTCAAAGATGGACGTAAAACATTAAAATAAGTTCAAAATTACTCAAAATTGGAGAAGTTTAAAGCTAAGCTTGATTGACATACTCCTGAATCTTATATTCATTGCTTTCTCCACAATGTTCATTCGGTCCAAAAATTCGATACCCATATTGGAAATATGCATTTTGAGATTCCCGGAATAAGAAAGCAGTTTTAGAAAAGATCCATGTGTGTACGCGCATGTGAATGGAATAAATAACTCGAATACCAAAAGTCGGCTCAATACCAAACCTGGCATTTAAGCTCAGCGGCTTCCAAGAATGTGACACGAAATTTTTAGGAAAATGTTCCCACCGCAGACTACCCCTTACACAGAAAAATTTTGACACTCTCTAAAATGGCTCTAACGATTTTGATTAAAGTACTTTTACCTTTAAGATACTTTCATCACAAGTAAATTCTGTGAATAGCTTCTGAAATCATCTTCATTCTGACTAACTTTCGCTAACTGGTAAATCGTAAGAGATATACAAAATCAAGCTCCAAAACTGTAAACCTTGTTAAAGCTTCAAATAAATGCCTTTTTTGAGGGGGTGGGGGTGGGGTTAAGCATTTCTGAGATATTCTTTGTAATTGGTTTGAGTTTTCAAATACTTGCGCTTTTCTCAAATGGGAATCGTTATTTATTTTTTTATGCCCTGGCCATGCAAAGAGAATGTATGTAACGTCATAGCTATCACATAGCAACTAGTTCTTAAAACATTCACTAAGCCTACTGTATTCTCCTTTTCCCATTGTACCTGCAAGGAAATATGTGATAAAACAATTTCTACAAGACTGTATCTCCATTACAAAAGTAAGCTTTTTAAAGAATGTAACGTCATAGCTATCACATAGCAACTAGTTCTTAAAACATTCACTAAGCCTACTGTATTCTCCTTTTCCCATTGTACCTGCAAGGAAATATGTGATAAAACAATTTCTACAAGACTTTATCTCCATTACAAAAGTAAGCTTTTTAAAGAATATTTTGGTGAAAAATCTAATGTGCTGCATTCACATGACTTTCTCTACTCTTGTACTAACCATTCTTACAAACTCTTATTCTTGTATCTTCTTCGTGTTAGTTGAGACAAACATTTGCAGAAATTATCGTATTGCTTATCTCCTTGTAGGTGCAAGGGGAATATGGGAATACAGTAGGCTTTGTGCGATAGTCAAATCTTTTAAGGCTTTCAAATTCCCTTCTCTTTGCACGGTTAACATAAAATAATATACAACAAATGAATAACGATGTTCCATTTGACAGAGTATAAGTTCTCCGAAACTCACCCAAGCAACAACACATATCTCCAAAATGGTTCCCTCTACAAAAAAACTTTATTTAGACATAAATTGTATGTTTTAGCAAGATCTACATTTTTGTATAGTATGATTTGGTCTATTTGTTATGGTTTACCGGTTATGCAAATGTCATCAAGAGTAAATAGGATCTTTGTGTCGCATCCTTGAAAGATGCTTTGGTTTTTAACTAACTTTGCATTTTTAGTTGCTGTTCACACACACACACACACACACACACACACACACACACACACACACACACACACACACACACACACACACACACACACGGACCTCTTTCTAAAAATTCTTTTTTTGGATTCAGGGGGCCTCAAAACATATTTCCGGTGAAGGATCGACATCGAATTTTTGGGTGGAATACAATACTTGCTCTACTTTACTATACATACATAGTAGAGAAAGTAATAAAAATGAATGACTAAATGCGTTGCAGTGCAAAACGTGAGAACGGCTGTACCATTTTCCGCACGTATATGTATCTTTTTTCCCGGAGAAGGTTTTTATGCTATCCATTTTACAATGCAAGGTTACAATATGATATTCACATGGGTTTCCTTACTCACTTTTCTTTTACGTAACGCAAATTCACAAATCTTCACTACTCACCCTTGAACATGCCGTTCATACAATGTTCTATATGATTGAAATACAAATGCAACGTATTACTTTCTCACGATTTGCCCAATTCACTTTTCTTTTATGTACAACATTCACACGTTCTTCTCTACTCGCTCTTCAACATACATTTATACAATCTACTGGTTGACACATTTAAGTGTTTTCACTGGAGTTTTTAATGCTATACTCACGTCTCTTACACATGTAACACATTTACATGTCCTCTACCGGCCTTTCAACAAACAGTTCATACAATTTTCTATGATTGAAATCAAATGCAACGTCTAACATTCACAGAGCTTTCTCTACTTGCTTTTCTTACTGTAGTATTCGGGATTGTTCAACAGTGCTTTTGCATAGTGTGCTGCCGGTGTTTTTATTTATTTATTTTGTTTACTTTATGTTCTTTATAGTATTCCATTTGTTGGCCATTTGTTTAAGCATATTAAGTAATATTTTTTAAAATGTTTCAGAGGAAACACAAGGCAATTGGGCAAGGGAAACCTAAATCTAAAAATTGTAGGGATAAAACGTCAAATCACGGACAAAGCCGGGTATTTCAGCTACTTACTGATTATAAGTGGAATCTATCACCAAAGGTGCACCTTTTGCCGTTTGTCGTATTCATTACTTAAATAATTTGTTTAGAAAACTAAAATCCTTAAAAATTCATTCCCATCATAATGAAATAGAACATTTTCAGAAAATGTAACGATTCTAATCTCGAATATTGTAATGTTAGAAGTCACATACATTGTCATACACACAGTGACTGCCCAAACTGAGAAATAATCATTGTGTAAGACAAATTAGAATGTTCGTTGTTCGGTTTTTCTAACTCAGGACAGACTGCTTGATAAAAATATTACTATACACTATTTTCATTCATACATCGCGTATTTTATTTTAGCCAGAAACGTTTAGTAATGTCTGAGATGTCGACCAATCAGGTCGTTTATCTAATAATATTGTTGCAAGGTTGGGATAAACGTCAGCTGGCTGATGAACCGTAATACTACCAGAGTGCAGTTATTAATAGTCTACGACATCCAGCTGTGTTTTTAATCTACTTATTGAGAGAGTGTCAATTCATGAATAAAACATGTTCTTGAAAATGTTACATTCACATGACTTTGGCCACCCATTCTTCAACAAAACATTCTTACTAAAGCTTATCCTCCTATCTCTTCGTGTTAATCGAGATAAACATTTATAGAAATGTTCCTTGTAGGTACAATGGGAATATGGGGACACAGTAGGCTTAAGCTATATCAAATCTTTTAAGCCGCTGGCTTCCATTTTGAGAAAAGTTCAAATATGTATTTGAAAATTGAAACCAATAACAAGGAATATCTCGGAAATGTTAACTCTACAAAAAGCTATTTGACGTAAGTTGTGTGTTTCAGTAAGATTTACATTTTTTTTTGTAATAACATTTCTCTATCTCATACGATTCATCAACAATGGAAAAATAATCCAGAATGAAGAGTATTTTAGACGGTACTACCAAACAAGTCGAAATATATATTTTATTTGCCATGCAAAAGTAGCAAATACTTGGTACTTTAATCAAAATCATTAGTCATTTTTGAGAAAATCAAAATGTTCGAAATATTTTCCATATGAAGTGTATTTTGAGGTGTTGGAGTTTCTTGAAAATCTTCGTTCAGCATGTTCTAAATATCAAGTGTGGTATTTAGCCGACTTTTCGTTTTTGAGTTACGTTGTTCGTATATACATAGATCTTTTTCTAGAAATGGTATCTGTATTTTTCAATTCAGGGAGTCTCAAAACGTGTATCTCCGGTGAAATCTCGGTATCGTATGTTTGGAAGGATTTTGGATACAGCACTTCCCCTACTTACTTTTGCTGAAGCAAAATTTAATGGCGGGTGGTTGGATGTAACATCCAATCATAGGCTTACCACGCCTTGCGGTTTTGTATTGTTTAACACGCTGTAAAGCCAGTGATATAATTATCATTTGCACTCACATTTATTTGCACAACAGGAAAGAGAATAGTAATAACTATCAACCGTCATTAAATTTTGTGTCTACCATAGGCAAGTATAAGATGCGTAGTTTATTGTTCTATGATTTTAGCTTATTCTGAAGTTACTGTTTTCTCCTCCCTCTGTTGGTAGCATTAGTGACTTCCGTAGCACATTCAATTGTTCATTCATGTAGTATGCCGGGATCTGACAGCTGACACAATGGTGTTTTGATTGTGAACAAAAATAAGAAGAGTTACATAATCTGTTACATTTCATTCATGGAATACTCGTAATAAGCTCACTCGAGATTACGAGTTTCATCAGATAACACATTAGCATGATGGCACTGCCCAACGGGAATATGCTGCGCACACACACAAGCTGACAAACGCAACGCTACGCTTCAAACCTTTACAAAACATGAATGAAAACTGTGAGTACTTCCTAAAATATTTTATCTTTGTAAGTGTTCATAACAGTTTATATACTTCGATCACCGTTGGAATACATCACATGGTTTGGAAATATACACAATAAAGCTTCTTGTGTTGATCAATTTGCTGCAACGGTATAGTTCAGGATCGCACTTTCGCGAGCATCATGTCAAAAGCTGCCTTGTATAGGGCATTTATGGGGCCAATACTGTAGTAAACAAAATTAATTAAAATAGTCATTTCCATGTCTCCGAATTAGATACCAAGATGGATAAATGTTTAAAAATCCAACAAGGATTAGTTTTAAAATATTTATATGATTTTATTGTTTTTCAAAATATTCTCCTTTAACATCAATACAGGCGGCGCCGTGACCGAGCTGTTAGACCGTTCCCTACCACCAAGGCGGCCCTAGTTCGATCCCAGGGACCCGCATGTGGTATTCGTGGTGGACGAAGCGGCGTCTGGACGGATTTTCTCCGGGTTCTCCTGTTTCCCTCGCCACCAATTGCTCCATCACCTTTCCATTAATCCATTTCGCCTGGTTTTCATATCCTCTTCCTCACTATTCATACCTGGTGGTTGGCTGACCACCCACTTCCAGGTAATCAGATAAAGAAGAACATCAATACATTTTTGCACTCGACGAAATCAGTCCTGAAAGCAATGATGCCACTCTTCCTGAGGCACTTCTGAAACCAGATTTTATAATGTTCCGCTGCTTCATCTGATGAAAAAGTGATATCACGTATTTTATGTTTAATTTTTGAAAACAAAAAATAAAAAAAAAAATAAATAAATCACAAGGTGCTATGTCACGGCTGTGCCGACCCTAGTGGCATCCAGATACTGAGTTGTTAGTTTTGCTGTGTACCAAGATGCGTTATCATGATGAAAAATTATTTTTCTCTTTTGGTGTTTTATACCAATTACTGTAAAAAGATATTTGGTTACCGATGGGGCAGAAGCGGTACTAATGATATACTAGCAGTATGGCCCGTTTAAAGAAAAATCTTCTTACCAGCATTGCGAATTGCTCGAATTTGGGCAGACTTGTTCATTTCGAAAGTCCCTTTAAACCGGTTGACTTTTATTTTCAGGACCATAACAATAAATCCAAGATTCATCATCATTATCGATATTCTAAAGCATCACCTTGGAAATTTTCCAGAGTTTTTCTTCACCAATCAATGCGTTGGTTTTGGTCGGTAGTCAGTTTATATGGAATCCATCGACAAGCAAGTTTTTTCATGTCTAACTGCTGATGTAAAATGTTCTGTATTTGACCCATACCAATGCTCAATGTCCGTGGTCTTAAGCATTGCTCGAACAGCGGCACTATTTTCATCAGTAACAGCTGTTCCTGTGTGCCCCTCACGAATATGCCTATATAAATCAATTGCCCTGCGTTAGTATCGCACAAACTCGAAAATAGCTCGACCGATTTGAATAATTTCTTTTTTGTTTTGTTCGCATCAGTACTGGGATGGTTTAGAAAAAAAGAACACTAGGAAAACCCCAAAGGAGCAGCCGCAAAATTTGAAGGAAAAAACCATCAAAATTGGTAATTTTGTATGGGAATTTTCAGTTAGATTACTTTCAATACATGGCGCTTCTGGTGAACCTCTTATTTGACAACTGCATCTATTACAGTTAAAATCGTTTCTTCGTAAAAGGGTTGTGGACTGTGAGAATAGATTTATTTAAATACAATTTTATTTTATTTTGCGAACATTCATTTTCATCATTCTATTAAGGTAAAATACCATGCGGCGGCGCCGTGGCCGAGCGGTTAGCGCGCTCGCCTACCACCTAGGCGGCCCGGGTTCGATCCCAGGGACCCGCATGTGGTATTCGTGGTGGACGAAGCGGCGTCAGGGCGGGTTTTCTCCGGGTACTCCGGTTTCCCCCGCCATCTCATTCCACCGGTGCTCCATCTTCATTCCATGTATCATCAGTGTCACCGCCTGCGGTGCCGTAGTAGTAAAAGCGGGCGTTAAACACTACAAACATAAAATACCATGCAAAACACCATGTAGATCTTGGACAAATCCTTAAATAACGGAGGTGATTATGTGGAGAAATCATGTTAACTTCAAGTTTGTAACATGCTTTTTTTCTTTTTGGTAACTTTTTTCAATTTATTGAAGAAGTCAAACGGATTATCCTCATATAAGAACGAGGGTATTGTTATTTTCGGTCTACTTTCACTAAACATATGCTGACTGTCTGAAACATCAATGTGAACGTGCCCCCTTATTAGACGAATCATAATCTAAACCACAGCCTTCTATGGTATATAGTTTCTGGGATATACATTTTTAACTGAACAATGGTGTAATTGAAAGGTTATTAGGTTAATCAATAAATCAATCAATAAATTACATACCGAATGAATCAGAAGCATCCAAGGATACAACACATAAGATTGAATTTTTGCATTTAACATCCCCTTAAAGGTGGCATATAAAAAGCGGGAAAGGGCTTCTGGGTTTCGAATGAGGAGGCTACTGTTCACAAGTCCCAGTAGATTGCATTATGTTGGATCGTGCACGTTATACCAAATGTGTAGTTTGGGAAGCTAGTTTAAACGTTTGGAAATTCTCGTGGGTGCTTTTGCATACAGCAGGAAACATTTTGTGTCTACGGATAACATTTCAGTTATAACATAGAGATGTTGTCCATATCTCGCGTTGTGTACTTTTATCCTGTTGTGGCAATAATTAATTAAATAAGCACGTGATGTCGATTGAAATACTGAGTGTTTTGTTACGGTTGTCTTGTGTCTTTCCAGCATAGACACTGCTTTCGTTACAATTTTGTCTTGTTTGTTATGCTTTAATCTAGTGTACATAAAACGCATCTCTTAGGTGCAAGTTGTAATATTTAAAGAACTGCTTCTTCTTTCCACAAGTATTAGTCTTTTGCCTGTTACGCCCTCATGATTAACATTGTTGACCTTTCCACCTCTTCCTTGGTCTTCCCAAAGATCCTCTGGCAAGCGGATGGTACTCCATCATAAATTTTTGCGTCCTGTCGTCTTCCTTTCTTGTGACGTGGCACTTGTAGCTTTTTTTGCATTCCTTAACCTGCCCATTTAAGCTACCCATTCCCAGTACATGTCTAATGTCGACATTCATTTTACTGTCAGATAGTTTGTACCTAGCCACTCTTAGGAATCGCATCCATGACTCACTTTCATATGTCATGCTTGGTATTGGCATTGTTTTATAACGTTAAGGAGAGTTTCCTTTCTAACTTTGATTTTAAAAGTTGTATAAATGGTTCTATTAAAGTAGTTAAATATTTCCACATCTTTTGTATGTGCATTACTGTCATAAATGATATTGTAGTCCTTAAGAAGTTGAACGAGTTTACTCTTTCTATTTTCTGCTCATTTATCATTATTTTTCTGGGAATTGGCTCCTGGTCCCTAAAAGCCATAACTTGTTTTATTTGGGTATATTAGTAAATTATATTGATTAGTTGTTTTGAATAAAGTCTAGCAGCTATTTGGAGTGTATTCTCACTATCAGCATCTGAGTATAGAGGTTTAATTTGTTTATCCAACGTCTCATCATTTAAAAATAAATACTAAAAAGAATCGGAGACAAACTGCGTCCTTGTCTTACACTCAATTTTATCTTAGTATTAAATTTTTCATTACCCATAGTGGCGATTTCTTTTCCTTGGTACATGCTTTTAATACCTTTATTATATGTAGAGGTATTCCTGTTCTGTTCATTATCACTAAAGCCTTAGTACCGTATCGTGTGTAGGAGTGTGTTATACACTTGAGTGTGTTCGCCCAGACCGAGAGGCAAGCCATCAGTACTGAACGAAACAGCCTCATGCACACGGTAAGGTGACAGAATAATTGTGGCTTTAATTATCACCTACAGCTTTTCTCTATTTACTTGAACTGGAAATGCAAACTTTTCATAGTTGTATGCAGTGCCTGCATGACATTATAGATTACAATTGTACAATTTGGTTCCTATATCTAGTATTACGCGGACCATTTGAAACCTACTGGCCCTCTAGCGGGCCGTACGGTAGATACGCTTTTATTGGGGAGAATCGACCGCTCCCTCTGGGGAAGAAAATAATCGCTACGCACGCCCCTCATTGTCATTCTGTCTTATTCAGAACACGCGAATTGCAGTAAATCCTTTGTTTACAATGCTGCGGTACAGCGTCGAACAACGAATGTTGTGTTTTATTTTATCTGTGGAGAATTTAAAACACAAGGTTATGTAAACAATCCACATGCCCTTCAAGAACTTGAGAATGAAATTAGACGAATGCTCAGTGAAAGTACAAATAGAGTTGCAGAAAGTGTTTCAGAACTTTCAAGGCTTTTATGATCTTTGCATTCAGAAAGATGACCATTATTTTCAACATATTATTTATTAAACGGTAAGATCAGCATTACGTTCTTCTTATTACCTCCCTCTCACATATTATGTGCATGGGGTGGGGCCTAGTCTCCGCCATTCACCACAGGTACACTTCCATATGCTTTAGTTAAGTAGAAAGAATTAAAGTTCCCAAAACATTCTATAAAGTGACGTTCACCTTCGTCACAATATCGTGGGTTGTGTGCATCAAAGTAAAAATGGAGAAAATTCAACAGTTCTTTACAATTCACAGTCAACCTTTATCAGCCTTAACATACGGTATTCGTAAACGATTTTTTCAAGTTTTCTTCTTTTGTAGTGTAGTATTCATTTAGAAGTTAAAAAAAAAAAAAAAAAAAAAAAAAAGAAAAAAAAAAAAAACCATAAACTTCTGTTTTTAAACTTAGTTTAAAAAGGTCTTATTTGCAATAATTGTAAGGCAGGAGAAGTATGTAAGGCAGGAGAAGTATGTAAGGCAGGAGAAGTATGTAAGGCAAAATTTCCACCTGTCATATCAAAATTAAGTCATCGGTACAGAAAACCTGCGTTAAAATTATATTTTTATTTAGAGACAGATCAATTTAAAATAATTAAAAACTTTCTTCACCAATCCATAAGTTCCACATCACTCAAATTGAGCGAATATTTAAAACTTTAAATAAGTTATTCATAAATAACAATGTCATAGAAAATAAATCTTAGGTTTGATGAGAGTATTTTGTTTCCCTTTGCTTCAAATTTCTAGTTTCAAACTGTATTTTAACTGTTGTTATTATTATGCAGGTAATTCGTATACCTAATGCCTATTGATATCCCTTTATGAAGTTTTAGTGGCAATATAATTCCATGACATGTTATTAAAACACGAATAATATGTTATAACTTGCTAGCAAATGCAAGAGAATTAAATGTGATATCTTGATTTCGATCAGGGTTGACGAACGTTCAGGTGTGAAGAGAGGATTCCCCCCCCCCCCAGTAGTACGCTTTAGCTAGAACCGGTTTTTGCTTTGCTTTCCCCGCTTTTCCGCTTTCGTGATCATGAAGAGAGGAGAAGTAGGGGAATATGTTCACATCTGGTGTGTAATGTTCGGCAGCCCTGATTGAGACTCCAAGGCACGTTTTCAGGTTTTCCACCCACTCAAAATGCCTAATCTCTGGGACTACCTATGTACATTGCTGGAATAGAAAAAATATATTCGTCTAAACCAAGCCCGACGAACCTTACTCCGAAGGTATGAACAGAGTAGTCCCTCCCCTCCTTAACTGCAGTAGCTTCCATACACACGCATTAGAAGGAACCGATTTTCTCTTTGGTTTTGCCCAGTTTTCCCCTTGTGGTCACAAAGGGAGGGGAAATAGGGGAATGTTTTCACACCTGGTGAGTGCAGTTCGTCAGGCTTGGTCTAAACCCGTGATGCCCAACCTTATGCGAAAGGGGGAGGGGGGCGGTGCATTTGCTCCCACCTACTTTTAGCCGAATCACAGGACTCGAAAACAAACTTCTCTAATGTTTGGTTACCTTAGTGAGTGAAGGGAAAATATGTCATGCGCAAAACAAAGGAGGTTGGATTTGAGCGACAAGAGAGTCATTTGTACATAAGTGCGGAGGTTGGGCTTTGCTGGTTTAAACAATAGCATTCTTTAGCTCGTATAGTCGGTCCATTTTAAAATTAAATTGACATCACAACTAAGGTCTTCACAGCAGCAAAGCAGAACCAACTCCTAGCACGTAATGGTGAGTATTGCGGTGCTCTTTGTTGCGTGTCAGTCTTATTTTAAAATGGACTATACTGAGCAAGATGGCTCCTCTGTAACGTGATAGGCTGGCATTCGTGAGGTCCCTGGGAGGTTCCCCTTCTAGCGTTAATTTTCTGTCCCCATCATTTCCTTTCTTCTGTTTCAGGGTTATAAGACCAGGGAGGTTGCTGTAATTTGGTATGGAAAGATTTTTCTCCTGGCGCTTGGTGGGACAGCTGGCCCATTTCTTCCTTCCTGAGAGTGTCAGATTGCAGGGCTCGCCGCCATAGAATTCGTTCATGTTGGAATAATTGCTAGCGCGCATCGTCCCTTCGGGTGTTCACTTCCCCCCAGAGACCACGTTGGGAGCACAAAGGCCCAGTATGGAGTAAGTGTGGTGCTATGCTCTGCTTTATTCAGTATCTTGTTTGTAAGTTTAATTGTAGTAAGGCAACTAATAATTTAGAGATTCTAGTCACAAATACATGTTTGCGCGTAGTCAACTAGTGCTTAGGTAACTGTGTTCGAATGCAGCTGGAGAACAATTGATTTTTTCTCGGAATAAAAATGATTACATAAAATAAATTAAAAGAAAACCAATCTTGACACAGTTACTAGTAAGTCCCAGCAAGATAATCTCACTCAGTGCAGCTAATTAGTTCTTATGGTCTTTATTAGTAGGTCTCAGGTCCATAATATAAAGATACAAAAGGGGAGGCGCTACCTAGGCAGGCAAAGAAATAACATCATTCGATAGAATGGCCTCTAGGAACAAAAATAGTGGAGGATAGGTTAACATTCTGGCAGGTTTAATTGGAGAAAAGATAATAGGGTAAAGCATTTCAACCATTTTATGCTGTCATAGGTAAGGCCAGGCATTCAGCTGAGACAGAACAACATACTCGTACTTCTGTTTTTGGTAGCGTGTTATCTTCTCCAGACAAAATCCGAAGTGTAGCGTAGCACAAGCTGATTCATATAATATATACCTCCTATATATCTTTATTTTTATTTCTGTTTTTCCCTTTTTCCCCACAGAGGCAGATTGAATGCTATCTCAGGCTATGATAGAGGGTACCTAGAGATCAAGTGTTTATCTATAGAAAACCGAAGTTTAGGCTAATATGGGTTGAGAGGAGGAAGCCTAACAAAGGCTGAGATAAGAGAATATAGAAAGGTTGAGATGAAGAGGGAAATAGGCGGCTACAATAGTTTGAGATAAGAGCAATAGGCTGAGATAGGGAATAGGCTAGCATAGATTGAGATAGCGTAACAGTTTGAAACACGGCACTAACATAGACTGGGATAAGGATGCTGAGATACAGAGGCTAACATAGGCTGAGCTAGGGGGAGGAGCTTAGTATCAACTCATAAAGGCTACCACACATGCTGTTTTTGTAGAGAAACCTGTAGTTTAACCTAACATAGGCTGAGAGAGGGAGTCACATAGGCTGTTTTTGTAGAGAAACCCTTAAGTTCAACCTAACATATGCTGAGATAGCCTATCACTAGATTGAGATAGCCTATCACTAGGCTGTTTTTGTAGTAAAACATGGAGTTTAGGCTAATATAGGCTGAGATAGCCTATCACTAGGCTGAGATAGCCTATCACTAGGCTGTTTTTGTAGTAAAACATGGAGTTTAGGCTAACATAGGCTGAGATAGCCTATCACTAGGCTGTTTTTGTTGTAAAACATGGAGTTTAGGCTAATATAGGCTGAGGTAGCCTATCACTAGGCTGTTTTTGTAGTAAGACATAGAGTTTAGGCTAATATAGGCTGAGATAGACTATCACTAGGCTGTTTTTGTAGTAAAACATGGAGTTTAAGCTAATATAGGCTGAGGTAGCCTATCACTGGACTGAGATAGGCTATCACTAGGCTGTTTTTATAGTAAAACATGGAGTTTAGGCTAACATAGGCTGAGATAGCCTATCACTGGGCTGAGATAGGCTATCACTAGGCTGTTTTTGTAGTAAAACATGGAGTTTAGGCTAATATAGGCTGAGGTAGCCTATCACTGGACTGAGATAGGCTATCACTAGGCTGTTTTTGTAGTAAAACATGGAGTTTAGGCTAACATAGGCTGAGATAGCCTATCACTGGGCTGAGATAGGCTATCACTAGGCTGTTTTTGTAGTAAAACATGGAGTTTAGGCTAACATAGGCTGGGATAGGCTATCACTAGGCTGTTTTTGTAGTAAAACATGGAGTTTAGGCTAACATAGGCTGAGGTAGCCTATCACTAGGCTGTTTTTGTTGTAAAACATGGAGTTTAGGCTAATATAGGCTGAGGTAGCCTATCACTAGGCTGTTTTTGTAGTAAAACATAGAGTTTAGGCTAATATAGGCTGAGATAGGCTATCACTAGGCTGTTTTTGTAGTAAAACATGGAGTTTAGGCTAATATAGGCTGAGGTAGCCTATCACTGGACTGAGATAGGCTATCACTAGGCTGTTTTTATAGTAAAACATGGAGTTTAGGCTAACATAGGCTGAGATAGCCTATCACTAGGCTGTTTTTGTAGTAAAACATGGAGTTTAGGCTAACATAGGCTGAGGTAGCCTATCACTAGGCTGTTTTTGTTGTAAAACATGGAGTTTAGGCTAATATAGGCTGAGGTGGCCTATCACTAGGCTGTTTTTGTAGTAAAACATAGAGTTTAGGCGAATATAGGCTGAGATAGGCTATCACTAGGCTGTTTTTGTAGTAAAACATGGAGTTTAGGCTAATATAGGCTGAGGTAGCCTATCACTGGACTGAGATAGGCTATCACTAGGCTGTTTTTATAGTAAAACATGAAGTTTAGGCTAACATAGGCTGAGATAGCCTATCACTGGGCTGAGATAGGCTATCACTAGGCTGTTTTTGTAGTAAAACATGGAGTTTAGGCTAACATAGGCTGAGATAGCCTATCACTGGGCTGAGATAGGCTAACATAGGCTGAGATAGCCTATCACTAGGCTGTTTTTATAGTAAAACATGGAGTTTAGGCTAACACAGGCTGAGATAGGAGACTAACATAGCTTAAGGTTATCTAAACAGTGCGAGGAATGCAGCCTTTGCTGAGAAGAGCCTTACTTAATAGTACTGTGGCTCAGATATAGTTTGTGCTGATAGAATACTTTATTGGTACACAGAAATACAGCAAACACAATAAATACTACACAACATCTGCTGACTTTATTCTAGGAATAATTTATTTATATTTTTGTACACATTGTTGTTTTATTTTACAATAAGGAACTGTATTACAGAAGGTCTACATGCACTCACATGTCTTTCCAGCACACAAACTCTTCCTTGTCTTTGTGGTCCTAAACTCTAAAAGAAGGGGAAGAATACAGTGAGAAATGAGTGTCCTACACACGCAACAATGGCATTTAGTGCAACAATGAGGTTTCTATGGCAACGGAAATTTTTGTAGTGGCACGAGTTTGCCAGAAATAGTGTTTCCATGGTAATCCATAAACAGAGCAAATGACAGACAGCAGAATTTACATTTGTAGTTTTTACATTGGGGCAGTTTCCAGAAAAAAGAAGAATCATTTCAAGTTAAACTGTTTGTGTAATTTTTATGTTTAATATTTTCAAAATAAGTTGATCAATTCACCAATAGAGTTGAATACCATGGAAACAGGTGATTTACATTGGGGTGAGTGTTTAGGCGATGTCGTCAGGGCTGCGTCGCCTCCTGCCTGGTCCGCCAGCGTAGTTGGCAGCAGCTAGTCCCATGAGGTGCTTGGCTGCTTGGGAACCAGAGAATCCACGGCTCAAACCCAGGTCCAGACCGCGCTTTGAGCTGAAACAGAAAAAGGTTGTTGGTATTCTTGTAAAAGCATCTTTCAGAATACATACATACCCGTTTCTTTCGCATGTGAAAAAAAAAAAAAAAAAAAAAAAAAAAAAAAGAAACAACAACTATATTTTACAAAATTAAGGAAATCTTAAGAAGAATACAAAAGACAAGTGAAGTAAAATCAATGGTTCTCTTTCTGGTTAATAGATAAGGGACTTGTGATATTATAAGTGAACAAAATACATTTGAAACATTACCCATTCAGTGGTTACTAAAGTTCTATTTAATACGTACTATAGTACCTATAGAGAAAGTAAAAATCAAAAGAGTGTTTAGAATCCCCTGAAATACGTGTATGCTTTTGTTCTAGTTTCTCATTTTAATTCTGGAATTTAAAGAATGGATTTGAGTCAGTCAGTGAATAGGCATTTTTATTTGCTGTATCACCTGGTAGGTAGGTACTGAACCCAAAAGTTAAAAATTATCAATAGTTTACCTGGAAGGTCCATGCACCCGTGCGTGTGAACGTAAAAGTGTTACTCATAAACAATGAATAGACATGAAGTTTCTCTCCCATTATGTGAAACATTTTTCATTATTTTGTCATTAGGGACAAAAAATAACGAACATCATTCCATGTAAAGGGATTTTCTTGAACATCTTCGTGTTGCATCTTCGGTAGACACTAAATTCATATATGAAGTGTCATCTTAAATATAACAATTATTCAGAGACTAAAAACTTCACTTATCTTAGTATTTGCTGCAAGTTCTTGAAATATTACGCAAACGTGTTTAATGATGACTTTCATATCGTCAGTGCACTTGTTTACAATAGTTACCTAGCATCTATTTTAATAACTATTGTAAACATGGAGTCATCATTACTTTTGCGTAATATTTCAAGAACTTGAAGTGAATACTGATATAAGTGAAGTTTTTAGTCTCTAAATAATTGTTTTATTTAATATTCGTGTTGCTTCACTGTTAACAGTTTGTTTTTCCATTGAATTTAACGAAGTTCCATATCTAACCCACGTTTTGTTTGCAAGTCATTCCGTTCATAGACATGCACATGCGCTTTTTACTTTCTCTACTACGTACTTACAGTAAGTATTAAGTTACGTACTTACTAGACTTAGAAAAGGTAAGCAGAAAAAAGCAACATAGATCTCAGTGAAGTATACTATTTATTCAAATTTTATTTATAGTATTAGCTGTACCCAAAATTTTCGTTGTTACATCCTTAAGTTTTCCCAAATTTAACTGTCATGGGGCATCCATGAAGCGTTATAAACGATTGTTTTTATCTCATAGGAGTTTAGTGAGTGAGTGTGTTTTGTTTAAGGGCCCGTCGACAACTTGGTCATTAGGGCCCCGAGTCCAGAAGTAAAATTACATACCGTCAAGTGTTAAAACATCACCCATTAAAAAACTAAAAATCTACGGTTAAAATAGATAAAAAACCTCTAAACAACTATTAAAAGTTTCATTTAAAATGCTAAAAACAGAAACTTAAAATTGCTACAAAGTAAAAAACACTAAAACGTTAAAAAACCCAAAAATACGGCCATCTAAAAGGCTAAAATCTCTGAAATAAAATATCCTTACACTTGCTTCATAAAATCAATTCTGGAACAAAACCGCAGCACTGTATTTACAGATACTGGGTCGTTGCCTAAAACTGACGACAGTGTAAGGCCCAGGCCAACGGACTGGCGCTCACGAGCGTATCGCGGACAATCAAGAAGGACATGTGCGACGGAGATTGGAATTTTACACGTCGTACAGACAGGCTCCGGATCACCACGCAAAAGGTGTCCATGCGTGGCTCGGGTATGGCCTATCCTCAGGCGGGTTAAAACCACTTCTTCCCGCCTGGAATTCCTGCAGCTGGTATGCCAGGGTTGTACCGTGTCCTTGATTGTCCGTAATTGAGTGCCAGATAACGCTTCCCAAGATTCCTGCCAGAGAGCAAATAGATGGCGACGGAAATATTTCTGCACATCTATATAGGGGAGCGTACGGGTGGAATACTCCGGAAGGCGACATGCAGACTTTGCAGCCGCATCCGCCGCCTCGTTACCCGGAATACCCACATGGCCTGGGATCCACGTAAAAACAAACTGGTATCCGCGAGACAGTAGCTGAGAAATCAACGTCTGGATTTTAACAACCAATGCCGAGGTGCCGATAAACTGTTGCAGGGCCTGGAGAGCGCTAAAAGAATCGGAACAAACTATAAAACTTCCAGGACCTGAACTGGAGATAAAAAGGAGGAAATAAAATATGGCAAACAACTCGGCGGTAAATACTGAACTGGCGTCCGGTAGGCGGTACGTATGAGCGTCACCGTTGTATATAAAGGCCCAACCCGTCGAACTACCCATCTGGGACCCATCGGTAAATACCGGACAGGAAGTCCGGTATCGCCCCAGTAGTTCCGTGAATAGTTGGCGAAACACGGAATGAGGGGTAGCTATCTTAACACAGCCCGACAGCTCCAGGTCAAAGCGTGCGCGCTGGAGTTGCCAGGGAGGACATCGGCCACGTGAATGCCGCTCTACGACTGGCAGTCGAAGGGCGTGTGCAGCAAGCAGTTCACGAAACCGGATACCACTTGGACGGGAGATGGTTGTATTTCGCATATAACGGTGCGCGAGGTCTGGACGCAACACGGGTGGAAACGAAGGGTGACCTGGATGGGCGGCCAGCCTTGCCACGTAAGAACAAAGTAATAAAGAGCGTCGAACAGACAGTGGAGGTTCGCCAGAATCAGCATACAGACAATCGATTCTGCTGGTGCGGAAAGCCCCAGTAGCGAGACGGATACCAGTGTGATGTACTGTGTCTAAAAGCCGGAGTTTAGACGCAGACGCCGCGCCATAAATAAAACAGCCGTAGTCTAATTTGGACCGGACCAGAGAGCCATATAACCTCAACATGACGGTGCGATCGCCGCCCCAAGATGCCCCAGATAAGACCCTGAGTACCCGAAGCGAACGATCGCACGAAGCACGAAGATAGCGGATATGGTGCTCCCATGTGAGTTTACTGTCGAGGTGTAAGCCCAAGAACTTAAGGTGCGGTACAAAAGGAAGACGTGTGTCGCGCAGATGAAGATCAGGAGGAGGGTGTACTCCTCGCAGTCGGTGAAAGTGTAGACACTGTGTTTTCGTAGGGGACAGCCGAAAGCCCGTGCGTAATGCCCACTCGGCGATGGAAGTTATGGTCAGCTGCAGTTGACGCTCGATGTGCTCCAAACTATAAGAGCGATAGTAGATCGCAAAGTCGTCAACATACAGCGACATCGGGATACCACTACGAACAACACTAGTGATGCCATTAATGGCAACTGCGAAAAGTGTGACACTGAGGATGGATCCCTGGGGTACACCATTCTCCTGGATCTTCTCTTGAGACAGCGTGTTGCCTATACGGACACGAAAACGGCGAATGAGTAAAAAGTTAAAAAGGAAAACGGCTAAGTGACCGCGCAAACCATAACCGTGTAGAGTACGGAGAATGCCATAGCGCCAAGTAGTATCGTAGGCCTTCTCCAGATCAAAGAAGACACCCACGACATGCTGCTTCAGGAGAAACGCATTCTGTATGTATGCCTCCATGCGCGTCAGGCTGTCGACACTGGAGCGATAGCGACGAAATCCGCACTGAACATTGCTCAGCAGGTTATTCGTCTCTAGCCACCACACTAAGCGAGTGTTAATCATCCGTTCCAAGGTCTTGCAGACGACACTCGTCAGGCAAATAGGGCGGTAGCTAGAGGGAAGTGTCCGGTCTTTTCCTGGTCGAGGGATAGGGATGACAATGCCCTCTCGCCAGGAAGACGGAAAGACCTGCTGATGCCAGATGCGGTTATACATGCTCAACAGGAAGGAAAGAGCTGCAGGTGGAAGATGAAGCAGCATTTGGCGGTGGATGTCATCAGGACCGGGAGAAGAATTCTTTGCTAAGGACAAGGAATGCGCTAGCTCCGCCTCGGTAAATGGTGCATTGTACGGTTCACTTTGGGCACTGTTAAAACTAAAGCCTATCTGCTCCGCAGATTCCTTGATAGCTAAAAACGCTCTATCATAGCTTTGGGTTTGGCTAGTACAGGCAAAACACTCGGCAAGGGCGTCGGCGATGTCCTGCTCGCTGGTGTAACGGGAGCCCTGTACGGCAAGGCCGGGGATCATCGTCCGGCGACACTTGCCGTACATTCGCCGAACAGCAGTCCACACCTTTTGCGCCGAACTTCGACGGGAAAGAGAAGATGCATACTTTTCCCACGATTTGCGTTTTGCGTCTCGAAGTATAAATCTTGCCCTAGTCATAGGAGTTTATTAATAACAAAACCTGATTTACGATATGGGAACAGGTGTGTTTTGTTTTTACACATGTAACCAAGCCCATATTACTATATTAGAGATTACTTTTTAGTAAACCATTCATTTTAAATAGCATGAATAAAAGAATATTTTGATATAAATTGTATAATAAACAAGCCAGTTTGTAGAATTACAATGATGGTTAGAGAAAGTGATGCTCGCTTATGACACCGATTTTTCTATATGTAGAATCGTAAATCGTTTCATCAAGATGAGCAATTTGTCTTGTAATTTAGTGCAGCTAATTTGCATACAGAATAGTTATTAGCAAGCTCCGTTAAAATGAATACTTCAGTAATCATTTCATTCTCTATTTTCTAGCCTGGATAACAACAGCTGGATACTTCACCTTCTAGACCAGTCAACCAACTTTACTTTCTTCACAAACACAGATGGCTAAAGGTAGAGAGAGAGACAGCAAGAGCGAGAGAGAGAGGGGGAAAGTGACAGAGAGAGTGACGGAGACAGAGAGGCAGACGGAGAGAGACAGAGAGACGGGGAGAGAGACAGAGAGAGACGGGGAGAGAGACGGGAAAGAGACAGAGAGAGTCAAAGAGAGTTACAGTAACGGACAGAGAGTGACAGAGACAGAGAGTGATAGAGAGAGAGACGGAGTTAGAGACAGAGAGAGTGACAGAGAGGGAGACGGAGAGAGACAGAGACAAAGAGTGACAGACACAGAGAGTGACAGAGAGTCAGAGAGACGGAGAGATACAGACAGGGAGAGTGACAGAGAGAGACAGGGATATAGACAGAGAGACAGAGACAGAGAGACTGATAGAGACAGAGACAGAGAGACTGATAGAGACAGAGAGTGACAGAGAGAGCGACAGAGACGGAGAGACAGAGAGCGAGAGAGGGCGTGAGAGCGAGAGAAAAGGCGAGAGTGAGTGAGAGAGAGGGAGACACACAGAGAGAAAATGGGAGAGCGAGAGAGATCCAGCGAGAGAGACAGAGAGAGCGAGAGAGAGAGAGGGTTCGAGGGAGAGCGCGACCGAGAGAGTGTGAGAGACAGAGAGAGCGAGCGAGTCAGCGGGAGAGAGAGAGAAAAAGAGAGCGAGAGAGTGCGAGTAAGAGAGCGACAGAGAGAGTGCGAGAGACAGAGCGGGGGAGAGAGAGCGAGAATGAGCGAGGGAGGGAGGGAGAGAGTGGGAGGGAGGGACGGGTTCAGAGAGACGGAGAGAGAAACAGAGAGTGACGGAGGGAAAGACCTGGAGAGAGAGAGACAGAGAGTGAGAGAGATAGAGAGAGACGGAGAGGGAAAGACGGAGAGAGAGACAGAGTGACGGACAAAGAGAGCGAGAGAGCGGCAGGGAGGGAGAGTGTGAGAGAGAGCGAGGGAGTGCGAGAGAGACAGCGACAGAGAGCGAGAGAGATAGTGAGAGTGTGAGAGAGAGCGAGAGAGGGATACAGAGAGACGGAGAGAGAGTAACAGAGAGTGACAGAGACAGAGCTAGAGAGCGAGCGTGAGAGTGCGAGAGTGAGGGACAGAGCGAGAGAGTGTGACAGTGAGACAGAGAGAGCGAGAGAGATGGCGCGAGCGAGAGTGAGGGAGGGAAAGAGCGAGAGAGAGACGGAGAGAGTGTCAGAGAGAAAGCGAGAGAGTGCGAGAGTGAGAGCCAGAGAGAGAATGAGAGTGACAGAGCGAGAGCGACAGAGAGAGCGAGCGAGATAGAGGGACGAGAGAGAGGGAGAGGGACGAGAGAGGGAAGTAGAGAGTGAGAGGGAGGAGTAGAGGGAAATGGAGCGAGAGGGAAAGATAGAGAGGGTGAGGGAAGAGATAGAGAGGAGAGAGGTAAGAGAGGGAAAGAGAGAGGTAAGAAAGAGAAAGAGAGAGGTAAGAGGGGGAAAGACAGAGAGAGGGAAGTGAGGGGTAGAGGGATAGCGAGAGAGGGAAGTGAGGGGTAGAGGGATAGCGAGAGAGGGAAGAGAGGGAGAGGGAAAGACATTGAGAGGGAATGAGAGAGAGGGATAAGAGAGACGGGGAAAGAGAGAGGTAAGAGAGGGAAAGAAAGAGGCATGAGGGGGAAAGAGAGAGAGGGAAGAGAGGAAGAGAATGCGAGGGAAAGAGAGATGGGGAAGAAAGAGGGTAGAGGGGGAAGATAGAGACAGGGAAGAGAGAGAGAGTGAAGAGAGATTGAAAGAGAGAGGGGAGATATAGAGAGGACAGAGATAGAGAGGGCGTAGAGAGAGAGGGAGAGATAGAGGGAAGAGAGAGATGGAGAGAGCGATACAGAGAGGGAGAGAGGAAAGAGAGAGGGAGAGAGGAAAGAGAGAGGGAGAGAGATGGCGAAATATAGAGAGGGAAGAGAGAGTGAGAGAAGGGGAAAGATAGAGAGGGGAGAGGTAAGAGAGGGTAAGAGATAGATAAGTGGGGAAAAGAGAGGGTGAGGGAAGAGAGAGAGAGGGAAGAGTGCTAGAGGGAAGAGAGAGATGGACGAGAGGGAGAGAGGAAAGAGAATAAAGAGAGGGGAAGAGATAGAGCGAGAGAAAGAGAGAGCGGGAAAGAGAGGGAATAGAGAAATTGATAGAGAGGGAGGGAAAGAGAAGGAAAGAGTGAGAGGGAAAGGGAGAGAGAAAGTGAGAGAGAGGCAAGGAGAGAGAAAGAGAAAGATAGGGGAAAAGAAAGAGATGCTATGAGAGAGAGGGAAAGAGAGAAATTGAAAGGGAGAGAGAGGGAAAGAGAAAGACGGAAAGAGAGAAATGAGAAGATAGAGAGAGAGAGGGAGGGAAAGGAGAGAGAGGGAAAGGGAGAGAGAAAATGAAATAGAGAGAGGCAGAGAGAGACGGAGAGACACAGAATGATAGAGACAGTGACGGAGTGAGAGACAGAGACGAGGAGATACGGAGAGAGAGAGTGACAGACAGAGAGCGACAGACAGAGAGAGTGACGGAGGGAAAGACAGAGAGAGTGTCAGGGAGAGACACAAAGATAGCGAGTGAGAGACAGAGAGAAGGAGTTACGGAGAGGGAAACAGAGAGAGAGAGAGCCAGAGAGATAGCGAGAGAGAGACATAGAGAGAGCGAGCCTGTGCAAGAGAGACAGAGAGAGCGAGGAGAGCGAGTCAGAGAGAGAGCGAGAGAGTGCTAGAGAAAGCGAGAGAGTGCTAGAGAGAGAGCAAGCGAGCGGGCGAGAGAGATTGAGAGCGAGTGAGTGCGAGAGAGTGCGTAAGCGAGAGAGAGGGAGACAGAGAGAGAAAGTGACAGAGACAGAGACAGAGAGAGAGTGACAGAGACAGAGAGAGAGTGACAGACACAGAGAGCGAGAGGGAGACAGCGAGAGATAGAGAGAGCGAGCGATATACAGAGAGAACGAGGGTGATTGTGAGAGACAGAGCGAGAGAGAGCGATAAAGACAGCGAGTGAGAGAGGCAGAGCGATAGCGAGGGAGCGAGCGAGAGAGGGCGAGTGAGCGTGAGAGTGAGGGAGAGAGCGAGAGAGAGACGGAGAGTGAGGGACAGAAAGAGCGACAGAGAGCGAGAGCGACAGCGAGACCGACAGAGAGAGCGAGAGCGACAGAGAGAGAGGGAGAGAGATGGGAGAGAGAGAGGAATAGAGAGAGCGAGTTAGAGGGAATGACGGAGCGAAAGAGAGAGGGAGGTAAAGAGAGAGAGGGAAGAGAAGGAAAGAGAGGTAAGAGGGGGAATGGGAGAGATAAGATAGAGGGATAGAGACACGTAGAGGTATAGAGAGAGAGGGAAGGAGAGAGAGGGAGAGGGAAAGAGAGAGCGTAAGAGATAGAGAGAGGGAAATAGAGAAAGGGAAACAGAGGTGGAAGAGTGAGGGGGAAAGTGAGAGAGGGGAAAGAGACAGTGGTAAAGAGATTGGGGGAAAGAGAGGGAAAGAGAGAGGGAAAGAGAGAGGGAAAGAGAGAGAGGGGGAAATAGAGTATGAGGGTGTGAGAGGGAAAGAGAGAGGGAAGGAGAGAGAGAGGCAAAGACAGAGAAAGGGAAAGAGAGGAAAAGAGAGGCAAAGAGAGAGGCAAAGAGAGAGTGGCTAAGAGAGAGAGGGAAAGAGGAATTGAAAGAGATTATGAAAGAGAGAGAGGGGATGAGAGAAAGTTAGGGAAGGGGAGAGAGGAAGAGAGATGCAGAGAGTGAAAGAGAGAGGGAATAGAGCGAAAGCGACAGAGACGGAATGAGAGAGAAGAAAGAGGGGGAAGAGAGAGAAGAGAGAAGAGGGAAGACAGAGAGGAACAGAGAGTGACAGAGACACAGAGTGACGGAGAGCGAGGCAGGGAGAGACAGAGCGAGAGAGCGAGAGAGACAGAGAGCGAGCGACAGACAGAGAGAGAGAGTGCAAGAGAGACAGAGCGACAGAGAGGGAGAGTGCTAGAGAGAGACAGAGGGAGACAGCGACAGAGAGAGAGCGAGCGAGACAGAGGGAGACAGCGACAGAGAGAGAGCGAGCGAGCGGGCGAGAGAGAGTGAGAGCGAGAGAGTGCGAGAGCGACAGACAGAGCGAGAGAGGGAGATAGAGAGAGAGCGACAGAGACAGAGAGAGACGGAGAGAGAAAGTGAGACAGAGAGAGAAAGTGACACAGAGAGACAGTGATAGTGACCGAGATAGCGTGATAGTGCGAGAGTGAGAGAGAGACAGAGCGAGAGTGAGAGATGGTGAGAGAGAGCGGGAGAGGATGGGCTAGCGAGAGAGGGAGAGAAAGACAGAGAGCGAGAGAGTGCGATAGTGAGAGACAGAGAGAGAGAGCGAGAGCGGCAGACAGCTAGAGCGACCGAGAGCGAGAGGGAAGAGAGAGACGGAGTGAGAGAGAGGGAAAGAGAGCGAGGGGGAAGTGGGGAAAAGAGAGAGAGGTAAGAGGGGGGAAAGAGGTAAGAGGGGTGAAAGAGAGAGAGGGAATGGGAAGAGAGAGCGAGGGAAAGAGGGAGAGGAAAAATGAGACAGGGAGAGGGAAAGAGAGAGAGGGAGCGGGAAGAGAGGGTGGGAGTGGGAAAGGGAACGAGAGAGAGGGAGAGGTTAAGAGAGAGAGGGAGAGGGTAAGAAAGAGGGAGATGTAAAAAGAGAGAGGGAGGGAGAGCGCGGGAGAGGAAAGAGTGAGGGTGAGGGAAGGAGAGAGAGGGAGAGGGAAAGAGAGAGGGGAAGAGCTTGAGAGGGGGAAAGAGAGAGAGGGGAAAGAGGGAGGAATAGAGAGAGGGGAAAGAGAGATAGAGGGGAAAGAGGGAGGAAGAGAGAGAGGAAGAGAGGAGGGAGAGAGGGAAGAGGGAGAAAGAGAGAGGGGGCGGGAGGGAGAGAGAGAGGTCCCATACTACTGCAGGATTTTATAGCTGGCCGTGAGCATTACTGGACTATCAGAAGATGACTGAGTTGGTGGCCATAAAGAACTCTCACGATTAAGAGGAAGCTATATTTCATATCGAATGGGTTTACTTCTATAAACTCATGGAAAAATTTGGCATACTCCTATAATTTATTACCTTTGGTTAGTTTGGACATATCTTTAATATTTTAAATTATTTTGTGGAAACTATTTATTGTGTTAAGTTTGTTATAGCAATTTATACGTTAAATTATTAACTTCTATGTTTGTATAGATTTAAGTACCTAATTAACGTTCTTACTATTAATTCTCAAAGTCTTGTACAATTGATAGAGCAAATTTCTGTGTTATAACATTCTGAACAAAGAGTTCAAATGTTGTTCATTTTTTTAAAATGACTACTTTATGTTATTTAAATTTATGATCTTTGTCATTTCGTTTTTAAATGTCTGAAGTAAGTTTCTATTTAAAGCGATTATTTAACCCTTATTGTTTTAGTAAGACCACATAATATTACATATATTTATAAATAATTGTCATTTTAACTACTGTTACTTGAATGCTGTATGCAAGTGGTGATGTGACCCCTGGGTTAAAACGACCATAAATCAATAAACTGAAAAACAGATTACTGGAAAGTTTTGGCTTAGAAGACGAAGTTCAAGAATCATAAAAATGTAGACATATTTGTGTAAGAATTCGGAATTTTATATGCCATAGAAGAATACTTAAAATCTGAATGTGAAATTAATATTTTTTTAATAAAATGCAATAATTATATAACAGAAATTCAGTGTAATGTTTATAATAAAGAAAACCTCCTATCTATTGACCTTGTAATGTGTGTGTAGCTGTGAATAAATAGCATAGATACATCAAAGGAGAAACATGAAGCTTTCTTTCGATCCCATGGTAGGTACCATGTTTTGTCCACATTTGACCTTTGCAGTTTTACCATATGTACCGCTGAAGCAAGTAAAATCATTATTACTTTAACAACACGTCACTTGAATTTAACGATCTTCTGAGAGCTATCATCATCACCTAGAAGACAAGGCCTGAGCTGAGCTGTGGGTATAAGGAATATGACCGCCGGAAAGAAGAATGATTTGATATGAAGGGAATTTGCACGTGAGTAAGTGAATGGGTTAGAACAATTCAACTTTTAGGAGTGAGGTTAGTTTAATACGTTTGTTTTGTGCAAGTGTAAACTACAATCAGCAACACAAAGCATTGTTCAAAATCCAAACAGATTAAGAAGGGAAAAGAAAATGGATCACAGCCATCAGAAGACAGAACTTCAGTCCACCAAGAATTCTCTGGTAAGCAATAGTTAATTTCTGCGAATTGTGTGTGTAACAATAACGAATAAGCTTAGCAGACGCAAGGCCTAACAATCTTACTGCGACCATACAAGATTAACAGCACAATATAGTATTGATAGTGTATGGTTACAGTGACATACTGGTTACATAGATAAAACATTTACATTGTGCTGAAAGAATTACTTTTTTGTGTAGTTTAACGTCCTTTAATCTGGCAGTTCATATCAGAAGATGCACAGGATGATGCACAAATGAGCCCGGGGTTCATAGATCTTTAAGTTACCCGACATTCGCCCTTTCAGAATAAGGGAAAACCTCGGAAAATACAAGGGTAACTCACCTTAACCGAGATTCGAACTAGGGACCTCTGGAATGTTAGGCAGACAGGCTAACCCCACATCATGGAAGTTGGCAAATAAACTTTGGTGTACAGATTGCGAGATGCATATAACCTTTGTATGGCGATATATGGGGTATTGACTTCAGGAAACCATTTTATTGTTGAGATATTTCAGCTTTAAATTTAATGATTTTTGCATTAAACATATTCACACTCTTAAATCCATCCTCTACAGTCGGGAATTGAACCCGAGATCTCTGCATTGTCAGAATGCTGACCACTCGACCAGAAGCAGTCGAGTTGGCTTTATTCGCAATGGCTTTTGCGGTTTCAACTCATTTTTAGAACGATCCTCGTTTACATGTCATATCGATTACGAACTCGAATGGATTACCTCGATTCGCGTGTATTGCTCATACAGTTTTGTATATCGTGGTTTGCGCCAGTCAGTCTGCGTGCTTGCGATTTATAAGAAGACCAGGCACAGTTTTCTTCAATCTTAGAATGATTCAAGAACTACAATTTCGATTCCATATGTGCTTAGGATGCATTCTTTTATTTTACTTAGAACAGCAACTGAAGAGAAGATTTAGAATCATAAAACTGTTTAATGATTTTCCTAACGATCTTAAGAAAAAGCTGTCAATTTCAATGCTTTTAAAATTGTTGCTAAAGAATACCTGTGCTTAAAATCATTTTATTCTGTATGAGATTATCTGAATGTTAAATTATCCGGTTAATGCTTATGCAACTCTGTAAGTAATCTCTAGCTTCTTTAGTTCAAAATATCGTTAATTACATTTGATGTCTGTTTGAAAACTACTTAAACGTATATATATAAAATAATCTGACAAAATATTTCATTCATTGCTAATTGTACAACTAATCAGTAGGACGTGGCAGGAAAAGCCTAGTGAAAGTTTAAAACAAAGTTCAATTTGTATCTGTAATTACCTATACACTATGTTAGTGATAACTACAGGGAAGATTTGATTGTGTTTCTCAATTACCCCTGTTTTGCTTTTTGTGCCTGTATATAATGTGTTTTTTATGCTATATGTTTGTACATTTCGTTTGACACGTTGGACGTTCACGAGCCTGCATGGCTACTTGTGAACTCCCTGAACGCAATCCAATCTAATCTAAGCCAAGAGATGAGAAAAAAAGAACGTCATAGCTTATCGATGCAGTCTGATGCTTATTAAAACAAGACAATACATATCCGGGGCTTTTTAAAACCATTATAGATCGTTTTAATGGATATCAATTTTAAGATAAAAGCCAAGGAATTTACAAGACGGTAAACTGATTATGATTGACGGCCATGATTGGTTGACATTCATTATTTCCTTCCGTTTTATTGGTCAAAAGCGTTGGTAACGAGAAAGACAGGCTACGGCGCGAATCGGTTTCTTTTGTATGAATTCAACGAGCAATTTTTTGGTTTAGAATATGAATGCATTAGGTGATTGTGGTTTTACTTCATTGGGTCATGACTGGAGTAGGAGAATTATGTCATTGCAGTTCGTGCCATAACCCGTCTGTCAGCCGTGGGTCATTGGATATGACCTAATAAATAATAAATCATTAATAAATACTGAAAAGTCAACAAAATACGAGGTTTAAAGCCTCAGCCAGTGATATTCAGGTTCAGACTCAATTTTGCACAGCTATTATAGAATAGGGTCGTCTCTTTAGCTACCAAGCGAGAGATCCGGTAGGTACCGATGTGGGGATTTTCATTTTCTCCCGCTGGGTGACGCGTTAGCTCCCTGAGGGAGGGGCCAATTGAGAAGTAGCAGCCCCTGGTTGTGAGTACCAGCAGGGATCAGGGTGCTGATCACATTCCATCCTCTATTACTGCACCCCACTGTGGTGACAGAGGTGGGCCTTGGTCCGGAAAGAGCTGTTGTGCAGCGAGGTTATTATGGAATAAGGCTCTCTCAAGGGAACATCTCCCATATATATTTTCTTATTTTCTCTACTACTCACCTACAGTAACAAGTAATGCATTCCACCGAAAATTCGATACTCAAATTTCACTATGAAAACGTGTTTTGAGGCTCCCTAAATAAAAAAGAAACATTCAAAATGTATGTGCATTTTTGTGTGTCTGTAGATTCGCTTAAATACCAATGTTCAGCATCATCGAAGGATGTAACATGAAAATTTTGAAGAAAAATCTCCTACCTCAAACTACCCTTTACATTAGTAATGTATTGGAAATATTGATTTTCTGAAAAAACGGCTCCAAAGAGTTTGATTAAAATATTATATACGAGTATTTAACGCATTTTCATGACATTAAATGTATATCTTGAATTTTCTGGGAATTGTCTCTGAAGTCCTCTCCATTCCGAATAACTTTTGTATAACTGGTAAACCGTAAGAGATAGACAAAATCTTACTACCCAAAAAAGTACATATCGCTAAAGCTCACAATTTGGATAACCATTTTTAAATAATCCTTGATTTTTGGTTTGAACTTTCAAATGCTTACACTTATCTCAAACGGGAAGTCATTATTCGTTTGTTTCATGTGGTCATCCAAAGAGCACGGAATTTCTAAAGCCATCGGATAGCTACAGACATCTATCACTTTCTCTACTTTATCTACAGTATCCTACAACAAAATATTGTAATTATTATTATTATTGTTATTATTGTTATTATTGTTATTATTATTATTATTATCATTATTATCATTATTATCATTATTATCATTATTATCATTATTATCATTATTATCATTATTATCATTATTATCATTATTATCATTATTATCATTATTATCATTATTATCATTATTATCATTATTATTATTATTATTATTATTATTATTATTATTTTATTTAACGAAGCTGTTAATCACCAGGATCACATCAGCGTCGCCGTTTCATCCCGCAGGAGCTCTTTTGTATGTCAGTAAATCTACTGACATGGAGCTGTAGTCTTAAAGCACACTTAAAATCCTTTGGTCTAGTCCGGATTTGAACTCGTGACTTTGGGATCAGTAGGCCTGCGTCTAAACAACTGAGCCACCCAGAGTGAGTAGAGAAGGCTAGGTGAATGTAACATAAGATTTGATAAATGCGGGTTCTGCGGTGCTCTTAAGTATTGCATTTGCTTGATGTGTTAAAACTGATATACAAAGAACGATTTACTACCCAAAATTAGTATTTAAATGCAAATACCTCGAGAATTTCTCTGATTATAATTAATGCTGTTTCTAGCCGTTTTTGGGTTAGTGAACAAAAATGATCAATAGTAACTATTAATCCAGTTTTCAAAACTCCATATTCTGAACTTGTGGAAGTACGTTAGAAGTACAGTGCCTCGAAATGAGAACATATTTTTCTACGGTTCAGGAGAATTCCAATGGATTTCCTTTCGTATTTAGTATTGGAGAAACTGGATAGAACTGTTTAGGGCGAATCCTATCGAGTAGATTCGAGTGCTCCATGCAAACGTAGTAATTGTTCATATCAAGGCTTGTGCACACTTTTTGTAAACAAAGCGACCAGATTTACCGCTGGAAAGGGATTGCATTGTATGTCAAAATTAAATTTTGTTAAGTGATGTGATTTCTGGACGACCAAATTAAATGAAAA